>FR990050.1:20303485-20903485 GCA_905404095.1 Glaucopsyche alexis
TTAGCCTTAATCGTTTGACAAATTTTATTTTAATAATTCTAAATACATTACAAATAATTTTATTATCAACCATTAAACTGCAAATATCAACAACATTTCGCATAATGTTCAAAATCTTGTCTTGTTCGGAAACGTACATTATTTAATTTAATAACACTAAATTTAATGTGCGTGGTATTTAGCAGATCATAAAGTCACAATATTTCCGTTAACGAACCTATATATGCCGACGTAATATGACGTCAACCTATGAGTTGCTCACCGAAACGGTTCTTCTTGACCGTTTATCCTAACGATAATCCTCCTATAGATTTACATAAAGTGAGCCGTAAAGAAGACAAATTCCATTTGCTTTATTTATTGTAAAATAATTATTGCAAAAGCTAATAAGTAGGTATTATAATTTATAATAGCGACGCAGAGTCGCGTTGTTGGTAGAATATTATTAAGGGACGCGTTTGCTAAAACGACATAATTTATTTGGTCGATTTTGCGACTAAATGAAACCGAATCCTTAAAAAGTAATAATTGTCACGAATTGAGTACTTCTTTACCCGTAAATTTATGTAATAATATTATAAAAATATGAATTTTATTATAGCGAAAATGATTTTCTCGAACCTCTTAAAAAGAAATCGGATATTTAGGATGTTTTTTCCGCTCTTATGTAGATTATTTTGTTCGTAAAATACCCATAGATAGCGGATATAATCGAGTAAAAATTGTCAAAAATTATCTGGAAATAAAGTTTCATAAACATTTTCACGTATTTTGCGATTATGCACAAATTTATTGCACAAAACATTTCTAAATAAATATTATTTATCTGCCTACGGTCGACTGCTATCAAATAACACATTTTGCAAACGCGACCCTAATAATAATTATTATTTAGCTGTTAAATAATAATTATTATTAAGGACGCGAAGGAAACAAGCATAAATTATATTTTAAGGTGTAGGTTCGCTGAAAATTCCTTATTCGTAGAGCACTACTCTTGAAACTTGCATAGAATCCAAGTAGTCAAAGACTTGATTTCAGTATTTTCAGCTAAGATTTTCAGTATTTGCACCTGTAGCTATATTAGGGCAAAGCACAATATTTAAAAACATTACTAAGTCACTGAAGCCGAAAACGGCTAGGTAGATTATTATTTACCTAATAATTGGTAAAATGGTTTTCTCATGCAGATGTTCAGAACTTATCTACACTGAGTTTTGAAATCTTTCCCTACACTATTTAAAAATATTCATATGTAGGTAAGGATTATTCGAATATCGAGTAAATAAAAGCTTAAAATAACAAAACGTCACAAAAGAATTATAGCTTCTTTGTTTATTCAAACTCTGTGAACAATAATAGTTTCAAGTTTTTCAAGTAACTTTAATTCCTCATTTAAAATTGGCAAAATTAGGAACTCAACGTTCCAAATGGAATGAGTCATTTCTATATTCAAATTTTTAAAAGGCAACGGCTTCCAAGTTCCAACCGGCCGGAATTCACACAGGTTTTTTGCGACCAGTATTATTCCCAAATACTTTGTTGAACATTCATAACATCAAGCGCTACTAGTAAGACAGCGCGACTTTAATCGCAAATTTGATTTTTGTAACTCAGAAAGTTTTTTGATATGAATAAATATATTGTGATTTGTTAATATTCAAACATTTGTTCTTACAAAATTTTTTGCCCCTTATGAAAACGCGATTTTACTCACTGTTTCAAATTAATCACAAGCTATTCCTGTCTCGGCAGGCCTGTCTCACTCCCCGTGTAGGTATAGAAAATGCAAGTACGCGCGGCATCCCGCTCTGCGTGGACAATCAGTAGGGACTTACATGCGAGCAGTGAGAGACGTACGCGCGAGATTTGTTCGTAATTATTATAATTTTACGTATTATTTTAAAAGTGGGTATAATGGGTACTATAATATTATAAATATTAAATAACAATATTATTATAAATATAGTTTGAGCTAATGCTATTAGTTGAGATTTTGAGAACCAATATTAAGTTTTTAGGTGTTGGCTCCTGAACTACCTGTTCGCGTCATAAACTGTCGTTCCGATGCAATGTGAATTGTGATACGATTTGAAAAGTAATTTGTTGACAAAAGTACCTAGAGTAATAGTAAGGCGGCGTGATTCAACATCTTTGAGTAATATCAGGCCGTAAAGGTATCGAAAACGCTTACGTTTACACTTTACGCATAACTACTTATACGTAGGTATGCGCGAATTTATTAGAGTTAAAGTACCTAACACCTACCTTAGGTTTACTTGGCAAGTAATTCGTTCACTAAAGTACAGTAGGTAGGTACTAGAAAAAAAAGTTGTATTTAAATAAATTATTTTCTAAACGGAGACAACCCCGATTTCGTCACAATTATGCGATATGAATAAGAGTTATGCGATAGAAAGAGACGCAACTTGTAGGTAAATATAATCGTAGGCGATCGCGCGCTGCACAAGGTGAATTGAACTTAATGGTATAGTAGTAAGAGTCCCTATTTCTTCTAATGACTCTTCGAAGTGGTGCTTCTGTGGTAACTAATATCTATTCTGTGGTCTCGGCTTGTAGGATGACAAGGACCGCATGCGACTTGAGTATCTCTTAATTTAAGTAGCCTAACTGTTCGGTCATAAACTACTATTTTTTACGAAACCCCGTGGGCCAGTAGTTAGAGCTTGGCTTAGTGTTTTAGAACTCCGGAGGTTATGGGTTCGATTCCTAATTGGAACAATAAATAAGTTGTTTTCAAGTCTCGTTAGGACAATACAGGCTGATAATGGATGACGAAGAATTTTATTTATTTAATTAAAATCCCTAATTGGTTTCTTGCTCCTTACTTTACCCTTTTTAAGTCATTTTTAAGAAAAGTCAATAAACTAATTTAAGGTATGGTAAAATAAACAGAGCATCACGATCGGCGCGCTGTGGCTGCAGATAGGAGCAACATCCTCCCATTCACGCGCAGGTAAACGGAAACTGTATGGAAGCTTTGTTACTGCTTTTTTGTTTACGAACCATTTGTTATCAATCCTTGCCCCATTGTATCAACATTCTTTAAAACATTAAATACTTGCGTAAATAGCATTGAAAATTGCCAAATCTCTTCGGACTCAAAGATTAAATGTTTAAGTTTTTAAAGGTAGCCTCAGACTTTACCTAACAGTTACGTAGAAAATACAAAAAAAAGTTAAGGTTTGAAATACTCTATTTAACTTTTGTTTACATTAAGTTTTTTTTCTAACAGAATCCGATAGAGTCTTCATCCCAATCTGTAGTAGGTTCTTTTTTGAATAACGTTTTTATGATTCTCAACTTACTTGCACTTATTTGTACTCGCCTACGGCTTCGTCAAAAGGACGGGTAATAATGATTTTGGCTATCTATGCATGTATGTATATTCCACCGTAATTCGTAGCGCCTAAACTGCTGATCCGATGTTAACGAATGAGGTGGTAATAAGTTCGTAATAATAGCCCGGGTAAGATAATATGTTTGAGTAGTCGAAATAAAGTTTTTTTACTTTTGATTTTGACACCTAAAATAGCGAGACCCTTCCCTTGTCTTTTTCCTGCCTACAATTACACATGCATGTACCCATGTGTAAGTTGGATGAATGGTGTCGGTAGCCGTCACAGCCGAGCGGCCGCCCCACTTGCCCGCCACTTCCTGCCTTGACCTTTCCACTTGTCTTCATGTCACTTTCTTATTTCCAACTCTCCAGATGCTACACAATATCATCAGCTCTTATAAGTTATAGCATACCGCATTTTACCGCAACAAGTGCGAAAGAGTTGAAATATTGCGCGATATAGTCCTTGAAGTGTTTTTAAAGCCTTCCTGAATTTGTACATCATTCATACATAACCATCATCATCAGCGCTACAGTGAATTCAAACTAACTCGTCTCATTTATTTTCCTCAAAGAACCATTCATTGGTTTCAGGTAAAGGCACAGAATACATAATAAATAATAAAAAGTACCCTGTACCACATAGTAAAAGCTAGAAGACATTGTATACGGTGGACTCTTGTACTTATATCTCTTAGCTCTTAGTCAGCTCGTCGGTTGTCACTTATAGCATTTTTGGCAAACTGCCCGGATAACCGAAGTAACCGAATATACCGAGGATAACCGAATATGTACGGAAATAGCTGAATATCGATGTCAATGTCTAAATCAGTGCTATAACATTATCAAATATATAAGTAGAAGAAGGAAATGCAGTACTTCGTGAATCATCGGTTTCGTTCGACTATGTCCGTATCTTTTTGGCAGTTTTAGATGCCGAAAACGTATTAGATATGTTTGAGTTAGGTTTTGGAAGTATAAATATAGTATGTCATACAGGATTTCTTTAAAATCTAAATGTATTCATTTCATCAAGACTTTTAGATATAAAACAGTATTGTTTAGTATAAGTATCCTGTACAATGTACGTAACTTATTAATATTTTCATCTAATAACACTGCCACTCAATATGAGGAATCTTGTTGATTAGACAATTATACGAATAATTAAAATAGTTACTTACAATTATAATTTTTATGTTGACACCTTAGATTATATAACATAAGCTTCATTATATTATAAATCAATTATAATATATATCATAATTATTACAAAGTATGTGGTAATATTATTACATTTTAAATGCCAATAATACTTTTGTAATATACATTTTTGCAAAACACTTAGATAATAAAGAATTATAGATAATCAGAGATCCTTGTATGCCAAAACAAAACGTGTTTTTAATGTTAAACGATAAATCGCTGTAAATATAATTTATGTACAAGACGCGTTGCCAACATACGGGATCACAATCAAAAGTTCCAAGTATTCGGCAGATAAGAGCTTACCTGGCAGCGCTTCGCCATAATATAATCCTAACAATTTAAATAGCGCTTTATCTACTTTATTCGTTTGTGCTTTTAAGTCGAATTGGGTATTTGACATATAAAAAATAAGTTTTTTTTAATACTTTCAGTAATAGTAAAAGAAACTAAGGTTTTTGGGTTGTCTTGAAATAACGTGCATATCAAAGTTACAAAAAAAATCTCATGCTTTGTGTAAAAACTAAAATAATTCACTTACAGCAAGTACAAAGATTTACTATGATAATTAATATGAACATAAACGCACAAACTTCAGAAATATTAAACATTTTCTGCATGTTTTTGCACATTTCGTAGCAATAAACGAGCGATGTGATGGCACGTCGCAGTGACTTTTGTGTGAGGCGTTTCCACAAGACTCACAAATACTTCAAACAACAACAAAATAAAACTATTGATTTTTAGTATTTTTCGAAGCACTACTTATTAACGTAATATAAAAAGTACAATCAAGAACCTAGCTATCTATATTGTTTTAAGTTTAGGAACTTTTTTTACGTAACTTCTTGTTTTAAGGCAGATTCAAAGTGAAATGAAAGTAGATTATTTTGAACACTATTTCTTATAATATAAATTTAGTTAACTATAGTAGGTAAAATGATATAATTAAAGCAATGGATAAAAATATGTATTGCACTATTATTAAGGAATGACTGTTCTCTTATTTTATTTCGAAAATATGCAGTCAACAAATCACAATACAATAATTGTCATTGACATGTAAGATATATCTTAATAATCTATACTAATATTATAAATGCGAAAGTGTGTCTGTCTGTCTGTCTTTTGTTAAATTTGGTATAGACATACTCTGAGGCCCGGGAATGGACATAGGATTTTTTTTTATTCTGAAAAAGTACGGTGTCCCGCGGGATACTGTATTTATGCGGGCGGAGACGCGGGCAAAAGCTAGTAATATTATAATACGAAAAAATTACATCAAAATACAAACATCGGTCAACCTGTTTATGAATTAGATTCCCTGAAAGTACAAAGCATAGCCTTTAGATGAAGGATATAATATTTCTAATCCTAGTAATCACTAGAGTTACCGGAATAGTTCATACAAGTTGTCTCTTACTGTCCTTGAATACCTTAGATATTTAGTTACTCAAAGGTACAATCACTAAATGTAGTTTGTTTTCCGTGTCTTTTATTTATAGAATTACTCAGCAAGAATATGTTTATTTGTGATAAAATTAAGTATTAACATTCTTATTATTACGTGAGCTAACTCAAGATACACTATTATTTTAGGTATTTCATTATTACTAGCCTCCTTGTTATAAGGTCTTAATTATTTACAATACCTAAATATTAGTAAAATTAAAATAATTCTATTAAAATTGATTGAAACGGAATACATTTTTAATTTGAGCAATAATCTAAGTAATTGACATGAGAAATAGGGATTATAGCTGATAAAGTTATAATTTAAAAACTAAATAATTATGTTTTATGTATTCATAATTACAATTTAGAAATCAATTCATCATTATTTTAAACTCCACAGAAAATTATCCAATTAACATTACAATAATTGTAGTAATTGACACGAGAAATTTTGGGAAACGGGTAAGTACCTCCCCAACTTAGCCGGGTTACCTGCGACGAGCGAGCGAGCGCACGTGACCGGCGCCACTCGTGCGCGCGCCGCGGACCCAACCGCTTCGAAATTCGAACGTTACGTTCCATTTTTGAATTCAGTGCCAGTGGTTAAGGATTTTGTGCCAGTATTAAGTGTGACTTTTTGAAAAGGTTTGGATTTATATTTGTGTTACTGTTTGTTGGTTGGTTTTATCTGTGTAATTGTCAGTTATGACAGTTGGTTTGAATTCAACTTAGCTTTGTTTTATTTATTGTTTGACAACAGTGTATAATAACATTAGGGTCCTTACCCCATTGGTTATATTGGCTACATACTACATAACTATACAATAATCGTTATTTTATTGACGTGAAAACGACCAAAATATTGTAGTTAAGTTCATATCGATACAAAGCGATCTTACCGCGACCGTCTTAAGAAAAGACATCAACGAGACTGTTGTTTATAGGTTTTGACAAATTCTTTAATGTTTTTTATTTATTTATTATGTGTTACCGACATAATTTAATTCAGGAATATCATGTAAACTGTATATTTTAAGTACGTTATTATTCTTTTTTCTTCATTTCACATTTAAAATATGAATATCTTATGATAATTAGTAGTTACATAAAATTATTTCAAATGTTGTTTACTATGGAAATGCTCAGTAGTTTATATTATAAGAATATCAAATTAAATTGTTTTTGTTGAGTAAAATATTCTATTTGAATTTTAATTTTTCTGATGAAATTTCAAAGAGGAATTCCTGGATAAAATTGTCATGTTCAAAATTGACCTTTTTGTTTTACAATAGGCTTTAATATACATATTGTTGACGTAATCATCTTGATGTGTTTCAAAAACTGGTTCTGAAAGGTGAAAGGTCGCCTAATCAGAATTTTAATGACCTCAGTGGAATGTTGATTATATTGAACCTGCTTCACACAAATCCCTTTGATTCATTGGAAAGAGTTTCTTAAACTTCGCCAAGGGACGAATATTTGGGTGGTCAAATGTCTTCATGTACTTAATAAGTACCTACCTTGAAATGGATTACGCAGTTACTTCATAATAAATAAATAAATAAATAAATCTTTATTCGAAAATTTAAAACTTCAGTGGGCCTAGCAGGAATAATTTGATAGCGGCGTAAACGTAACGTTATCGAATCAGTCAAAATCATGATAGAGCCCATAAAAATGTCAAATGTTCCTGCTAGGCCCACTGTAGTCATCACGTTAGGTAGGATTTACCTACTGTGGGGTTAGCAGGAACAATTAACAACTAGGTATTCGTAACTTTGTCGAAAGAGAATTCTATGAAAATTATGACAGCGTCCATGTAATTGACATTTGATAAATTACGAATATGTATATGTCATTTGTTCCTGCTTGGGCTACAGATATCAATAAAGCTTAGTTTAAATAAATAAAAAACAGAAAAAAATCTGAACTTATTCTGATAGATATAAGTATATAGATTCAAAATTCATAGATTCAAGAAACAAAACTTAAAATGATTTCAATCAGTAAGTTTTAATTTCTAACTTTGATGATTTAAGCTGATATATAAAATGATTTTTCTGTAACTGACTTTTGTCATTTGGTTATACTATCGTGATCTCAGCTTCAGAGATTCAATCATTATTCAGTAATCAGAGGCTTTTTGCAATATTGTTGCGAGCAAGCTTTAAGCTCAGACTATGACTCATAAGCTTGCGGCTGTACAACACACAGTCGCGGACACTTTACCACTTTAGACCCTTATTGCTATAACAATAAGGTCGAAATAAGGTTTTGTTCGGCGTCTGTACACCTCATGAGATGACTTCGCACAGGTAATTTGGCTTAGCCAGTCCGGAGCAAAACAACCGCCGAAACCTTCCACAAAATGCGGTAGAACGGGTACACATTTGCATTTAATTTCGACATCATCATCAATATTAATTTTGCTGGCAAGTATTTTGCTTACATTTTGGCTAAAATCGAATCAAGCCAATCTTATATTGTACTAGCTGTTTCCCGCGGCTCTGCCTGCGTAAATATAGTATCGGGTATCCCGCGGGAATACTGTACTTTTCCGGTATGAAAAGAAGCCTATGTTTTAATCCAGATTCCAGAGCCTAAACTACTACCATAGCAAATTTCATCAACATCCATTCAGTAGTTTTTGCGTAAAAGAGTAACAAACTATCCTCACAAACATTCACATTTATTATATTAGTAGGACGAATAATGGAAAACTAGCTAGTACTCCTATTAAAAAAATAGGGACGCCTAAACTTTTTTAACAAGCTGTAAATAAAAGACTAAAACCAAAAATTTATGAGTAATAACTCTAATGAAAAGTTTATAAATTATTTATGTAAACTATACTATATCCCTTTCTTTTTAGTCATGATGATTATCCTAAAAGACAGTTGGGTGGAATACAATATTATGTGAAAAGTAATTTATAATAAGTAATAACTAATAAACCATACAGTCAGGTTATTCCTGCCAACTCGAGTTCTGCCACTCGAATTCAATTCGAGTTACCTGAATTTCAATTTAACTTATTGCCACATCTCTATTTGAAGACTTTCATTCAACTCCATCTTTTAATAAATTTAGTCCTTTTGCATATTCAAACGCACGCACACATGCTTTTTTATGTATGGGTGGGCGACCCCTGTATTAAGCAGGTGCAAGTTTTAGTTTTTTTTTTTTTAAATGACCTTCCTTTTACAACGGACATGAACATTTTATGATTCACCGGGTCTTGTGGTCCGTGACCTGTCTGTTCCTTATCATTCATCTGGTTCATTCGTTCACTTGAAGTTTTTTTGTTTATAATATACAACAGAAAACAATCAGCATATACCTAATTTATATCATTTTATCAAAAAGATCACCAAAAAACGTTATTTTTGAATAAAAATAATAGGATTATTATCTATACATATAAAATCCTTTGTCCTGAATGACTGACGGATCAACGCACAGCCTAAACCGCTGATCGTAGAGACCTGAAACTTGCAGGGCTTGCTCTTTGTAATGCGTAGGGATCCGATAAGAAGGGATTTTCCGAAATTCGACTCCTAAAGGGGTGAAAAGGGGGAAAACAGTTTGTATGGGACAACGTGATTCCTTGGTCCAATCTACTTCATATTTCGCACAAACATTATGTAACAGAATTGATGGAATTCGTGTATCATAGTTTATTAAAATTCGTCCCCTAACGGGAATAAAAAGAGAAAGAAAGTTGTTTGGGAGCGATTTGCTTTAAAGTTGATATAAATACTCCTTAGTGCTTTTGATTTAAAGCTCCCATTCACAAGCGATCGATCGATTTAGTCTTTACAATTTAAACATTTACTGGATTCGTAGTTGCAAGTAAATCGGTTTAGATAAAAATTGAATATAGTCTGAGATCCTAGGACCACCTTACTATACTTTTTATATGAAATTCGTATATATACGCGTAAATTTTGTTCCAACTTTTGACCCCCACCGCAAAAACTAGCTGGTAGGTATTACACCAATCATTTTATGTAATAGTTTGTCGTTAGCAATTTACTTTCAAATACGAATTAATTTCCAATTTGATCGAAGCAATCGATAGCCCGTGAGTGGGGATCTTTATTTTTATTTTGACATAATATATTGTCATCATGTTGAAAAACAAATCTGACAAGAATGCGAAAGTTAAATTTGATGAAAATCTTAAATATTTGCGAATGCTATATTATAAATGGGAAAGTGTGTGTCTGTTTGTCCGTCTTCCACGCCAAAACTACTGAACCGATTGAAACGAAATTTGGTACACAAATACAGAGAGTATAGCCTGAAAAAGGATATAGGCTACTTTTTATCACAGGGAAATGTACTGTTCCTGTGGGATACTTTATTAACAGTTTCACGTAAAAACTACTAAACCGATTATCATGAAATTTGGCACAGATATAAAGGAGACCACGAAGAAGGACATCGGCTACTTTTTATCGCGGAGAAATATACGGTTCCCGTAGGAAAATTTATTTACACTTTCACGTAAAAACTACTAAACCTATTATCATGAAATTTGCCACAGATATAAAGTAGACCACGAGGAAGAACATAGGCTACTTTTTATCGCGGTACATATACGGTTCCCGTGGGTTACTGTACATACGCGGGACGAGCCGCGGGTATCAGCTATCTATACTAATATTATAAAGCTGAAGAGTTTTTTTTTGTTTGAACGCGCTTATCTATAGTAGCTATCAGGAACTACTGGTTCGAATTGAAAAATCCATTTATAGAGGAAGGATTTAGGTTATATAGCATCACACTGCGACCAATAGGAGTGAAGAATCAGTGGAAAATGTGGACAAAACGGGGAAAATTATTCATCTTTGAGGGCTTACGTTGTTTGATTGAACGCGCTGATCTCAGGAACTGCTAAATTGAATTGAAAAATTAATTTTGTGTTGGATAATCCATTTGTCGAGGAAGGCTTTAAGCTATATAACATTACGCTGCAACCAATAGGAGCGAAGAATCAGTGGAAAATGTGGAAAAAACGGGGAAAATTATTCATCTTTGAGGGTTTACATTGTTTGATTGAACGCGCTGATCTCAGGAACTGCTAAATCGAATTGAAAAATTATTTTTGTGTTGGATAGTCCATTTGTCGAGGAAGGCTTTCAGCTATATATAACGTTACCCTGCGACTAATAGGAGCGAAGTATCAGTGAGAATGTTGCAAAAACGGGGAAAATTATTCATATTTGAGCTTTATTTGAGGGCTTCCGTTGCGTGCGCTGCGTAAACGGCTCCAAGTTACAAAAAAATATGTATAAAAAGAATTATTCCTCTTTTTGTATGATCTAAAAAAAATTTTAAGATTGACTTAAGTACTTGGTAACCTTTTTTATGGTAATCAAATTTGATCGAAATTGATGCATTATTGCGCCATCAGTTGACGCGGACGAAGTCGCGGGCAACAGCTAGTTATGGATATAAATAAACAACATTTCTGTTATGATTACTGAATCGTAATAGAGTAAGATCCCAGGTCCACTTGACTACCCTTATATTCTTACTGATAAAACGTATACATATCATAATATTATAAATAAATATATAATAATAATTTTTCAGTCAAAAATAAAAATACAATATGGTAAACTAGCTGTTACCCGTGGCTCCGCCCGCGTAAATACAGTATCCCAAGGAACACTGTACTTTTTCTGGATAAAAAGTAGCCTATGTTTTAATCCAGAGCTCAAGCTACTCCCATACCAAATTCATCGAAATCCCTTCGGTAGTTTTTGCGTGAAAAAGGAAGAAATAACCATCCATCCATCCATACATCCATCCATCCTCACAAACTTTCACGTACATAATATTAGTAGGAAGTAGGATTAGTAGGATTATAATATTAGTAGGATTACAGATAGGTCAAAAGTAGGTAACAATTTATACTTAATCTACATACAGTTAACAATAAAATATTGTAGTATAATATTCCGCAACTTTCGCGTCACGTACCTAAAATTGGCCCACTGCGCAAACTAGCGAGTACATGAATTCCGTAACTTATACTACAATATGATATAAAAAAATTATAGAAATTAGAAATAGTATTTATTATTTTGTCATATAGGTATACTCCAACCGCCAACAAACTGTTCCACAGTTTGGCGATTTATGTAAAAGATGTTTTTTTATGTTAATAAATAAAAAAAATACATTTTATCAGTAAGAATATAAAGGAAGTCGGACGAGCCTGGGATCTCAGTCTATGAGGAGCACTTAACTTTATAACTATTGCGTGTTAATAACAAGTTGATGACTTTTATTACATGTTCCTTAATGATACAATATTATATTATACCATATTTTGACATAATATTATACGTTACACATTATCGGTGAACTAATTTTCACGCAACGCCAAACGTGCCTCTTCTCACCTGAATATGTGTTATAACGAAAGTAACATTTTCACAATTTACCAACAATATTAATAACGTGACTTATCATATAGTTAATTACGAATATTTGAACATACGTGGCTTATGACTTATGAGTTATTGCTTATGACACAGCTTGGGTCAATACGAAAACCGTTACTTTAATTGTTCATCTGACTGGTTATTAAGTCTGTAGCCATTTTTAATCCGTCAATAGTATTTTAAATTCGATAGCTAATCTTTATAAGGTTCAGTAAAATCAATTACGGATATTTTGGGCATATGATCTATTGCGGAGTGTCACCCATACTTGAGATGATTTTTTACTTTGAGTATGACATTTTTTTTTCCTAAACGTCTTTACAGCAGTGGATCATGTATCCGTAATTGATTTTCGGAGACATTATACATAGTCCCCCTTACTAATAAACGCTGTATAAGCTTTGAATAGTTATACAGTGCTTTGTCTCCTTCAATCGAATAAAATTGTCACTTGTGTGACGGGATAGTAATAAACGCTGTATAAGCTCCAGCTAGTAATTAGTATAGGTACTCACCTACACTAATTACTAGCTGTAGATTTTACTTATACTAGGTTGTTTGTACGTAGACCGCGGGCCGCGGCTCCGCCCGTATAAATATGGTATCCCACGGGAGCACTATACTATATCCTATGTTTTAATCGACAGCTTAAACTACCATACCAAATTTTATCAAAACCCGTAGGTTTTACGTGTAAGAGTAACAAACATCGATCCATCCTACTACTTTCATATTTATAATATTTTAATTAATTATTTAATAGTTAATTTTCTTGGAGCATTTGAATGTTTTGTTATACATAATACTTAATTCTTAATATCGCACTATATTTGTCAAATAAGTTATCATTTTGTTTTTATTTGTGTATTTATTTGTTATTACATTGAAAGATCTTTTAAGATACAAAATACAACGAAAATAATTTTGATTTATCGATAAGTAAAGCTTTAGTTGTTATGAAGAAGCTCAGGGTAAAACATGACTCGTGCTTTTGTGCTTATTGTAAATACTTGTTTCACTTTTTATATAAACCGGATATTATGGTGAGGTTGTTTTTCTTTAGGTATGTACAACCACGGGATCAAAATAGGCACTTAATTTTAGCTAATATAATTCGCGAAAATGTTTCGACTTTTGTTTCAATATCAATGACGTATTTATGTTATGTGGGTTCTTTTCTTTAGTTCCTATATGTTCATGACTAGGTACGATCGTCGATCTTATTACAATGGCAGTAAGGTCCAAAAATTGGGTCCACTGGGTTTATCGGCGACCGTACATCACTACTGTTGTCTGTTTGCAATGAGGAATGCTGGCTATGTAATGCGAAGAGATTCCAATATAAACGTAATTACAATCATTTACATTAAAATAATAGTATTCATGCTTAGGAAACATACCCTTACTATGTGACCTGTTTAGGTCTTCAAAGTACTACAGTTAGGCACCGGGTGGGAGAAAGGAGTTTAGATTTTAGGCCATTAGTATTACGTAAAAAGGAAGGAGGGGAAAAAAGGTATAGAAAAATAATTAAGAATATATTATATTAGTAACGGTATAGGCACAATCTGCGTATGATCACCATAAGGGAAAAAAATGTTAAAATGTGGTCATGTTGTATGGGTTGTTATGGTACGTTCCTTTATTACTTTTCTTCACTTTCAAGGTCTTAAATGCAGTATGCCAATATAATATTTCAAAATAACTAAATACTTAATGAATTATTAAGTACTAATTGTAAGTTAATTATTTGATTGACGTATAATGCCTTTTTAGCGTAAGTAAATATGTTTTTAAAATACTAAAATGATATTTTGTAATAGACAATCTTTACATTCGTAATGTAATTGTGCAAAAGTTTTGGAATATAATTTGTAATTGTTCGCTAGGCTTGCAAAACTCTATTATTTGATGCTGAGCCTTTCTTGAAATCGACCTAGAATAGTGAATTATAAATTGTTACTTACATCCTAATTCCTAACTATCATTTTAAACTAGAACTCTACTTATTATCATATAATGACACAGTTTAAGATTGTCATCTAAACTCATGATATTTTAAAATACGAGGTACCTACTTAATTTAAAATATCATGCCACATTTTATCAAATATCAAGATTACTCTCATTAAACTACACGAGATGAAATAATTTCAACGATCAAGATAAATCGTTTAAGTCGGGCCGAAGTTACGAGTCGGGGTCACCGCGTCTACAATCTTATTTACTAACACGTCCAATACTTTACCAATAAAAACTTAGTTGTGGGAGAGAGACGGTGATATATTTATACGGAGTTAGAGCAAGAGAAAGGATACGCGTGTTTCGGTGGTAGGAGTGGTGCAGTATGCGTTTTTGCCACGGCATTCTGCGCTTTTAGTGATGGGCCAAGTGATAATAATCAGCAGCAGCTTGCAAATATTTCGATTACAAAACTGAGCCAATAATACACGATTTCTTCACGCAAATTTACTCAAGTCTGGCATTGTAAACGTTTGGTGCATAGAAAAAACATTCAGATCATGATGACTGAAGTAGTAATCTTAAAATTTAAAACATACACAAGTTATTATTTTTTATATGTAGCGAAAATATTATTATCTAGATAGGAACGATAGGTTTAAAACAGTTTTGCATCCGTCCTTTTCTAAAAGGATATTGCTGGTAGAGACAAAATTAAAAGCCTACATCATGAGGTAATTGGGCTCAGCGAAGCGTTGAAGGTTTTAGGTAATCTATATATGGACATCGAAAATGACCGGCTATGATGACTTAACATTTTAAAAGACCTACTAGAGTCTGGCAAACGAAATTTGAACCTTGGTTATTTGCAAACTTTTAACTTGGCAACTTTATATTATAACCCTCATATTCATTTTGACAAACAAAGAGTAAAAAAGAACATTTAATTCACATTTTATTTATCATGGTAGTACTAATTAATTAATTATCAATTAACTCATCAGGTTATTATTTTATAGGAATAACAATTACCATTAGACTTTTTAAATTTGATGCCATTTCTCAGGTTCAACTTTCGTTTGCCAAACTCCCTTCTGAGCAACACGTTACACTTGTATATAAAAATTTATTATAAATATTTAGATATCTAGGTTTGGTTAAAAATTTACCTATAACTCCTATTATGGTCGACAATAGCTTATAAAGTAAAACAAAATACATCAATTATTATTAAATATATCATTTTAGTCAACCTTCAAAAATTTTAATTTGGCCGCGTATGTCTTCTACGCATGGCAACCCACCGAGACAAATGTATTGTATATTTTAAACAGCACGTCTTAATAGAGTGCATCATTATTTGATACTCGAGAATATTAATACTGTATCCCACAGGTACACTGTACTTTTTCGGGATAAAAAGTAGCCTATGTTTTTTAATCCAGAGCCTAAACTACTATTAAGTAGTTTTTTGTTTCTATTAGGTATCTTATTTGTGATATGGTAATTTTTTCGCATTTGTTATATGAATACTTTTTTTTTTGTTTTTTTTTGTTTCTCACCCGGAAGCCCGCCACCTCTTGTGACTTAGCCGCCGCGCGCAAGAGCCGCGCGCGCCGGTTGGCCTTCGCCGACCGGTCCGCGCGCCGCTTACTTTCGCGGTGCACCCACTACCATTCAAGTTATTTCGGACAAACGCATTCACTACATTCGGGAGCTATTCTACTAATTACGACTAGGGAAACTATTAGAAGTACCTAAAATAACAGCAGATTGGGTCTAGCGTAGAAATTAAATCATTACCTAATCTTCTTCTTCTTATACGAGTATATAAAAAAATATTTCAAATCCAATGTCTCGCTAAAACTTGAGAACGGCTGGGACGATTTGGCTAATTTTGGTCTTGAAATAATTGTGAAAGTTCGGGAAAGATTTAAAGGGTGAGAAAAGTTGGAAAAATTGCGGGAAAAGGTGTACGTATAGGGAGTAGATGCAGATGTAGATATAGTTCAGGTTGTAATTTGTAGGTGTAGGGTTTTGTTTTAAATATTTTTTCTTTAAACCCATTGATTAAGTCGTTATGACTATGACATTACTAGTTACTACCTTTAAATAAAGAAACTTAAAAACATACCTATATTTTAATGAAAATAAAGTTTAATAAAATGTACCAATTCTTTCACAAAATGCAGTAAATAAACGTCGATATTTTTTTTATTTAATTTAATTTTCTCGCTAAGTTTCGAGACTTTTAAACATTATTTTGACGTTTAAACATTTAGTTCCTTGAACATCGTAGTTATAATATACCTAACCAACCACACGGCATAAATTTATGTTAAACATCATGATTATTTATAAGTTATAGCCCATGTATTTATATACCATAATCTGTTTTTATTTATGGTCAGTTTTCCCGGTACATAATTATAAGATAAAATGGCACGTTTTATTATACAATTCATTGCAACACATTATTATAGTAGGTATATTACTAATATTATATATAAACAGCCTCCGTGGTCTAGTGGTTAGAGCATTGGCTCTCGACTCGGAGGTCGTGGGTTCGATTCCCGCATTGGGACAACAAAAAAATGTTGTTTCCAAGTTTGGTTAGGACAATGCAGGCTGATCACCTGATTGTCTGATAAGAAAGATGATCCATGCGTCGGATGGGCATGTAAAAAGTCGGTACTGCGCCTTATCTCTCGTCAGTCGTGTCGGTTATCCGTCCCACTGGGTTATGAGAGTAAAGGAAGAGAGAGTGCTCTTGTGTACTGCGCACACACTCGGGCACTATAAAATGACTCCTGCGTAACTGGCCAGGTTACAATGAAACCGGCCACCGTCACCGAGATCGGTGGGGAGTTATTATTACTAATAATATAAATATGCAAAAGTTCGCAAGGATATCTGTGAGGAATGAGGATCTATGTTTGTGTTTTGGCGGATTTTGATAAAATTTAGAAGACATAACACAGTTTATACCCTATATGTATTCGAAAAATGTACAGTTTTATTGAGACAGCCAGATTTACTTAATATCGCGGCCAACGTCTATTAAATTTAATAGAGAAAGATATTAGACACAAACATGGTTTTTAAGTAGTGTAGTGTAGTAGACTCTCCAACGTGTGAAAAACAAAGTGACTTTAGTGTGTGATTTAAAAGTGATTTTCTCTGATTTCCCTTTTCACAAAAATGATCTGTCATAGTCGTAACGACTTTTCTAATGTAGCTTATGTGATATTAAGTGAGGTTCTTGAACCTTAACAGCAACTGATCATCGCCGCCTATCGTCGGTAGATCTTAAATCATCATAAAATGTTCGTAAACTTAACTTTATTTCACAGCTACCTATAGAACAACCATGTTAATGTATTAAGAATCCATACATCGTCTACTTTCATATGAAAACGAAGATTACAGAGGGACATTGAGAAATTAAATGCACTGTACCTACTCATGTATCTACTTTTTATCTATACTAAATAATATAATAAAGAGGAAAAGGCATTACATTGAATAGGCTCCGAAACTACTCAATCGATTTTGATTAAATTTGGTACAGATATAGATTAGACCACGGGGAAGGACATAGGCTACTTTTTATTGCGGCAAAATGTACGGTTACCGCGGGATTTCCTTTTGCGCGCACGAAGTCGCGTGCAACATCTAGTTTCATCTAAAATATAGCCTTCCCTTACCTAATAAATACCAATATTATCAAAGTTATGGTTACCGGAAATTTCGTTTTAACAGAACAAACTATGCGTTTTGACAACCCGGAAGTAAGAAGCGGTTACAAAACAGTGGATGTAAGTGATTTACCTGTATTATACAACTGCCAACAATTATTGATGGCACTGGGTCAGACGAACGAGGTCGCTATGACATTTGCCATACCAGTGAATTTGTAGATTGCTACTGTCTGTATAATTTCGTACGTAATAGGTAAGAGGCCATATCAGATAATTCGTGGACTTTCAATGCACGCAAATGGATGGGCATGTAAAGAAATGGTTCTATCTCTCGCCAGTCGTAGCGGATCTCCATTCTACTGTGTTACGAGTTACGACTTACGAGAGGGGAAGAAAAAGTGCCCTTGTGTACACAAGGGCATCATTGAAGAAACCAGGAGGATCCTACAATTTTAGTATAGTATTTATCATACAACGGTTGTTCTGTTATATATTACTCTTGTTCTGTTGTCATAACTGAATTTCCTAAACCAGTCGTGCAATTGGAGTTATTTTTCCGTTTCAGTCAAGATAGGGTATGACGTAGGCAAGTACATTTGACAAAACAAATCTTCATACAAGAAAAAGTTCCGCTAACTTGGTTTTCACCATACTTTAAACGTAAGCCATCTTGTTTTTACCTTACTTCAAATGTCAAAATGGCCCCAAAATCTCAAAAGTGGGGCCATTTTACTGGATACACTTTTTGCCTCAACATGCCTAATCTATAATATATAAGTCTATAGTTTTAGTAAAATGACCACAGCCAGAGTCCAGTGGCGAGGGGTACCTATAACTCCATTCCTATCAGCTTCCCTTACCACTTATCTTTTTTTTTTTTTTTTTTATGAAATATTATGTTATATTTATGAAATAACGTTTGCAAACGAGCAAACGGGTCACCTGATGGAAAGCAACTTCCGTCGCCCATGGACACTCGCAGCATCAGAAGAGCTGCAAGTGCGTTGCCGGCCTTTTAAGAGGGAATAGGGTAATAGGGGAGGGTAGGGAAGGGAATAGGGTAGGGGATTGGGCCTCCGGTAAACTCACTCACTCGGCGAAACACAGCGCAAACGCTGTTTCACGCCGGTTTTCTGTGAGCCCGTGGTATTTCTCCGGTCGAGCCGGCCCATTCGTGCCGAAGCATGGCTCTACCACGTAAAAACCTCTCTCTTTTGGTCTTTTGAAGACCCTCATCCAAATCGCTACCTATTATGCAGGCTCCGGCTTCCCTATGAAGGAGAATCAGCCTTCGCCACTGCTAGAGTCATAATATGAAAAATAAATTATAAACGCAAAAAGCAAAATCGTTTGACATCGCGCGGTGATCGTAAACAAATTGTGTAGATTTCCATTGCAGATGCTGCTGTTTACCTCACGAGGAACCTGTTTGTTGCAATATATTAAACGACATGCAATTTATAATTGCAATTTATTGCATCCATATCATTATCTAACCCATCTTTATATATTTATCACCGAACATTACATATTTAGAAGCTTAATAAAACAATATTACCAGCAAATCCGTAGCTTTGTATAGATTTGAGTAATTACTGAAATAATTGAACTCGAGATGAATTAGTAGGTAATAATCGTTTTGTTAGTAGATAATCTCAAACAATCATATTGTACGTTTCTTACTGAATATGATTGTAGTATGGACTACGGTATATTTTAGTAAACAATGTTTACTTATTTTAAATGTTAATTTCTGTATTCTCCGTGAAAAAAAAATACTCGTGAAAGAAATATTAAAATATTACGCCAATTATTTTTCAAGATTTATATTTTAAAATATTACGTCAATTATATTTCAAGATATTTAAGATTAGGATTAAATTTTCAAGATATTTATGATAATTTTAAGATTAAGGCCCAGACTTGCGACTAAGCGGTGCGTAGAACGGTGCGAATTCCGGACTGTAGGGCCGAGCTGTAGCGTGAGTCGTGACGTCACGCTACTGTGAGCGGGGTTCGAAAAATTTCGGAACATTAAACGCGAGTAAGATCATAACTACTTAAAATTTTTGAATAAAACAAAAACTAGCGTATCTCTTTACATAATAGCTTTACTGCAATAAAGTTTCAAGTGATGTTACATACCTAGTAACATTCTCCATTACGTTAGCGGTTAGACTATATAGTTACTGATAGTTAATGTTGTTTATGAGCTAAGCCTCCTATGCATACCAACAGAAAGTCCAACGTACTCGAAAAAATTTTCATACCACTAGCTCTTGCAATCTTAGGGCGAATATTGGAACGATAGTTACATTAAGTGACAATCAAGTCACATGCTGTCCTTGTTATTTTGGCTAGCAGAAACAGCGACAGCCTGTGATAGAACGGCTCTAGCGTTTCAGACCACAAAAAAGAGTAGGTACGAAAATTTGTTCGTCGAAGACATGACATGATTTGTGTACTGTTTGCATAAGTCAATTGGATAATCTGTTGATTAAACGAGTTAGCGGGTTATCGATTATGTTAAATAACAAGCCTCATAATCACGAATAGAACATACGTCATACTTCAATAATATTGATTATGTCAATTTATGTACGATAGCTGCGGTCAAATATTCTTTAGTCTTGTTCAGTGTTTTTATTTTACCTCTGAATGATCCATATTGTGTCGTAGGCATAAAGGTCATATCAGAGATAAAATGTAGATCCAACTTAATATTAAAAATATGAAAGTTTGTGAGGATGGATGGATGGATGTTTGTTATTCTTTCACGCAAAACTACTAAACGGATTTCGGTGAAATTTGGTATGGCTCTGAGTTAAACATATGCTACTTTTTATCCCGAAAAAGTTATCCCGTGGGATACCCGATACTATTTTTACGCGGGCGAAGCCGCGGGAAAAAGCTATTAAAATATATTTCTAAATAAATAATAGTATATTGAGAGCTAGTCGATTTTTCGCTTTATTTTTAATAGTATTTCTTAATCAAGATCAAATTTTTAATATTTTCACTTACGGCCTTTTCTTTCGTTGCAGGTCGTGTACATGTGCCATCAGTGTCGTATGACGTCACTAACGAAACTATAACAAATATCTTGTGTGTGGTGAAGCGGTTACATTACTTGTGAAGTGCTTACCAACAGTTGGGCAAAGCTCAATCAGTTTTGGTACATCCTTGGTAAGTTGTTTTTCTATAATTTTGTATTCACAAACAATGCACATGGCAAAAGGAAAATTATTTTAAAACCACAGACCTTTAAAGACAAATATAACAAAATATTGTAGATTTAACGATTTTTTTCACTGTCGGGTTTTCCTATGTAACGTATAGTACAAATTTTACACTGTCGGTTTTTCCTATGTAACATATAGCACGAATTTTACACTGTCGAGTTTTCCATTAACGTATAGTACGAATTTTACACTGTCGGGTTTTCTTATGTAACGTATAGTACGAATTTTACACTGTCGAGTTTTCCTATGTAACGTATAGTAGGAATTTTACACCATCAGGTTTTCCTATCTAATAGGTATATATTCGTATAGCACGAATTTTACACTGTCGAGATTTCCTATGTAAAGTATAGTACGAATTTTACACTGTCGAGTTTTCCTATGTAACGTACTATTCCTTCCTATTAAAAAATATCACAGTTACAAAAATTAGACACGTACTTAACAAAAAAGCTACCAAATCTCAAAATCTGTAAGTTCCTAAATCTATTGTTATAGTGTCACGATTCAGATTTTCCGTTAAATGTACTATCAGGGAATCTAATTCATAAGCTTGTAGTGTTCTCATAATTTATTTGTAATAATATAATGATGACGTGCAGTTACTATACAAATGTCAATGATATGTCAGTTGGTGACCATTATATGAAGAAAATACGCACAAATTGTGTCACCTGTCAAACAGCTTATGAATTAAATTCCCTGCTAGTACTTAGCATAGTATAACGCTAAAAATATATATGGAGATAATATAAATAAACTGGTCTACTTTCTAAGTATCGCAGCTAATAGAATTATGTCGAACAAATAAGCAATAATTTAGTAGCCATTATTAATTACGGAACACACTGTCAGCAGCTTTAAAAATTGTAAGAGAGTTTTATACTGCACGTTATGATCGCGCAGACGACATTTCTGACAATCATTATGACATAATATACATATACCAAAAGCGACAGTTCAGTTAATTATAACTGGTAGGTAAATATGTATCAAAATAAGTGTTAATTAATTATTATTATCTTCATTTTAACTGTTTACGATTAACCTAACATAAAAGTGTACCTAATCTTTTTGTAATTTTCGATTACAGGCTATTATCATGTCTTTCGATATGATGTCTCTAACCACTATGCACTTTAACGATTATTATCCTACTTGAAGTTGCCCACGACTTCGTGCGCGCAAATGTTAATTTCGCGGAAACCGTACATTTTTCCGCGATGAAAAGTAATCTATGTCCTTCCCCGTGATCTATCTCTGAGGCAAATTTCATCAAAATCGTTCCAGTAGTTTTAGAGCCTATTCAAAGCAACAAACAAACAAAATTTTCTCTTTATTATATTAGTATAGTATAGAAGTATGTATAGATAAACATAATATCATTAAGTATTAGCAGATATCTGCAGATTCTGTAACTATCTTTAGAGTCAACCGCGCGATACAACGGCTAATGTGAAAGCACTCTAATGCAATCGACCTTGGTCATTGATATGTCAGCGAAATAATTTCTATTTCCCACACCACACACACACACACACACACTACTAACGCACGCCATACACTGTTCGATTCGCAGAATTTTATAAAAATAGATCAACCAACATGTGTTGATACTTGGTTGTGATTTAAAACTGTATGATCATTGATCATTGACGACCTCTGTGGCTCAGTGGTTTCAGCGCTTTGGTGCTCAAGCCGGGGGTCGCAGGTTCGAATCCTGCCGAAGGAACAAAAAAGTTTTTCTGTGTTCCTGGGTCATGGATGTGTATTAAATATGTGTATAATATAACAAAAATCTTAAATTTATGTATAGTATAAAAGTATTAAATATATTTCCCGTTTTCTGGTACCTGTAACACAAGTTCTTCGGATACTTAGCACGTGGCCAGATTGACGTGGTTTGAAGCGTCCATAGATATTATTATTATTATTATTATTATTATTATCCCCACCATCACGATGACATACCGTGATCATCCAATATGCATGTTTGATTATAGGTACCTACTCGTATATGTAGAGATTTTTACATTTTGTGTTCATTTTACAAGTTATTTTATATACATACATACATACATATAATAACGCCTTTTTCCCGTGGGGGTAGGCAGAAACCGCCTCTTTCCCGTAGGGGTAGGCAGAGACCACTTCTTTCCACTTGCTACGATTCTTACATACTTGTTTCGCTTCGTGCACTTTCATTCTTATCATCCATTCGTCCTCTTACATTCGACGTAGCGAAGCGGCACTCCATGGGCCACTTTTCGCCTCCACGAGAACGAGACGTCATGGGTGGCGAACCACATCGCCGCCATTTTGGATTATTAAATTATTTTTATGATTATCCATTGCGTTCCCACGGATTGGTGGAGAGGGTAGGAATAGGAAAAGGGAAGGATAGGTGGTGTGGAAAGGAAGATTGGTAAGTTAGAGTGGGAAATAGGAAATGTAGGATATTACCGCCCAGGAGGGCAAGGGATAGGATTGTAATATGCTACTATGATTGTAATATGCTAATACTTGATGCCTACCACCGGTTAGTTCCCGAACCGGTGGTAGGCATCAAGTAGGGACAATTCTTTAAGCGTTACTTTGTAACCCATATGGAAATAAAACTTTTTTGATTTTTGATTTTGAATAGCTAGGGAAGCCGGGGTTGTATACCCGTATACTATACCACAACTACCGGACAGGTAAGTTGGAATGAGTATCTCATGACATATTATATATAGTTATTTAATATGTAGGTATAAATTATACGATTTGCTTGAGTACTGCGCATTTGCACCTGCCATATATAACATTAACACTTTAATTAGATTTTAAAAAGCCTCGTATAGAAGGGTCTGTAATACGGGTAGAGACCTTGGTGATTTTAACTTCAAAACTATACTTTACTTGCCTTGTCATGTCAACTATTTTCAGGTGTTTAAACAACGAATCTCCAACAGAATAATATCGTGTGATTTAGCGAATACTTTTTATTCCTTTCTTACTTTTATATTTTTTATATTGTTTCTTTGTCTAAACCCCCTGCACATAGTACAAAATATATTATATATACTTGCCAGCACTAGGCTCCACCCGCGTAAATATGCTATCGTGTATCCCGCGGGAATACTGTACTTTTCCGGGATAAAAGAATGATCCAAATCGATCCATTTTGAAAATTTTGACGTCACCTTCAACGGCCCACAATTTTTCCACCCAATTGTAGACACAAAGTATGCTTATAGTAGTGCAATCAAATTGAAAGCTAACTATGTGGCTCTTTATCTATTTCTCTTTCTTTAATTTGTGCCCCCTCTCCCGCTATTTTGCGTAGTTGTACGGACCATCATGTCATAACAGAGGGGCAATAACATTCTGCTAAATAAAACCTGCATTAATAAATAAAAAATAAAATAAAGATCATTTATTTTCAGACAACATAGTCCATACATAATAAATAATATGAGATTAAATAATTAATACTCAATACTTACTTACAGGGGGGAAACAATACATATTTAAATAATTCGCACGCTCCTTAACTCGCTACCCTGACATGCAGTTCAGTGAGCCTGCGAAGGAGAGCAGTGTCTGTTCTGTCTCCTATCATTCTCAATCAAATCCCGATACGCTAAAACTCTTAAACGGTGTTTTTATGAACGTTAAACCAACGTAAAACGTGCTCTGATTGGTCGAAACATTCGGTCGAAATCCGTTCATGGTAACATGTCGCTTCACTTACAATCCAATCAAAGTAAAATGAAAGTCTACTTTAAATACGAAAATTGAGGTTCAGATCTCGTAATAGCTGCAACTTATTGTGCCTCCACGTCAATCCCGAAACGGCCAGTTCCCACGTCTGTGATGACTTCCAAGGTCATTTGTTCACTGTGACGATGGTAATGACTCCGAAGGTCATTATGGATGGTAACACGAAGGTCAGGTCACGGAGGCTGCGCGGGAAAATCACCCCACAATATGGTCATTATGTAGTAACTAGTAATATAACTAGTTCATTTGAATTTTGGACTAAATATCGTTTATGTTTTTCATAAAGTTTATAAATCGAAATTTATTTTCATTGCATCTTATATAGGATTAATAAAAGTATTTTAATAACGACTATTATCTTAAACTTTAAGCGAGACAATCTTGTATATTACATATATAGCCGGTTTCTTGAAAACGGGTAAGTATTGCCATGAAATTAAGTATGCAGGGAGTTTTGGGGAAGAAAAAACGATCTAGCTCGGTCATATCCCTGGGAAAATTCGTTTTTTAAGCATAATATGTTTTTTTTCTTTCGTCGTGCAACTTTATATCAATAACTTTGACTATTATGTCAGTCCGATTGGCATTGGCATTGGCATGCGTGAGCTTTGCTTGGTTACTTTCCATTAATTGTGTTGTATTAAAATGAAATTAAAACTATAAAATAAATGTTTCCAAATGAATGGGTAACAAAGTATATAGTAATAAATTAGCCTGGTTATGAGTCATGATAGATCCCCTTGGGTCGCAGTGACGTCAGGCTCGATTTAGACTTCGAAAGTGAAGGAAAAAAAATGTAGCCTGAGTATGAATCTGAAAATGACTCGTGGCAGTCGGATAAAAATGCGTATTATATCACATATCACATACACTTTTACATAGGTACTCGTGTGCATACTGGGCAGTCGCGACAGGGAAAGTGTAAGGTGCGACCTACCAGGCAGGATTCCGGAATATTTATGAGTTTTTACAATTAAATCGCACCTCAGATATGTTAGGCTTAACACTACAGTACACGCGCCCTAATTTTCTAAGATTTTAGTCGCGTGGGGTGAATATTCGGACCATTTTCATTGATCGATTTTAGGTAAATATAACATAATATGAAATAAAATGCGTTCAAATAATGAAAAGTATTTATTATTTATTCTAAATATTATAGAAATTTTGTATTTTTATGAAATGAACAAAAAAAAATGTAATTAAAAAAAAAAGAGGAAAAAATTATTAATTTTGCCAACTCTCCAAAATATTTTCATTTTTTTATTCAGTTTTAACAGTTTTTATATATTTTGATTACAATATGTACATAATATTAGGACTTGATGGTCTGGGCAAATCCATCGATTACATATATATTGCAGAATTTCGAAGCAGAACGATCACGTGATCGTGGACAATAGGCACATCGACAACTTTTTCCTGTTCTCTGGACATTCCGATTTGGATTTGGTTTAGCTCTGTAACACATTCCTCTTCATTAACTTCTGTATCACTAGGTGCAATTTCACTCATAACCTCCACATCTTCTAACCAGCTTCGTATTATATTTTCCTGACGTTCGTCCATAATGGCGACAAATCTGTAATGAACAATACAAAGATCATAGCAATATATACAAATGCCTTATAGAAACTGAAAACATTTCGAATAGAAGAAAAATAAAATCAATACTTACAAGAAACATTTCAGAATCGAACGAGATTTTGTAATACCGATACTCGCGTGGGGTGAAATTCCGTCCCGAGCACTTTCCCGATTTTTTTTTGCCACTAGCGCAGTAGTCGAGTGCCGGCGACGTGCTGTTCTTGAACCTTGTTTACTTGACGAGGATTATACTAAGCGACACAGTCTGTATTCAAATAATTTAAAAAATATGGATGAAAGCATCGGTCTGGGGCGAATATTAACCCCGCGCGAGTATTGCAGTGTTAAGGAAGTAGCGAAACCTTAAATGTATCTAATCATAGATATTATAATCTAATCTCAGATCAAATAATATTATTATTTGATCTGAGAATCTAATATATGAAATTATTATTCTCGTGTTTGTAATCAAACTCCTCCGAAACGGCTTAACCGATTTTCTGTTTAAATTCGATAGGTCTGAAACTACTTTTTACCCGACTACAGTGAAGCCAAAAGGAAAGATACTGAATATGTGCGTATATAGGTATGTTTCACCGTAGCGCCTACTACTGATCTTATTTTAATAGATGTGTCAAGATATGTGTAATAATATATCAAGTAACATAGGCTATAAACATATCGTTCGTTTCAGCCTGGTGACGTCCACTGCAGGACATAGGCCTCCCCCATAATTTCCAGTGCGATCCACCGACTTCCTGCGACTTTTCTCAGGTCATCTGTCCACCTTCGACGTTCCATAGGCTATAAGTATAAACATATGCTTATAGCCTATGTTGCCTGAAATATTAACTAGGTTATGATTTAAAACAAACGGGCAAAGGCTAACGAGTGATATTTTGTTTTATTTTTCAATTCATATAAATATCAAATTTAAAAATTGTTTTTAATTAAATTACATATGCATACATAAAACGTTTCTTATATTGAAAACCATTTTACATAAAATGCAGCTTAATTATTTCGCAAAATTCAATTGAAAGTCATTCAGAGTCTTTTACGAGTAAAGCTGTAAAGTGAATTGACCTAGTTGTCCAAAATAACCTGTCCTTATATAATGTCTGTACGTTTCCAGTACCTGAAGTTACTTATGTAAATAATAAGGGCGACGAAGTTCCGGGTAAAAGCGCATTCCACTGGCATGGGAGAGCCATGCTTCGACACGAATAGACCAGATAAATACAGAAAACCGGCATGAAACGTGAACGCATGCATTGTGTTTCGCTAGTCTAGTGAGGTTACTGGAGGTCCAAGGAGGTAGGGGATTTTGAGGACCAGGAACCCAAGTGCACAATACCAGAGTTAGAAGTGTCCTCTGGTGTGCTCCTCCACTAATCTACTAAGCTTTTTAACCCCCGACGAAATAAGAGGGGTGTTATAAGTTTGACGTGTTTGTCTCTGTGTGTGTCTTTCCGTGGCATCGTAATGGCTCAAAGGGATAAACCGATTTATTCTAGTTTTTTTTTGTCTGAAAGTCTAACACGATCGAGTATTCTTAGCTATAATTTATCATCATCAGCTCACTCGCTTGACACATTTTGGGGGTTAGTTAATTGTTTTAATTTTGTTTATTAATATTAAAATCACCAACATATTATTGGAAGTTAAACTTGGATTGTAAAACACCAATTAACTACGAGTATGAGTATACGAGTATTCAATGAGCGGGAGCCGTGTCTAATGTTGTGTTTCATAATATAAGGTTAATTGTCATAGACGTATATTACCTACAGACAAGGAAAGACTGTCCCCACTTAAATGGGCCCTTTTTTGGCGTTATTTGGGGCCATTTTGACATATTTTGAGGTATGGTGAAATCAAGATGGCGCGACATATCTTTTTTGTATGAAGATTTGATCTGTCAAATGTACGTCATAGTCATCTTTAGAAATCTTTGTAAATTGTAGTAAACACATTTATAACATTGACGAGTGCATGAAGAGTAAATCGTGATGAGACGAAGGTTAATTTAAAAGCATAATGGACATAAAGTTTATCTAACTCGTCATAAATATTAGTGAATAAATGCTATTACGTGCAGTAAATGTGATTGTTGAAGGGTAATGCACAGTAATAGTATAAATAATAGTAACTTACATCCAATAACTATTCAATTTTTTTTACTCCAAAGTGTAAAAACGGGACCACACTACTACAACTCCGCTGTCCGTCTGATGAATTTCATGATTATTTTGAGGGATAATTGTTAGTTTGCCATTTACTGTACACTTCACCCAAGATACAAACAAATGTAAATGTAAAGCAATGTTGCCTTTCACCTTTTTTTTGTAAACTTGGACAAATCTGTGTGAATTGTGTCTTATGCCACCTGCGGGACAGGTTCTGCCTAGTGCAGGAGCATAGCATAAACTTCTCTGTATGTAACTTTTTGGAAATAAAATTTTGATTTCATTTCATTTAGACTTCTACAAACTGTGCTTTACCCTAGTAAAAATAAAAATCCATACACAAAAAATCTAATTGGATTACAAAGGGAATACGTAAATGTAGTAGTAAGTGGACGAAAATGGCACATTTTACTACAGAATCGAAATAAACAAAATATATCAAAACGATACTTAAAAGATTAACCACTCAGGCTTAAAAAATACTGTCACAGAAAGTAATAAAAGAATATGTTATTAGAGACTCCCAAAGCTTATCAAAAGCTTCTCCTATATAAAAAATGTAACATCAATTTATATACTTATTCCGCCAACAAGTAATTTGAATTGAATTTGATTGGAAATTTCCAGAATAAGTTAAACCCGCATAATATGTTCTAGAATCTAGAACCTTCAAAAACTGTGATGAATGTGAATGATCTCTTTAGACTTTAAGGCTGGGCCGGTGCCCGTGAAAGCTGTATGTCCGTATACAGTACAGTCACTTACCGACCGATTCAATGACACCTCCTATGTCGCAATATGCTTGGTATTATGTAGATCTACTTTTTTTATATGTATAATAATATATTTTTATATAATATAATAAAGCGGAAAAGTTTGTTTTTTTCTTTGTTTGCATCAAATAAGCTCCGAAACTACTGGACCGATTTTGATGAAATTTGGTACTGCTATAGAGTAGGCCACGGGGAAGGACATAGGCTACTTTTTATTGCGGTAAAATGTATAGTTCCCACGACATTTTCTTTAGTGCGCACGAAGTCGCGGGGAATATCTAGTAATATATAATAATATTAATATCTATGGGACGTTTCACACCACGTCAATCTCGCCCCGTGCTAAGCCCGAAGAACTTGTACGGGGTCCAGACAACGGGAAGTATATTTAATACTTTTATACTATACATATTAGGGTGCTTCTTATTTGACTCAAAAAAAATATTTTTCCAAATTTATTGTGTGTCACCCTTTCATTCTGTTTTAAGACATAAAAAAACATTAAGTTATTTTTTTCAGATTTTTCAAATAATATATTTTAAGGGTCGCTACCAGCAAATGAAAAATAATAAAAATATGTATTTTTTTTTTGTATTTCATTACTGAACTTATAATTATACATACATGTGTTATAAGTTATAACAATTATTAGAAAAAAAATATTTTACGCTAACAATGTGCCTTTATTTGCATTTCTCTAAAATTGTTGACCACCAAAAGTAGAAATTGTTTCTGTTCTTCGTTGGTGGTAATTAGTTTATTATACTCCTCCATCAACGCACGCCTCGCTCCGCTATATTATCATTTACCACTCTCATTGAACGTTTGATTTTTCTTGAAGCTTTGTAATCTTCGTCTTCTGTCCAGAGACCAGGTTCTTTTTGCAAAAAGCGGGCAAAATTCCAAAGATTCTAAAAAATCTTAAGGTGTTGCTAGACACAAAATCCTGAATATTTCTTTCGTCAATGTGATTAATATCCAAGGTAATACGCTTGGGAGTATAATCTGGCCCTTCGTCATTCAGTGCAATTATAATTTTTTTCTTAGTTTCAATAGAAAAGTTTCTATTGAAACCAAGAAAAAATCAAGCGCAACAAGTTCTTCAAATAGGTACCACAGATGTCCTAGGAACTTTGTTAGGGCTTTTTTGACCATAGCTTTGTTTGTGTTCTCAAAACTCTTCAGATTTTTCAACAATCATAAGTCGTTCCTCGGTGCTGAAGTTGCCACAGGAGCTTGAAACCAGCATCTGACATAGATTGTAATGTCAAAAATGCATATTTCAGTAACAGACTTGAATTCCCTTTTTTTAATTGAAACTGATCTTTAAACAGAAAAAGCTTAAGGCAATAAATTGCTTTTGCCAACCACCGCGCACGATGAAGACCCGCTAGACATCTGAACGAAATCCCTTTATTAGGCACACTTCCCAGAAATATTATTGTAAGGTTTTATTAACGGTCATTCTCCGATTCGACGTTCTTTGCCTAATTACCGTAACATTTTTTATTTTTCACTGATTTGACCTAAACACATTAAAATATGAAGCAAATCAAACATACGTATTCAATAATAATTAATGAGGCATGTATTGTTCATTGTGGTTTTCTAGATAATGAGACTTAAAAATTTTATGAGTATGGTAATTAGAAAAAAAGAATATTTAATGTAACGGTAATTAGAAAATATCATCAAGTCTATGTAAAAATGGTATAATGAAATGATAATAAGACACATTAATAATTGAAGTGATAGAATTAACGATGTCTCTCATAACTATAACCTACCAATAGTAAAAACAGACACTTTATCATTGCTATCATTTAATAAAAATTAGACACTTTTTTTGACATTTATTTTGATTGCTGATACAAAATATAGTAATTTTAAAAGCTTTTATTTAACTTGCAATGTATGTTAGTTTGGGTGCAATGTAGTTAATATTCCAATCTTGCTACTAATTTTAAAGCAGATATCTTCAACCGATTGAGCTGAAATTTTGTACACTCGTTTAGTTTGGATGACAATACCTATTTAATTCGTTCTCGGCGTTGTTGAGCGGCAAGCCTTCTCTTTTCTTTAACTTCCTCTTTGGTCTTTTTGGGTTTTCCCATCCTATAATTTAATAATTTGATGAATGGTCAGCATATAATATAGACATATTTACGGAAAATGATAATAATAATCTACGAAAACCGCGGGAAAACTTTCCATTGGTACGACATCGCGGCTCAGTTAGAAAATAAGTATTAATTTTTCATACAACGGTAATTATAAACATATGGTAATTAGTATACGGTAATTGGAAAACGATAGATTTTCTTAAAAATGTCGCAAACTGACACAGTATGCAAATACTAGCTTATTACAACATACGGAGGCCAAAGTCTGTCTCCATTTACATGATCAACTTGGGTCTATCTTAAAAAATCAAGTATTAAAATAAGAACAACGGTAATTAGAAAAGTTTTTAACCAAGGCTACGGTAATTATATACTCACGTGCTTCATTGGCAGTACACTAAAGTTAGAGACGTGCAACTGCTGATGGTCCTCGGTACACACGGAGGATACGCGACTCGTACGGTAGTGGTGTGCCAAATACTTTTATTTAGGGATGTGCACCCGAGAACAGCAAATGTTACGGCAATTATAACTTTCGATTGGACATGTGATTACTTAATGATAATTAATTATAGACTGGTTCTATTGAGTCGATATTTTGCTATGCGATACAGGTTGCTTAATATCGTTTAAAAAGTTGAATGAATCAAAGTAAATCTGTACGTTATAAAAATTACAAGCAAGTTTTAGGATAAAGTCGGTGTGCGGACACGCCATGGTAATTAGAGAATAGAGGTTTTTTGAACATAATTTAAAATAATTAACTCTTAATTACTTAAAACAGAAGCCAATGTTTTTTTTTACAGCTAGATACGGATGCTATCTAACATATAAAAAATAATGCATGATTGAATATGATAATATTACGGATTATACAAGCCCGGACACGTAAAATTTGCTAATCGGAGAATGGCCGTTAACTGTTACTTGCGCCCTGAGATATAAACTTTGTTATGTACATTTTTTAAAACTTTGACACGCGGTAGCGACCCCTAAAATGTATCTAAAAAAATAATAAAAAACAATTAGTTCGTTTCTCGGACAATAGAAGCGAATGGCGTGTTGACGCGGTTAATTTTAAAATATCGAAAAATAAGAAACACCCTAATACATATATTTAAGATTTTTATTATTTTTGTCTTTGGTCTTCTTAGGTAATAAACTCAATTGTATGTTGTATTTAATACAACAACACGGAAGTATGTGTATTTAATTAATGTCAATCAGAATTTACATAAAGAATAAATAAATATGTAAGTAATAAAGATAACTTGACCATAATATGAGTGTATTTACTTGTGTAGGTAGTTAGGTATATAATTATATTATTTCTTTTTACAGTAATTTTAAGTAAAGTATAATATTATAGCGATAACGCGTGCTTGGCCTTATTATCTTTATAGTCCATTCTTCTCGATGATTATTGTAATTACTCCCCAGAATCTCCAGGTAATATCTACGTAGTTCCTGCTTGACCTGTTTCTAAACATTTTTCTTTATATTCAAAAATATTTTAATACAAAGGAATTGATTGCAACAACTGCAGAAGTGGTTGATCTACCTACGTATTTACCCATGAGTGCGTACATGCACAAGATTCAACGGCGCTGTTATGCGATTTTCATCTTATGCCTGGTCGCGCGGCAACTTATTCGATGGTACAGACATCGCTCGCACTAGCCAACGGGTTCTTTTTTGGTACATAGCTACCATCTTCTGATTATGCAAGCTGCAAATAATGCCGTAAAAATGGAAGAGCATCGTGTTTGATCATTTAGCAAGGTTTCACTATCAAAGTGACGTCACAGTGTTTGCAGTGAAATCGCAAACATCTATAGGTCGTGCCTCTAGCTCGTGATCCTCTCATGATGTCGACATCTTCATGTAATACACGCCAATTACTTAGCCACTTCAATATTGAGTAAAGTAAATAAAACTATTACATCGTCGTTTATCTATCCTTGTTCCCATATTATTTGAATGTTTGAATTTTAAACTTCGAACGTTTTATTTGACGCATGTTTTTTTATTGCGAAGTAAAGCTAAGTTACGATCTTAGCACATACAACCTGGGGTCATTGCAACTTTATAAACCAATCTAATATTAGACCCACTTTAATTCCTCTGTTTTTATAGTGCCTAGAGTAGTTTTATATGTAGCGGCAGTTGCTTGTAAGCGTAATTGCTTACACCTGTTGCTCTGCCACTTTTAGCCATGTTCATACACGGCGGAAATCGCGCGATTTTACAAAGTTAGTATTTGTAAAATCGCGCGGTTCCCTAGTGGACTATACCTAGTGGTTTTGTATTCACAAGAACAGACATACTGACAGATAATATGGACAAAATGGCAGATTTTCTTTATCAATCTGTGATTTTTTCTGTTCCTCCGTAGGAAGTACAATTTATACGGCGGTTATGCTATGCGTGTTGGCCATATAAGCTGCGTATTGTTGACCCGCGCGGTTCTTATCCATGCGATTTCTGCTGTGAACAAGAACTTTATTCATGAATACTTGGTACTTTTTTTATTATTTTCATAAATGTTTCATTTTTATACAGGTTGATCATTGTTATCTAGATCTTATGTGTTCGCAACATTATATGTTAGTTCACTACTTCAAAATGTAATCAGTACTGTGTTATTAAAATGAAACTTAAATCAAAGTATTTTGTAACAACTTTAACAAAGCGATTTGTTTTCATTTTTTATACGTACACAAGTACCTACTTTTGTAAAAAAAAACTTTATAATTACCGCGCTCAAACCGGATAAATACGCGGAAGACTAACTACTTACAATTTCCTCTACGTAAAAAAAAAACTAGTAATGCTACTAGACTTTCATACTTCAAAGTTGTATATAACATGTATGATCGAAAGTGAAGAGAATACATGCTAATTAGAAACGAGAGTGAAATGTTGTGTGAGCTTTTACTAGGTGTTCACGCCTCCGCAGCCTCACGTGTGGATTGACTTAAGCAAAGTTGCTTACGATACAAATAGACAGTAGTTACACAAAGAAGCGTTTGTCTCTGTTGACTGAAGTTGCAGTTCTCTCCGTGGACAGATTATAAGAGCCACCGCGCACTTACGATTTTTAGTCGTCCGACAGTTTGATCGTTATGGGAATCAGTATGGGGATGTATTTTTAATTTTATTTATGTTATTATTATTTTATTTATATTATTTATATTTTATTTATTTAAGTATATTTGTTTTTTATATTTTATTTCAATTTTCAATTTACATCCCCATACTGATTCCCATAACGATCAAACTGTCGGACGACTAAAAATCGTAAGTGCGCGGTGGTCAATTTACACATAACGCGCATAAGATACACGTTTCGTTGTAAGAATTCGAATGTCAGGTTGCACCGTGTCGCACAGCGCATCTGCAGTGTTATGAGTGATGTCATATGAAACGTGTATCTTATTGTGTAGTGAATAAAGTTCAATTTTGAATAGCTAAATATGCAGCTCCGCGTAGCGAATCGTTGCTGTGTGGACCTTAAAAAGAAGAAGATGATTTGTTCTGTCTTTTATTGGAGTAATGTCGCGAGTTGGGAAATCGATGGTTAAATACCTTATAATAAATACCGGTCGTACTGTTTCATACTATGGTGAAAAAAAGGTCAACTTCTAAGTTCTAACCGTTACACTTGCTTGAAAATAGCACCCGTTACACGAACATTTCTGACCGCGGGAAATAGCACGCATCGTTCAGAACCGAACGTGTAAATGTGCGGAGCCGAAAGTCTGATCTAACATGTCGATGACAGTGCATTTTCCACAGTTTAAACCGGGCTATGTCGTATTTTGGTGTATTATGTATGACGCCGGCAGTCCAAGCCGTACATATTTTTAGTCAAAATTAGCACGACAGTTCGATCCGCAGTCTAAACCACAGACATCCCTCCACGGTTTGGAACGCAGTCTGATCTGTGGTTCGAACTGTACGTGTGCAGGACGCTAAATTCGCAAGAAAATCTACATTAATACCTTAGTAAGTTTTTGGTCATAGAAAAGACTTAAACGGGCGCCACAAATCAAAAAGCCAAATTTTATTAGACAGATTTTTTCTATTATGCAGTTCAATTCAACTAACATACTGTAAGTAACTACGTACTGTCGTCGATATTCGGTGTTCGGTACGCACAAATGACACTATGGTTTCGCATTACGAAGGCAGTGAATGCGTCCATTTGTCAAAATGGCTTACTTTAATTGGATAATGAGAACACATTACACAGCGTCCTTGTCCAATTTTGACATTTGTACGCCTGATTCACAGGCTTTTTAACACGACTAGACTATTATACATAGTTTATTATGTCAATCGCAGATGTTTTTAACAGGTTCAGATTTTACTTTGGTTATGTCGGCCCCAATTAATCATTACGTTACAATTTCTACAACGTTTCATTAGCGGACAGTTTCACAGTTTTACATTAACAAGTGTAATTAGTTTGGTAATGTCTACGTTGTGTCATCCATCGATGGCCAAATGACTGCGGTTTAGAGTTTAAATCACATCAAAATACGAACAAAGATTTTTCGGCTCGTCCGGATACCACAGGCTTACAGAAAACCGGCTTGAAATAACGCTTGCGTTGTGTTTCACCGAGTGAGTGAGGTTACAGGAGGATTATGATTTATGAGTACCAGGAACGACATCAGAGGGGCAATTCTGCTAAATAAAACCTGCATTAATACAATTACAATCAAGTCCTGACACGCTAAAACTCTCAAACGGTGTTTTTATGAAGGTTAAACCAACGTGAAACGTGCTCTGATTGGTCGAAATGTCATAAAATCCGTTTACGGTAACATGTCGCTTCACTTTCAATCCAAACAAAGTAAAATGAAGTCTATTAACACGCTTATTTAAATACGAGAATTGAGGTTCTGAGGAGTTACAAGGGTTTTTTTATTTGATTTATACAAGTATAAATTATCCAATGACGGATGAAAAGGCCTAAGATTTATTTTATTATGCAGGATACCAGATCGGGTTTTAAATTCTGTTGTAATTTTGCCAAGTTAAGATTGTAGTAAATATCCAAATTATTTTATTTAATCTCGTACTCAATACATACATTATAATTTATAATGAAGATATGGCTACACCATTAACCGTGTTTGCGAATAAAAAAACATTATCAAATTCCAAAATATTTAGAATAATGTACAGTATTCTCCGAGTATTTCAAGAGTGGTTACTTTAACCACTTGAAATACACACTGTAGTGCCTGGAACAATCGGTTTTTAAATGTCGTATGGTTGCCCAAGCACATACTACTAGTCCAGAGGAATGACTGGTCAATACGTCTGGGGCCAACCATGTGCAGGTTTCCTCACGATGTTTTCCTTCACCATTAGAGCATACAATATACTTGAGATCTGAAAAAGTCTCATTGGCACACGCCACAACCTGGGAATCGAACCTGTACTCTCTCGAGAGCGAATCAAACGGTCTACCCACTAGGCCACGGAGTTCTAATACATTAGTACTAAACATAAACATCACACATAAAAATATATACAGAACAAATATATACAATTATATAAGTAATATATATCACGTGAGTCCGATCCCGTGCTAAGTTGAACAGTATGAGGCATGACTGAAACCTACCATAGGAAATGCCAGCGCCTCGTCATTTCCTCATTCTGTTTTGCTACGTGTTGAACTGTGAGCATTTATATTAATTCAATCATGGAAGCTGCGAATAGCAATAATTTACAAGTTTCTAGTCATTACATACTAATGTAGTCAGGATATGCATAAGTTTATAATCCTGTACGAGGTCATTTCGTAAATTACGTGAAGTTAGTAATGTTCTTCGTTAAATTGTTTTTATTTGTTAAAAATGTAATAAAAGATTAGTAACTGAAACGTTAAAGACAGAGCTAGATATAAAAGACGTTGGGATATAAAGGACACGGAACAATTAGCCCCGGGACGTTTTTTAAACTCCGGGCTTAAAACTCCCAATGTCTTTTGGTCTTGTTAATATTGACAGGAATGTTATTGAAAAAACGTTTGTGTTTGAACCAACAGCCTTTCATTATTGCGCGACAAATATTACATTTAGGCTAATTTAGTGTCTGAATGGTATAATCTTTGAAGTCTCGAAACAATGGTACTTTCTATTTCTGGAGGATCGACTGTGAGCTCCTGAGTTCAATGACCGGTTATGATTCAAGCTTATAGAAGTGCACTTGACGCTACTAACGCGTATGTAGATTGTTTAGTACATTTTTATTGTACAAAGTTTTTTTAATGAATTGGGTTTCGCACGTCCGGAAAATCGCAATCAGTATAAATTACTTTAAGATTCTTAAAACATTTAAAAACGACAGATTTCTATAATTTCAATTTATTTTAAACAGTTTAACTAATTTTAAGATTTCATTGAAAGGAAATATAAAATTATTATATTCAAGATTGAAGCACCTCGTATCTCTTCCATGTTCGATATCGCGTTTTAATTAACCGCAAGTATTGCTTCATAGTTGCTAGCTGTTAGAAAAAACTTCTTCTGAAGATTTCGTACACTGCGTCGCGTCGTTGCGTAAGGGTATCCAAATAGTCTTAGCGAACTTAATTTATTGCCGACTATTTTATAACATCAAATATTTAATTATGTATTTGTGTACTGAATATTTTAAGGTAATACAATACAATAAACAAAATTAAAAACAATTAAGTAACACCTGAATTGTCAAGCAGTGAGCGAGATGATGATATTAAATTAATTGAATTGTATGTTGAATCGCGATTCTTTCAAATATAATTAAATTTTAATTTAAAGTTTGGACACTCAGGGATTCCCAGGTTCGGAATTTCCAGCTAAGACCTAAGTCATGGAAAATTTTAATTAAACCTAAAATATTTAAGATTGTAATACAAAATTAAACAATTTAAGGTTTTCCTTCGAATTTATATACATGTAATGACAAACATTGACGATCGTTATGAATAATATGTAGCTAATGATGATAAATTAAGCTTTTTTAATTAAAAATTAAGATTAAAATATGAGGCTAAGAATGAACGGGAGCGCCGTTCATGTCAGCTTTAAAAAAATTAGATCAAAATCTGTTTATCCGTTGGGAGCTTCGATGTCATGGACAGACACACAGACAGACACGTCAAACTGATAAAACGCCTCATTTTCATCCGGGGTTAAAATTCAGGTTCATCTCTTAGAACATATGGAAGTAAACCTTGCATCTATAAAAGCAACTAAGAAAATTATTACAATAATTTATTAAACATTATTCTGAGAAATGAATATGAAATAGAAAGCCCATTTGAAAGGAGGGTGGGAAAATGTTAGTTTTAACGTCTAATAGACAAAAATAACAACACTAGAATAACTAAATTTATACAGAGAAAAAATAAAGTTACAACAAAACTAAGATATGTGGTTAAGAAACAACGAAATTGCTGTCCAGGTAGTCAAAAAAATTGGTATATTTAACTAACATGGAACGCATACAATTTGGTCAAGGCCGAGTCGGCAATTAAGATCAATTATAACAAAACCTAGCTTTCGAAAGTAAATAACAGGTATAGGTTTTTTATGAAGGCTTCGAACGCTTTGTTCAAAATCGTTTCCTACTTCTTGTAATTACATCTATAAATAGATTTATAAGTATTAATTTGTGCTGCTGAAAAATCATTAATTTAAAAGGAAATAACTGCCAAAATAATATGTTAAATACATAATCCAAGTCTACGTCGATGACACAGAAAAAGGTTTGAGTGTTGACATTAACACCTACTTTGGGCAATAAAACAACAAAATTGTCAATCTATTTCTTAATTTTGTAAGTAAAATATCTGCATTGACAGAGATATTTTTAGGTTTTCGTAGTCTTATAAGGAACCCATAGTTTTGGACTGTCCGTTCGTCTGTTCGTTTATCTGTCTGTCCGGGTGGACTAGCTGGTTCTAACTTCTGTTATTATGAATATAAATGGATGAAATATGGTTTAGTTATATAATAAGTATAGATTTCGTTTTTAGCATCATAAAATAATAATAATTTTATATTTTAGGTTTCTGTCTCTAATAGTTTAGAAATGCCAGGGAAGGGAGAAAACTTTGTAAATCACTTTGATGGCCGATTACCAGAAAATTGATAACTTTATAAAAATACATGACTTTTTAAACCTTGCCTTTATTAAAAATGATGATACCCTGCATAACAAGATACGTCTACACGTTTCATTGGTTACATACACACATAACAGTTCAATTTGGATAGCTATATGAAAAATCAGTGCCGCGTTAGGTCACGTATTATCGCGATGTGAACTGATCCTAATAGTGATAATCTTCTGTATGGATTTTAATTAAATATCACCTTGCTCCGTCCCATGTCCAGGGCACCTCGAGCACTGCAGGTGCAGCCGCCAATCAGGCGGAGAATCTCAAGCGGCGCAAATATGAGAACCTTAGTGGGGATCTCATATTTGAACCGTTCGGGGTTGAAACCCTAGGTTCATGGGGTCCGGGTGCGCACAAACTTTTCAGAGAGATTTCCAAAAAACTAAACACCCGAGACCCCAGAGCCGGCACCTATCTGGCCCAAAGAGTGAGTATCGCAATTCAGCGGGGAAACTCTTTGAGCCTTCTAGGTACTCTGCCTGGTGGGGACGACCTGGGAGATTTCTTTTTATTGTAGCTTTTTAAGTTTTTCTAGTTTTAATTTTTTAAGTAGTTAGCTATTAGATATTATACCATATATACCATAATATCACCTTGTCATCGCCACATGTAATCTGTATGTAAACGAAAGCAAGCTATGATGACTTTCCTCCGCGATCAATTTGTTAGAGAGAGCAGTCTCTAAACTTTAGGCTTTCCATATTCCATTAATGATGTATAGTCTTAGGGCTAATTCACAACGAAACGAAACGATACGCGCGCTGCATTTTTAAGAGAGCCATTCAAAATTGAACTTAATTAATTACAACAGAAGATCCACGTTTTTTTGTGAGAGTTCGAAAGTCAAGTTGTATCGCGCTGCACTGCGCATGTGCAATGTATGCAGTATGACTGATGTCATATGAAACGTGTATATTTTTATGTAGTAGTGAATAAATGTAGTCGCGTATCGTCGCGGTTTGAACAGACTCTTAAGCCTCTAAATAATACTAATTAGTAATTATTATTGTACGTATACATGAAGAAAAAATGTTCAGTACAATTTATCGAGAATTGTCGGAGAAGTATGAAATTCGCCGGTAAATTAAAGTTTATTAAATAACGCTTAGGAGCAGATACATAAAATTAATAAAAACAACAACAACACACACTACCTCAGATTATTGACATCTTGCGTTTGAGACAATTTTGTTACACGTTGACGTTTGTCAATGTGTCACAACATTTACTTTTTTCTAAGAAGCTTTCGTAAACAAAGAAAAGTTTATCGTTTCGATTTTTTTTGTACTAGCTTTTGCCCGCAACTTCGTCCGCGTGGAGTTCTGTTTACATACAAAATTGTTATCCCTTTTTCACCCCCTTAGGGGGCGAATTTTCAAAAATCCTGTCTTAGCGGATGCCTCCGTCATTATAACTATCTGTATGCCAAATTTCAGCAAAATCCATTCAGTAGTTTTGGTTGTGCGATGATAGATGAGTCAGTCAGGTTTGCCTTTTTTATATTTAGAAGATTACCCGGTGACGCTTGGTAGCTCGACAGTCCTTGTCGTGTCAAAAAGCTATAAGATGTTATGAATTTCAAACCCTCATTAGATTTGATTGGAGTACCTACCTATTCTAAATCTTAAAAGTTTATGGTATCAGTACCAATCTACATACTTCCATAATCTTATTGAAGTGTATAGGAATTCAAAAGCTTTCCTCTAAGTAACTTCAGCGAGTTTCCAAACTGTCAAATATTTGACCTTCAGCAGTTCAGCTTATTTGTGACCGGTTGGTTTAATCCAGCCAAAAATGTCAAGTTAGCGCCGGCGCGTGGGCGGCCAGCGGCATTTACATATTGGATAGTTTTTTAAAGTGTGAGAAGAATTTTTAGTGTCATCCCGACTTGACCTTTGGCAGAAGAACTCTGGATATTCAACGTTTAAGTTGAAAATTAATATAAATAATGAATTATAAATTAATATTATCTGTACGTGCAAAGAAACCATAGAACCAAAATCGAAAAGAAAACAATCCTTAATGTTATAGTGTTATATTTATTTATGTACAGTCTGTTTGTAAATTTAAATAATAATTAAAATAGTGTGTGAGATCTCAAACTGATAAGGGGCCACGGGAGATCCGGTGCCTCGGCACCGCCGTCAAAGAAAAAGTATATTACTAACGTACCGCTCGCCGCCGTGGTCGATCCCTGCAGCCTGCGTGTGTCCTATTTGAACATGTAGAGTGGGGATTTGATTCTGTTTTTTTGATTTGTTTATTTTCTTTCTAGCTGTGCTTTTGTCCCTTGTGTGTTCAATAAAAATTATATATACTTATTATAGATATTTTTATAAGATATATTTTTTTATTATTTTAACGAATAGGCTTATTTGTCTACGACTCACTACAGTACAGTCTCACGGATAACTGGTGTAACAACAGCAGAGGAAATTTTATCATATCAAAGTGCCAAAATAAAACTTCGTTCTTAACATTGTTTTATACAGAATGGTCTTAAAACCAAAATATATACCTATATTCAAAGAGCGTGATCAGTATTGCATTCTCGTTTCAAAAATATAAGTTAATATGTATTATGTTAATATGAGATTTTAAATTTGGTCCAGAATTTTATCCTTTTACTTAAATTATATTCATAACGCGTGACCTTCAAAGCCGGCGCGTTGTATATATATGTAGTTAAAGTTGTCAGGATTCAGGAAATGTTAATCATGTTATTTTGCTGTCAATTACGCAAAATTTTAATTATGCATACTGTCAATACTTGTCGATTGTAGTCGATAATATTGGGTTAAATATTTATTTCGGATAAAAATACACTCTATAATTTCTTTGAAGCCCATAGTTCTATTTTTTTATAAGTTACGGTACAATTTCCGAGGCTTGATTGACAGGTCATTGGTATCGATACAGCCTTGCACGTGTCCCAAAGTATTAGTTATCGATTGTCGGCACGCCGCACAGTGGGTCGAAAATCGGCTTTCATAGACATAGAAATGAAATCTCGAAAGTGACAAATTTTTTGATGGATATTGCTTCAGTTTAGTATTACTATATAGAAAATGAAGTTTGAGATAATTTGGCCCAAAAATGAGGAAGTAATAATTTATTTACGAAAAACTTGTATGGAGCCAACATGAAAAATTCAATTATTTCAAAAACGGCAAGTTTAACCGTAATATCCTGACAGATGGTTATAGTACTAATTATTCATGATTTTTTGGCATACATCATATAACGGTTTTAGCTGCTCTTTTTTTTTTAAAAATCGTCGAAATTTTTTGAAAAAAAGTCACCCTGTATTATTGCACGATTCGATAGTGTTACTATTAAGGAACAATTTCTGGAAAGTAATGGTATACGGCAAATTTGAGGAAAGTGTTGAATTTTAATAAACTCCTTCATATTTTGAACAAATGTATGAACAATTATATAAAATGCTAAAATTTAGCACTTTCCTTAACTTTCTCACATATAGTTATTTCCCAGCAATTGTTATTTACTAGCAAGACTATCGAATGCTGCAATAATACAGGGTGACTTTTTTTTACAAAATTAACGGATCGAATCCCAACCAAGGATGTTGACTTGGCGATAATTTGATAATGCAGTTATATTCGTCGTACACTGTAAAGTGAAGGAAAATGATGTCAGAGTAATTTCTTCCCAAAAATACTGGATTTATAACTTTTTTATAGAAAATTTCTATAGAGCCAATGAGAAAAATCCAATTATCTTCAAAACGGCGAGATAAATCCTCATATCCTTACATGTTATTATAGTACTATTTATTCGTGATTTTTTGACATAGTTCATGAAACGTTTCTATTTGCCATTTCTTTAATTATCGAAATACTAATTTTGAAAAAAAAACTCACCCTGTATTATTGCAGCATTCGATAGTCTTGCTAGTAAAGAATAATTGCTGGGAAGTAATTACATATGAGAAAGTTGAGGAAAGAACTAAATTTTAGCATTTTATATTATTTTTCATACATTTGTTCAAATTATAAAGAAGTTTATTGAAATTTAACACTTTCTTCAAGTTTGCCGTATACCATTACTTTCCAGAAATTGTTCTTTACTAGCAAGACCATCGAATGGTGCAATAATACAGGGTGACTTTTTTTCAAAATTAATATTTCGATAATTAAAAAAAATGGCAAATAGAAACGTTTCATGAACTATGTCAAAAAATCACGAATAAATAGTACTATAATAACATGTAAGGATATGAGGACTTATCTCGCCGTTTTGAAGATAATTGGATTTTTCTCATTGGCTCTATAGAAAATTTTCTATAAAAAAGTTATAAATCCAGTATTTTTGGGAAGAAATTACTCTGACATAATTTTCCCTCACTTCACAGTGTACGACGAATATAACTGCATTATCAAATTATCGCCAAGTCAACATCCTTGGTTGGGATTCGAATCCGTTAATTTTGAAAAAAAAGTCACCCTGTATTATTGCAGCATTCGATAGTCTTGCTAGTAAATAACAATTGCTGGGAAATAACTATATGTGAGAAAGTTAAGGAAAGTGCTAAATTTTAGCATTTTATATAATTGTTCATACATTTGTTCAAAATATGAAGGAGTTTATTAAAATTCAACACTTTCCTCAAATTTGCCGTATACCATTACTTTCCAGAAATTGTTCCTTAATAGTAACACTATCGAATCGTGCAATAATACAGGGTGACTTTTTTTCAAAAAATTTCGACGATTTTTAAAAAAAAAAGAGCAGCTAAAACCGTTATATGATGTATGCCAAAAAATCATGAATAATTAGTACTTTAACCATCTGTCAGGATATTACGGTTAAACTTGCCGTTTTTGAAATAATTGAATTTTTCATGTTGGCTCCATACAAGTTTTTCGTAAATAAATTATTACTCCCTCATTTTTGGGCCAAATTATCTCAAACTTCATTTTCTACATAGTTATACTAAACTGAAGCAATATCCATCAAAAAATTTGTCACTTTCGAGATTTCATTTCTATGTCTATGAAAGCCGATTTTCGACCCACCGTGCGCCGCGCCGCCGCACGCGCGCGCTTCCGGGGCCGGATGTAGTAAAGCTTAACACGAGACAGCTAGTGATACTACATAGAGTAGTTGGATTCAGAAAGTTAGTTTCAAGTATCGGAGTATACTTGAAGCTAACTTTCTGAGTCCAACTCCTCTATGTAGTATCACTAGCTGTCTCGTGTTAAGCTTTAGTCCCATTTGTAATCTAAGTAAATATTAACAAAAAATATTCTCGTATTATTCGACCAAATGGATGTCACAGTTTTTCTTAATTACACGGTGAAGAAGTGATATTTAAATTGGACGCATTATTTATTACTAGCTTATGTTCGCGGCTCCGCCCGTATATATACAGTGTGCCACGGAAACACTAATTTTTCGAGATAAAATGTAGCCTATATTTTAATTCAGAGCCTAAACTACTACCATGCCAAATTTCATCAAAATCCGTTCAAAAGTTTTTGCGTGAAAGAGTAACAAGCATCCATCCATATATCCATCTATCCAGCCTCACAGACGTTCACACTTATAATAGTAGTAGGACTTACATTGAACGTCTCGGAGTATAGTATCGGAGGTTCGGAGGAATCGGAACGGAGTCTTGATGTATCGTGTAATAAGTTAGTACTACCTAAATATACCTTTGTATCTGAATAAAAATCCCTTCAAAATATGACGACGGTTGTCTTGTGTGATAATTCGTAAAAGGTTCATGCTTTGGGACGTTTAAAAGTGTAATAATAATATTATACAGATTTTAAGAGACAAGATTTGTAAATGTTAATGTTTTACACCGTTTTACGTTAATAATACTGTTAAACCTCTTTTGGAACGAAGTTCCTTATCGCGCGTTGTGAAAGGGGGCTAGACGGAAAAAATTCTTACGAAAAGTTGTCACGACACTTTTTTAATTACAAAAGATATTTTTTTATAATAAATATTTACGTGTATACATTTATTATATTGATGTATGTATGTATGTATGTATGTATGTATGTATTTATGTATGTATGTATGTAATTATGTATGTATGTATGTAATGTATGTATGCATAATATCGGTTCGGATATTGTATTATTATTTATTTTATATATACATGTACAATTGTCTGTCTGTATATCTTTTTTTTTTTGCTATAGTAAGCTATTGTATGCTGTGCGGCGTCGCATGTTTCTCTGTCTGTCTCTCTCTCTCTCTTATAGAAAGCAAGCCAGATATTTTCATCCGGAACTTCGTTCCATCCGGGTGTCCCTTGACACCTCTCAAGTTTTTATTACTACAATTTATACGAGGGTTTAAAATCGTTTGCACTGAAATATTATATCAAAGATGCAGTTAAACTTCCGTCCTGTATTATACTATGTCCGAGCTCGCCAACGCTTACGTTCACTAATAACTGTAATTGTATTGATACGGTCAATTAGTCGGTTGGGTAACAGATTTTATTCAGTATATTATGATAAAATCATAAAATTCGACGAGGAGTTATATTTTATGGATGCACTTACGAAATTCAAGTTATTATTATTATTTATTATATAATTCAAATTATTATTTATTATCACTTAAAGCATTTAGCACTATAAAATGTGCAATTCAAAACGTAAACAAATGCATTAATATATAAATAGTAAATAAAGGTGATAACTGATAAATATTTGATCGCACACGATACTTACGTACACTAGTGTTTTTTTTTTTCGTTTTTTGTCATTTAAATACGATTTTTTTTTTATTTTAGTATCCACTTTTATGGTCTTTATTACATGGAAACTTTAAATATATTAGGAATACAGAAAACGCCAAAAGAGTATTAAAATTGTTGTTAAATATATTTTATAAATGAGTCGTCAGTTGCCACACGAAACTTGATATGCTAATGGGTAACTTATAACTATGTATAATATTATATAATAGTATTCAAATAGAAAATAACTAGTAGGTATTTAATCAAGATTATTTATTATTTGTGTCAAGTGTCGAGCGGCCGCGCCTAATATTAGTTTGAATGACACAATTCTTATAAAAATCATTCATTTTATGCGGGTGTTAAGTATTATAATTATTATTAAATTAATAATATTTATGGACACTTTCACACCACATCAGTCCCGTGGTAAGTTCTCGAAGAAATCGTGTAACGGGCGTCAGACAACGGAAATATATTAAATACTTTTTATGCTATACTTATATTTAAGATTTTTACTATTTAATATACATTATACATCTATGAACTAGGAACACAGAACACTTTTTGTCCCCTGGCGGGATTCGAGCGCCGATGCGCTAACCACTTACCCACATAGCTCGTCATTATTACATCTTTAAGGTTTATGAATAAATATTATAATATTATGTATATTAAATATAACAATTCCGACACTTGTACACTTACTCAACGAAGTTGATACGTATACATTACGTATGTTGCATACCATTCGTGTCTTTCATAACACATACATATTTACAAAAGGGCATTAAAACCTTATGCGTAATCGATTTAGATCGATTGTGCAGTATCGACACTTCACAATCGACTTCATTGGATTACCTAATCACAGTTGTTAATCTGATGTGTAACGGAGGGCTTAGCGTGACATTATAAACGTAACAACTAACAGTATGCAGCATAATTGCTATGGCAGAATACTTGTAAATTTCACGACACAATATGGTAAATGTACCAGAAATTGGTGACAAAATCGTAAGTGTGGTAACATAGTGACGTGACGGAATAACGAAACGCTATGATAACAGAGTGGTTAAGACTAAGGGTGACAAAGTGGTAAACATTGAGTGGTAATATGACAACCGGTTTACTCGATCAGATCACGAGCTCAATAAATTCCAAATATGCACTAACCGGCCTTGCGCAGGAATTCCCTATCACTTTGCCTTTGTGTACTATTACTAATATAGTCAATATTTATAATGTATTTTAATATTTTCTTTGTTAAACATCCGCACAGCTTTAATGGCTTTTCATCTACGGTTTTCAAGAGAACTATACTTAGCAGTGGCAAAGGCCGGTTCTCCTTTATAGAAAAACCCTAGCTTGTTTTCTTTATATAACTCCCTACACCTCGGTGACAGTGGCCGGTTTCATTAAAACCAGGCCTGTTACGGAGGAGTAATTTATAGTGCCCAAGTGTGTGCGCAGTACACAAGAGCACTCTCTCTTCCTTTACTCTCGTAATCCAGTGGGACGGATGACCGACACGACTGACGAGAGATCAGGTGCAGGTCCGACTTTTTACATGCCCATCCGACGCATGGATCATCTTTCTTGTCAGACAATCGGGTGATCAGCCTGCATTGTCCTAACCAAACTTGGAAACAACATGACGGACCACTAGACTACGGAGGCTGTTGCTAGGTATAGACATTTTATCTATTGAAACATATTCTGTCTGTACCATTGTTTCTCAAACATTTTTCTGCCATGGCCCAATTATTTTTACACTGTCCCTTCGTAATACTTTAACCAATAAAAATATTTATACAGTGTATAAGCTATACGATGTTTTGTACTTGTCTGATACGTCGGAAAAGTCGCTTGATAAACAAGAACAAAACATTGTATAGCTTGTATAAATATTTTTATTAGTAAGGGGGTTAAAGTTTAAACACAAGCTGGTGCCATTAGGTTAAATAATACACAAATATTAATAGTAAAAATGGTTCATTAATACTACATAATATTTTAGTCACAAAATTTTAGTGTGAAGTTTGGTATCGTAACTTGCATAGTTATACCATCGTTTCTCAATCGGTGGGTCGCGACCCTTGGGTAGGTCGAGTTTGTTTTTAAAGGGGGTCGAAGTTTGTTAAAAAAATAATAAATACAAACTATATATAGGTACAATATATTCGTTTTTCGAAAAAATCGTGACGGGGTCGCAAGTCTTTTTACTAAACTTTTTGGATTTTTCGTGGGTAGCGACATAAAAAAAGTTAAAAAAACGGTGGTCTATACAAACCTGACTGTCATTTGACTGAAAGGGACTAAAAATTAGAGGGCAGCGGCCTTTTAAACATACCTAATATTATTGTGTAATACGATTTCTGTTTACTTGACTTTGTAAATACCGTTATTACTCACAGCTAAAACAAATACACTGCAAACAAAAAGACATTGAGGCAAAGAATATTTTGAGGCTCGACTACAACACGATAGATAAAGCATCTTGCATACGTGTGAATGGATACAAAATATTATCCCATTCATGTTCCAGAGAATTCTAGGTTCAGAATCCTAGGAACTTTAATGCCTAGGTCTAATTATAACGTAGCCCTAGACAGGTGGGCTAGACTTGGTTATTCTCGTTATTAACTTGTTTGTAAATTATAATCACACTAGCTTTTGCCCGCAGCTCCGTCCGCGTAAATACAGTATCCCACGGGAATACTATACTTTTTCGGGATAAAGTATAGCCTATGTTTTTATTCAGATCCTAATATATAGTAATGAAGGATCTCCATCAAAGGGAAGCCCTAGCCTGTAGATGTAAGATTATTTTACCTATCTTAGTAAAGTTGGTACCTCGGACAAAAATATTGTCGTGTCCGTAAATAAGTACAAGTAGGTTCCTGATCTATAAGACAATGTAGGTTACGAAGTTTCAAACTGTGCTGTTATAGTTATATTATCTTAATTAAACGTGAAGCCGACGTAAATCATGTTATATGCACACGTCGCTACTTGTACTGTACCAAATTTCATCGAAATCCGTTCTGTAGTTTTTGTGTGAAAGAGTAACAAACATCCATCCATCCATCCTCTATCCTCACAAACTTTCAAATTTATAGTATTTACATACTGATAAGTCTATTTAACAAGAGTAAACAATTTTATATTTTAAAAAGAAGTGTTTTACGATGACCAAATTCAGACATTATTCTAAGCGTATAAAAGACATCAACGACACCAATGTTCAAAATTATATTTTATTTAATTATTATTATATAGTAATTTACAATTTCAAAACATACAATTTTCATCTCAATCTTTTTTAAACAAACTACGGCGAAACCAAAAGAAAGGTTAATGATTAAAACGAGCATCTGTAAGGTTAAAACTTTAGAGGTGCTCGTAGTTCTTGCGTACTTTTTATGCTGAGTTAATACTAAATGCTAATTTCAATAACATCTCTAATTTCAACTGAATATTCAGTATCTTTATGATATTAATAAAGAAGTATTAATATCATAAAGGCACTGAATATTCAGATAATTAAAACATTCATTAATTAATAACGGAATCGAAGTAGCAGCCGAATAATTACGGCATGTTTGTGCGAAATCATGGTAATTGCCAAAATCTCGGAGCTAAATGCACAATTAAGTGAAACTGAATTGCGAATTTGGTCCCACGCGTCAGGTCATTGACCCGCGAATGGTCAGTGACTGCTGACTACCGCGCCGGCGCCGTTACACCACCGAAAATGGTGCTTGCAGGATACACCTGCAAAACATTGACGGTCATACTGGCACTGACTAAAACTTAAACGAGCGATTCTTGTATATTTATAATCAGAATCTTGGAAACGGCTGCATTTCCATGAAATTTAGAATGCATGGGCTTTGGGGGAGAAAAATCGATCTAGCTTAGTCTTATCCCTTAGAAACCACGGGTTTTAAGTTATACATTAACAATGTATCAATAATTTCTACAGATAAAAAGATAAAAACTTAAGAGGATCAACATTCATTCAATTGTGATAAAAAAGGAATATCTATACTTCTATAGGTACTAATATAATAAAGAGGAAAAGTTTGTTTGTTTGTATCGAATAGGCTTCGACACTACTGGACCGATTTTGATGAAATTTAGCACAGAGTAGACCACGGGGAAGGATATAGGCTAATTTTTATATCAGCAAAATGTACGGTTCCCGCGAGATTTCCTTTAGCGCGCATGAAGTCGCGGGAACATCTAGTATTTTATATCTTCGAATGAACTACGAATCAACTCATGTAATATCGATCGAACTTCACTTCAAGTTTGTTTGATCATCAATAATAATTGTGATACTAACCGTCAATTAATTCTAATTATAGTCCTACAATCAATTAAGTAATAGTTGTGAATCATTACAATCGACTCCTACGGTTACTGAAGTGTTGCAACCTCCGCCCTCGACAACAAGTGCTGACCTCCGGCATAGCTAAATGAAGTTGTAGGCTTTGTGACCTTGTAGAGCTGGATAAAACAATGGTTACTTTTTATCCCGAAAAAATATAGTGTTCCCACGGGATATTGTATTTACACGGGCGGAGCCGCGGGCGACGGCTAGTTCTCAATTTGATGTAATGCATGTTTTTAGTGGTTGGTTACAAATTACAATAGGATAAACGACTGAAATTTTTTATTGCATAAATGAAAAGTACTCTTAGTTAAATGTGAGTAACTTCTCAGAAGAAATTGTATACTGAAAATCAATATTCTCATAGGTACAGCGATTTGTTTACAAAATTTCACGAGTCTCGTAAAAACGCTCCATACAAAAGTCGTACCTAGCTGTGACGTCACGGTTAGGTAAAAGTGTATGAAATATTATAAGGCCGCAGGAAGATGTTTGTAAATAGGTATCCCCCAAATTTGTGCGTTTATGTTTATACTAACCATAATGAATGTGTTTGTGTATGATGTATTGTAAACTAATGACGAAGGTTTTTTTCTACTATTTAATCGAAAAAATTTAAACTTTTTTGTATTTTTAGATACATCTATTTACTAAACTACACATGAAATATTTTTTTTTACGTTTATCAAGTACCTAGTAATATCTGAATATTTTTGAGTACCTATATAAATTAAACTAAATATTTTACATGCAGTCGTCTAAGTGAATAAGTGAATCTATTGCCAAAATATGTATAAGTCACGATACAGGTGTGAGATAATATGACTAACACTTGAGAACAATAACGAAAGTCTGAAGGCTGTAAGGGCGTAGACATGAGTATGACTCATCCCAATCTCTCCGCAGCTGTGAATACATCCTTCATACCTACATGCCTGAAATATCTGCATAATTTACCCATTATTGTATTGAAGCGCGATGAATGTCTGAGATGGAAAATAAAATCAAAAGTTATTATTTTGCAAGTAAAAGTCGCAATAGAGTGGTGCAGATTATGTAGATATTTTTTATTTAGTCTTGGAATGATTTTTGACATTGGATTTGACTTTTCGTTCGCTCCAGTGTAGGCTCCAATTTCACGAAAATGAGCGATCCCCTTAAATATATCTCAGAGAGTAGTGAAGAAATTATATTTAAAAAAAGCTCAAAAGACGCGTATTCACGAGAGCTGTAAGGTGCAAAAAGAATTATTCGAGAAAGTAAAAAGCGCAAGAAGTAATGGCCGAAATAGTGAAAAAAAAATCCGTTTTTTTATTTCGGCGTTCGATTTTTTGGAAACAAAGAAAATTGTAATTTTCAATGTGTTCGATAGTCGTGTGCGGTGTGAGGCACGAAATCTGTGTTTTTTTTTCTTATAATGCATTCGCCATTGTACAATTTTCATTTCTTTAGCTAAAAGAAATTCCAATTTGGAATGATTTAAACTTTAGAATGGTATTATCAACGTCAAACTAACGTCAAATCTGTTTTGATTAGTCTAAACTCCAAAAGTCTGTTTATGTTATGAAAACGATTCATTTATAATTCAATCAAAGTGTAAGTTAAAAACGTGAATTGGGGGTTCAGAATAGATCTTGCAACTGCTGAAGTTAATAGTTACCAATCGATTCAGATTGGAGCACTTTGTTACAAGATCAGATTGGTATTATTCCACGTAGAACAGGCAATAAGTTGTTTAGTCATGCAAGTGCATGTTGTAACCAGCCATGATCGGAATTACCTAATATTGAGCACTCTCTGAATGCCTGATTTTAAGGCTGTTTCAGTTATTTCATGCAAATGTGCACCTTACGGCCTTGACTGAACGACCACCGAATAACAATTACAGATTAGAATCTGTGAAGATGGCCGTTATATTCAAATTCTATAATTCTATATAGTTGTGAGATTAGAATTACAAAGGACCACAATTTTCACGGTGCAATGCAAAGTAACACCTCACGTATTCATTTATTTTAGAACAGATCACCAGTTGTATTATGTTATTCCTTTACAAAGTACGTCGTAAAAACCAGTAGGAAATACTCATTTTGAGTCACATACTCCGATTAATGGCACAATTGAATATGATTTAAATTCCTTCAAAGTATTAAAAAGTAATTCCTATGCAATGCCATCTAGTGTTCAAAGGAAAAACCACAGGTACAATAACTTAAAGACCTTAAGATTTTCCTGATGATTATTAAATCTGTACACGTTTGATGATACGTTTAACCATGGATTAACCTTTATTGACGTAATTGTACTTGCCCTTTATACACACGCAGGATCAACCAAACTGAAGGATACCCAATATATGAGTTCCACGGAAGGTAGAACAAAACTCAACTTAGTACATTCCAATATATCCAAATATAATCTGATAAGATTGATGAATTATTTTTTTATTGATTAACAGAATCAGAAAAACATAGATAAAACTTTAGATAAGGACCGTCCATTAATCACGTGATGTTTTAAACAACTTTTTAGACCCCTCCCCTCCCCCTGGTGATACGTGGTGAGGTTTTATACTACCCCCCCCTCCCCCACCTAAGATCACGTGTATTTTTTTTACATAGTAAGCAGGTCATGTTTGAAGAAAAACTTTAACTTAAAAAAACAATTTAATCGAATAATTTAAGCAAATAAAAACTATACGAGTAATTTGTCTTGTAAGTATTTAAAGGGATATAATTAATCGAGCGAACAAAAAATAAGTTGGCAACTGCACGTGAGCATTCTATATTACTGAATTTGGCAGCGAATTAATATGTTAGCGACTAAATTGCTAAACTGGCGAAAACACTGAGGTGACAAAAAATACAAAAATCGGCAGATAAAAAGTGGCGAAATTTAATCCAAATTAGCACCGAAATTTATAAGTTGGTGACTTAATTTCAGAGTTAGTGACTACTATACCGTGTAAGCAGCTATAAAACCAGATTTGGTTGACAAATTAATGGCTACTAAAAATTCAATTTGCAGGCTACGGAAAATCCCATTTTGGGATACTGTTGGAGTATGTTTTTCTTTGAGATGGGTGTCGTTTTCAAGGTTTATAGGGGTGCAGAATAATATGAAAATAAAATCCGTTTTGAAATATTCCAAAATGGCGTACACTTTTTTTTAATTAAATTTTAATTTTAAATTTTCAATTAAAATCAATATGGATGTCCTTTTCCAGGTTCCTGGAGGTGCTGATTACAAAATTGTCCTCCAATTTCATTTTCCGAAATGGAGAATTTTCAATCTTCGTAAAATTAACATGAGTACCAATTTAAAAGGTCTTGGTGATGCTGATTAGGATTGATGATTATTATTACAGTATGTTATGTAGTTCGAGGTACCAGCTAACATACTGTAATAAGGTATAGAAAATTTTCGAAATTCAGAATTTTCTAATTTCTTTTTCTGCCATTCATGAAGAAAATATGTGATTTCCGGGTTATTAAGGGGGAGGAAATTTTCATTATTTTTCCAGCAGGATGCACCGTTTCTGAGATAGAAGCAATTATAGAAAAAAATATGGCAATGTTTTACTTTGAGACACGAACACGCGTATAAAGCTATAGAAATTTTGGAAAATTCAAATTTATTTTTTTTCCATCATGAAGAAAATATGAGGTTGCGGGGTTACCAAGGAAATTTAAAATGGATGACTTTTTTGTAATCAGCACCCCCAGAAACCAACAAAAGGACACCCATATTATTTTTATAAAATTAAGTATGTCCGCCATATTGGAATTTCAAAACGAATGTCATTTTCGCATCCAGCACCCCCAAAAAGCTGGTAAATGACACCTATATCAATTTTACGAAAAATTAATATCCGCCATTTTTTTAATTTCAAAATGAATCTATACAATATCTACACCCCCCCCCCCCCCCCTAAAACTGAGAAATATTAAAACTTGGGAATTTTGTACACCCCTTTATGGTTTTTTTATGTGCGCTCGTTTCGCTGTTTGTATGTTTTTTGAGTTACCCATATCAGGGAAAAAATATGTGCCTAATCTTAAATAATGTGTACACACAAATTGTCGCCAAGATGGTTACTAATTTGTTCACTAAAATAATATCTGTCTGCCAGTTTGGAATATTCAGTTGTATTATTTAGTCACCAGATTAGTAATTTTTTGTCCCTTACATTATTTCGCCAACTTGGTTATTTAGTATTCAATATTCAGTGTTTTCACATCCAAAATTTAATTGTTTTGTCGCAAGTTTAAATACATGCCGTATTTAAATACGAACTACGAATTTATAAAATAAAATACAACACTACGAATTTACAACCGATAATAATTTCGGTATGCATAGACTAGATTCGAAAATTAATACACGTGATGTCTCCTTATACCCCCTCCCCCCCTTGGTGATACTTGGTGATTTTTTTCGGACCCCCCCCCCCTCCCCCTTTAGGCATCACGTGATTAATGGACGACCCCTAAGTAGATAATAGTTAATTTATTAGTTACATTGTTTTTTACCCGACTACGGCGAATCCAAAAGAAAGAAAGATCTTTGCAGTCTATATATTATGTATGTTTATGCCACCTAAACTACTGATCCGATTTTATTAAATGGGGTATAAATAGATTCGTAATAACAGCCCGGAAAACATAGGCCATATAATTTACGTAGTCGGGTTATAGTTTTTTATAAAAATTGTAGTATCAGTCATAACTCATAACTCTTACAACAATTCTCTGACAAAGAAATGATATCATCATAGTGTTATTTGCATCCGGTTTTTAATGGCATGCATACAAAAGCTTTTAGATGCTTGTGAAAACACAAACAAAAAAACACGATATGTCGTAAAATTCACACTTGCCAATGTGTGAACTTGAAGTTGATCATTAAAAACTAGACTCATTCTGGCTATTTTATTGGGACTTAAAATAAGACTTTCTATTAAATACATTTTATAGTGAGAAGTCCCAAACACTATTATATCGTTACTGCAGTCGGGGTTAATAGTTACAATCTAATGGTTAAGACGATTACATCAATCAGTCAATCAATTTCTCTCGTCTCCACTATACTTAGACACTAGGTCTAGTCACCAATTTGGTATTTTCAATCAGGCGTGAGGCGGTAACGAGTTGGATCAATGAGCTTTGGAACAATCCGATCATGTGGTATCTACGTGGCCCGCACTTCACTTTCACGAGTGTGAACTAGCGGCGTGGTATAAGGCACACGCTTATACCAGAGTAAAAATATATACTTACGTACAGAGGAACAGCTTTCATAGAAAGATCCAAATTTATTCAAGGTTGTCACATATGAGGGTTAATTAAACTAAGTCTAGCGTCAATATACGGTTATTGAGAAAGTCTAATTGGTACACACCACAACCCGGCATCGAACCTGCACGATTACGCATGTGACTCAAGGGTGTATTCACTCGGTTATGGACGCTCATAATAAAACCAGACATATCCTAGAAAATGGAATATTTACTTTCCTATAATTATCCTTAAGGTAGGTAAAATAAGAGATATTTTTATTTAGGGTCAGGTTGGGGAAGACCGTCTACAAGGCAAGACCGTCTGCACGCAATAACTTATATTTATGAATAGCTATGCAGCTTGAATTGACAGTCGGTAAAACAGTATCATACTTTGGTTAAAATTTTTAATCATAGATGTCGCTGGCAACACTATGATGGGAGAAAATTTGCCGCCATTTTTATTTGGGTTTTGAAGGTCCATTAAATATGAAAACAAGAATTTCATATGACTTTTAACTTTATTATCCTACAGCTAAAGTGCATATTTGAAGGTAAAATACACTTTTTAGATATAGGTTGGTATAAATACATATTATAACATACCAAGTGACGTGTTAAATGTCAATAGACGGTCTTGCCTCTAATAGCACGGGAAGACCGTCTGTACGCCGAATTTTAAAAAAGGGTTTGTATTTGAAATATGTGCTATTATATTGTAATTTATGTAGCACAAAATTGTTACTGTTAATATGTTTCAGCACATGGAATACTTAAGATCGGTTTAGAAGTTAGAACATACCAAATATTTGTTTTATTAAATTGAGTAAATTTTTCAATGAAGTATGCCGGTCTTTCCCAACCTGACCTTATTCTATTAATTTTCATACACACAGTGCAGTACATAACCAACATTTTTGTTTAATATTATTTGTATTTAATATTTTTATACATATTAAAAAGTTCAAACATTCATTGGACACAAATATAATGTTAAAATTTGTTATTTGTCGTCATGATATGATTGTGTGTGGAATTGTGATTTGTACAAACCATCACAATTCATAATCTCACAACTCAAACATGAAATTTTAAAATTTAGACGTACCTTCGACAGCACACAAGCTTAACCGAATTTTTCCCTATTGCCATGTACGCGATAGAAGAATTGTGGACACACTTTAGGTATGCTTGTAGTAGCGCAATCAAATCGATAGTTTACTATGTAGCTGTTTACCTGGTTACCTATTTCTTTAATCTATGCTTATACAGTACAACTACGTTCTTAATATCATTCAGGTTTAGTCGTTTTTCTCATATTTTTTATCGTTTAATGCCATAGAAAACCTTAACTTTCGACGGACGCGTAGCGTCACGTATCTATCGTCACGGTGTAAACTGATCCTAAGAAGTATATTTTGTCAACTTTTGTTCTACAATTAGTAACAACGAAAAAAAGAACACTAGTATCGGAACACTAACATACAATTATTATAAGTAAAAATAATAGGCAATAAAAATCGCTAATCTCCTGTGAATTGTGACTTCAATATTGATGTATCATAGTGATTTAACAGTCCCGTTGCTAACGGCCTTCGGTTACAGCATAGGTGAAAATATGCGGAGATTATTGGAGTGAAAAATAATGTAACATCAAAATATACAAATGTTACATAGATTAAGTTACAACATTGTAAAAATATTTTTTGAAAAGAACAATTTTCCCATCTTTTTGCTAAAAGGTGGCCCCGTGCGAGTTTCTTACGCCGGTTCTTCTCGCCGGGCTAGTTTCCGAACCGGTGGTAGGCATCATGTAGGACAATTCTATAAGCGTTATATTATAACCTACATGGAAATAAAAATTTTGAGTTTGAGTTTGAGTTTGAGTTAGTCATCTCGTTTAATAATAATCAAGAAGTTTTATATTATGTATGCGTTTATTCATCTTGTCTGATATAATTGCGATGAGTCATTTTTAAAGCCTTTTCTAAGCATTTTAAATAGCAAATTAATAATGTCCTCAAAGCCCAAAATCCCAATCAATGATTATAAAAATACGAACAGCTTAGGACCTAGAATGAAATGTAAATAATGTGATGAATTCGTACACGCCAATCATGTATTTGAATGTAAGACTTCCATTTATAACCGCTAGATGGTGTTGATTTTTATTACATCGCACTATAGATAATCTCAAGGACTCCGGTTTGATTTCAATAGACTACTAATTTGGATAGGCTATTACTGAAACATTGCAAACGTTAATGATAATGACCGCAGGCGTTGATTATAATCGAATCGCTACATTTTTGTTTAGATACGGAATGATATCTCACAGAGACAATCTAAAAGTTTACTCATTAAAGTCCAGTTCCTGGAGTGAATTTATCTTATCTATTATAGCTATTGTTTCGATGACTGCTTTCTGAACAAAAAATGACAATACAAACTAAGTAAAACTATTACCTGACCAATGCAATGTGGTCTGTTTATCGATTCCATATCTCGTAATTGATTTTGCAACGAATAGATGTCGCTAACATACAAAATTAAAAAACTTTACAAAAATGATTATTTTTATCAGTACAAAGCTTAAAGATTCATTTCACTTCCACTGTAAAAATGATATAGAACTAGTTTCAATGCCGAATTATAACAAAACAAAAAAATACCATCGAATTCGAAAAAAAATAATCTAGTGACCACTGCAACAAATACATCTAGAGTGTAAAATCTTCAGAAACCTGGCATAATACGAAATAATTACAATTTTAAACGAAGATTTATTACTTAGATACTACACAAAAATTTAAGGTTTTGTCTACACTGAAACTTACAAGTATCTAGATGTAGTAAAAATCTGCAAAGCCGACATACTTCATACTTCTGCTACTTTTCTTCTGATTAATTTCTTTACGGGTCTCAAGACCGACTTAGCATGTCCCTCGAGTATCCCTGAGATCATATCAAAGAGTTTTTGTGGCTGGTTACCACACAGGAGTTGCAGTGGTGGGTATCTGTGATGGGCCAAAACTGACTTACTGTACGAGCAAGCGTACATAATAATAATCTGTAATAGTTTAGCAAAGCAAGCGATTTATAATTTTGTAGAGAAGCAATACATCAGTGTACATTACGCACTCGGTGGATTCGGTTGTTTCACTTAACGCTCCGTCATTGGCGTAGCTAGGAATTTTGTCTAGGGGGGGGGGGGGGGAAGCCGTCCGTGGGGGGGGGGGGGTTATTTAAAAGTACATTTAATTACCAGGGCTGTCTTTAAACCTATAAGAGGTTCTGGGTGCATTGGAATAATGGGCCCCCATGTTGGTATGATACAAATCATTCAGACTATTAAAAAAAACTAGTTTAGTCCTTCTTTTCGCGGTTAAACAGTTAGTTAGTTAGTAATTCATTAATACTGTCTAGCTCTAGGGTCTAGGGTGGGCAAAGAAGTTTCAAGGGTGGGCATTGCCCACCCTTGCCCCCCCCCTAGCTACACCTATGCGCCCCGTCTATTATTAGGTATATCAATTATCACTATTATCATTATATCACTTATCAATATCATTTATCATTACTGTAAGGATACCCAATAAGGCATCCTTACACTTACTTTGGTATATTTTTATATGACAGATCAATTAACGTACCTATTTATTACATAACGCATTAACTGGATTCCTTAACATGCTCCATGGCGCTGGGTATGTCTGTTGCAACTGCATGCAACAAATACCTTTGTAAAAACTAGATTTTACCCGCGACTTCGTGTGGCCATAAGTTAATCTTGCGTAAACCGCACATTTTTCCGCCATAAAACGTATCTTATGTCCTTCCCCGTGGTTTACTCTTTGTGCCAAATTTCATCAAAATCAGTCCAGTAGTTTCGGAGCCTATTCAATGCAAACAAACAAACTTTTCCTCTTTATTATACGGATATTAGTATAGAAGTATTGACTAAGTACTATGATGAGTTCTATGTAATCTTACATTCTACATAGATTTTAAAATTATAACGATCATGAAGCGACTTCGTTTGTGTAAAAGAACGACTAGGCCTCTAGTCAAGATGCATTCGATAACTTCGACGGTGAAGTTCGAAACAAAATGTATGGGATTTGATATATCGCATCGCAAGCGACATTTCACTTATGGATGACTTTTGTCAAATCCCATACATTTTTGATTTCGAAGTTCGCCGTCGAAATTATCGAATGCATCTTGACTAGAAGCCCAGATTCCACAGAGATCCTGAAGGATCTTTAAATTGAAGGCAAATTGAAATTTTCCAGTCAAGTTCCAGGTACAATACAGAATATTTCTCACTGATAGACCTTTAACGGATATGGTGAATTAAGAAATAATAAGGTGCGATCTAGTAAAAATGTCGCTATGTAAGTGCATTCTTCTTCAATTAAATGATATAAAATTATGAGGTATCTAGAATTTATTATACCTAAAGTTTGTTTTTATGTTTAATGATGTTCAGATATTTTAATATACATACATGTTCTTATTGTAATTTACAATATGACAGCAATGTTGTCTTGCTTCATTATACTCATAAGTCCATAATATAAAATACAGAATGTTCTACAAATGTTAAAAAGAAAAAAACATTTTTTTACATCTATATATATAAAAGAAAGTCGTGTTAGTTACACTATTTATAACTCAAGAACGGCTGAACCGATTTTGCTGAAAATTGGTAGGGAGGTAGCTTAGAACCAGGAGAAGGACATAGGATACTATTTATCGCGGGAAAATGTACGGTTCCCGTGGAATACTGTATTTACGCTTTTACGTAAAAACTACTTAACCGAACATCATGAAATTTGGCACAGATATAAAATAGACTACGAGGAAGAACATAGGTTACTCTTTATTGCATAAAAATGTACGGTTCCTGTTGAATACTGTATTTACGCTTTTACGTAACTACTTACCCGATCATCATGAAATTTGCTATAGATACAAAGTAGACCACGAGGAAGGACATAGGCTACTTTTTATTGCAAGAAAATATACGGTTTCCGTGGAATATTGTATTTACGCTTTTACGTAAAAACTACTTAACCGATCATCATGAAATTTTGCACAGTTATAAAGTAGAGCATGGGATAGGACATAGGCTCCTTTTTATTGCAGAAAATGTACGGTTCCCGTGGAATACTGTATTTACGCTTTTACGTAAAAACTACTTAACCGATCATCATGAAATTTGGCACAGATATAAAGTAGAGCACGGGAAAGGACATAGGCTTCTTTTTTGCAGAAAATGTACCGTTCCCGTGGAATACTGTATTTACGCTTTTACGTAATTACTTACCCGATCATCATGAAATTTGCTATAGATACAAAGTAGACCACGAGGAAGGACATAGGCTACTTTTTATCGAAATTGGTAGAGAGGTAGCTTAGAACCAGGAGAAGGACATAAGATACTATTTATTGCGGGAAAATGTACGGTTCCCGTGGAATACTGTATTTACGCTTTTACGTAAAAACTACTTAACCGATTATCATGAAATTTGGCACAGATATAAAGTAGACTACGAGGAAGAACATAGGTTACTCTTTATTACATAAAAATGTACGGTTCCCGTGGAATACTGTATTTACGCTTTTACGTAACTACTTACCCGATCATCATGAAATTTGCTATAGATACAAAGTAGACCACGAGGAAGGACATAGGCTACTTTTTATCGAAATTGGTAGGAAGGTAGCTTAGAACCAGGAGAAGGACATAAGATACTATTTATCGCGGGAAAATGTACGGTTCCCGTGGAATACTGTATTTACGCTTTTACGTAAAAACTACTTAACCGATCATCATGAAATTTGGCACAGATATAAAGTAGACTACGAGGAAGAACATAGGTTACTCTTTATTTCATAAAAATGTACGGTTCCCGTGGAATACTGTATTTACGCTTTTACGTAACTACTTACCCGATCATCATGAAATTTTCTTGCAATAAAAAGTAGCCTAAAATGTCGTCTATTACAAGATGCTTTACTGAAGATTGCAACCCATGCACCAAAATATATACATGGCCCATTTTAACGATCATTAAAATAATTGATTTCTTTTTAATTATATCTATTATCCTAATAAAAATTGCACTTAATTAAATCCAAAATCTGCTCATTTATTGCCTCTAAGGTAGAACAAAGTTTGCCGGGTCAGCTAGTAATATATAAAATTGTAATATCATCATATTGACTCGGCCTTTAACTAGATAAAACATAATTTAAACATCATCCTTACTTCCCTCCTGTCTCGTTGACAAAATGCATTTTAATTTAAAATATTACCTTCCCACTCTATTTTTCTTTTCTATTTTTATGTATTAGTATGTATCCAAATTCCAAATTAATCGATATCCAAGTTGTTATATTCCGTAACTAGATGTTGCCTGCGACTTCGTGAGCGCAAAAGTCAATGTCGTAGAAACCGTACATTTTTCCGCGATAAAAAGTAGCATATGTCCTTTCCCGTAGTCTACTTTATATCTGTGTAAAATTTCATCAAAATCGGTCTAGTAGGTTCGGAGCCTATTCAATGCAAACAAACAAACACTTCTATACATATTATATTAGTATAGATATAGCCATTTAGAAACACGCTGTAAGTAATCAAAAACAATAATTGTTTACCAAACAACTGTAGATTGTTTCTTCGTCATCGGTTATTACTGGCCACTGTGATCGATTCTCGCTTGTGTCGGAGTTAAAATGTAATGAATAATGATTGGAGGTGGGAATCTAGTCACACATGGACGGTACAAAAAGAGAACACCATGTATAAGGTCGGGTCACTCGAAGTGGTGCTACACCCAATCGCTTTTACCAGAGACATCGGGACGAGAGTGGGGTAAATGGGATACACCACGGCCGAGGTAATTTTTTAAAGATCTTCTATTTTTCGGCAACCGGATAAAATCCAGATTTTTTTTTCTTTTTATGCAGACTGCAATTGTATTTATTCGCGTAATACTTTCAATACGTAGTTTTCGTATACACAACGTTTCTGCTTATTTTCTTTTCATTACGAGCCGTAAAGTGCTAAGTGCTAACCGAGAGACTACTTTTGATTTAAATTTTGATTATCCTATCTTACATTTCGATAATACTAGATGTTGCCCGCGACGTGCGCTCGTGGGAACCGTACATTTTTCCGCGATAAACAGTAGCCTATGTCCTTCCCCGTGGTCTACTCTACATCTGTGCCAAATTTCATCAAAATCAGTCCAGTAGTTTGGAGCCAATTCAATGCAAACAAAGAAGCAAACAAACTTTTCCTCTTTATTATATTAGTAGATATAGATTACATTTCAATGTTTTAGCTGCTTTGTCACATGTATTTAAAATGGTCACTTATGATGATTATTTCCATATAGAGCATCAGGAAATGAACTAACTCCCTTTACCTTTCAATTCGAGTCTTGCATCACCTGCCACAGCCTCCTCGAAGGTTGTATAATGTATACATCGGATAGCCTGGCCTTTGTATTGAGTTGCCAACACGTTGCAGAGTAATGTTGTAGTTCGCTCTACACATGTAATCGAACAAAACAGAATTAAAAAATTTAAGTGACCCCCAAATTGTTAAGCAGTAAGTGATGATGATGATGAATTATAGCTAATAAAACACCTGATCATGCCAGCATTCAAACAGAAAAACTATATCAAAATCGGTATTTTATCATAATACTAGCTGTTGCCCGCGGCTCCGCCCGCGTAAATACCTCGGGAATACTGTATTTTTTTCGGGATAAAAGTAGCCTATATTTTAATCCAGGACCCAAACTACTACCATACCGAATTTTATCAAAATCCGTTCAGTAGTTTTTGCGTGAAAGAGGAGCAAACGTCAATCCATCCATACATACAATACATCCATACATCCTCACAAACTTTCACATTTATAGTATTAGTAGGATTATTATCATTTTGCAGAGCTCCATGGCCACTAGGCCATAAACGGTCAAAAAATATAACTAAACGGTCTACCCACTAGGGTAGACCGTTTAGTTCGCACTCGAGAGAGTGCAGGTTCAAATCCCAGGTTATGGCGTGTACCAATGAGACTTTTTCAGATCTCAAGTACATTATACGGTGAAGGAAAACATCGTGAGGAAACCCGCACATAGTTGGCCCCAGACGTATTGACCAGTTCATTCCTCTGGACTAGGCTGACTATGTTGTGAAAATGCCGTATGTGCTTGGGCAACCATACGACATTAAAAAACCAACTGTCCCAGGCACTACAGTATTTCAAGAGGTTACTTCGCTCGGAGAATACTGTATAAATCATCCATTAACGGATGAAAAGGCCTATTTTTTTATTATCATTTATATATCATCAATTAGAATAATCATAACCATCTCGCTCAGCACTTGACAATTCGGAGGATTGTGTGTCTACGTGTTTTTACTGCACTTAATATCATATTACTGCGGTCGCCACTAAAACCGCTTATGAGCCCTTGACCCTAAAGACAAGACAGACAATATGCTATGATTGTAAACGAGTTAACTTCGTACACATTGCTCGGTCACGTTGAATATTAAGTCAGGAATTTAATGCAAATGCCTACAGTAACAATGATATTAGTCAGTTTCTGCAGTACTTTTGCATCGCTCAATATTAAATAATGATATCTACTTTTAAATCCCTTCACTTCTTATTACCTATAGGCAGCACAGGCGAGGCGTGCAAACAAGACGGCTTCCCTTCTGAATATTACTTTAAATCTATTATTTAATACATATATATTAATTTATAAAATACGGAATTGGTTCGTCACATAGTGTTAACGCAATTTTTTGGGTGCATTGGGCGCAAAATATTGTTTTGGTTTAGTACCGTATTTAAAAAAATATATATTATATAATATACATAAGGGAAGCCGGCTTGTATACACGCCTCGCCTGTGATAGGCAGAAATGGTTTTTTAAAGTCAATGTTGTATTTGTAAAATTGTAGGTTGCTGCAGTAAGCTTCTTATTACATTATCTTTACACAAGAAGATATACGTTTCATTGTAAGAGTTTGAATGTCATGTTACATGTTGCACCGCGCTATACAACGCATGTGCAGTGTATAACTGATGTTGTCATCATAAATAAATAAATAAATAAAAAGATACACGTTTAATTTGTATTAAACGTGTATCTTTTTATTATTTATTTATTTATTTAGAAATACCAACAGCATTACAAAAACATAATATTACATATTATAGTCTTACTCTATTTTACATTTGCATGCCAATTACAGGTATTTACATCATTTTATGTTAGCCAATTTTAAAATATAGAAAAGTTAAATTTACAATTAAACTAAAAATAAAATATATTAAATTGTTTAGTGTCTAAAAGTTAAGCCATAATTTATATAATACAATAAAACAAAATAATTATTACAATAAGAACAAAATAACATAACAATTGATATAATAGAATTAAATTAAATAATATAATTAAAAATGTAGTGTATAATTACAAATTTTATGTAGTGAATACAGTAACATTTTCAATAGCTATCTTAAAATATAGCGCGTAGCCTCGCGTGTCGTCGCAGTGTGAACAGATCCATAAACTCTATGTGATTCTATAGAATAGTCTATGTCAATGGTCATATTAGGTCGCAATTACTCAGGTATTATATAATTGAACTGGAATTCCTCACATTCCTGCGACATGACAGTGTTTGGTCTGAGAGTAAGAGGTGGGTAGCCTCGGCTGGTATTGGGAGTAAGGACGTGTGTATGTCACAGACGATTGAGGCTGGAGTATTGACTTTACACGATAATAATACTTTGGATTATCATAATCATAATATACAAGCTGTTTCTTCAATCACTGACCAAACTTTCGAGATTGAATATACTAAGCAACTTGTATCAACGTTGCTTAGGTATATTCTTAGGTATATTCACTCTTAAAAGTCAGTGACTGAAAAAAACACCCTGTATAATGTATATTATTGAAACGAATACTTCCAGTACAGTTTTACGAAAGTTGTGCAATCGGAGGACTATGAAATTTGGCCGTTAAATTTCCCTTAAGCGTAGGCTATGGAAGCACACATCCGTTTAGATTATATCAGTTGGACCCTACTTATAGTGCTATCAATTAGGATATTCATTAAAATAGATACATAACATGTACATTGTACATAGCCATGTTTTATGACGTCATTCGCCGAATATTCTACAAAATTGTACAAATTAGATTCGGACTGCAAAACAAATCGTCTGACAAAAACAATATTTGGACCAAACGATTCGGTATGCAATAGTAAATATATTGTTTTTAGAACATCGTAACGTGACCGATCGGTTTTAAATGCTATTTGTAATTCACCGTTCAAACAAAACATTTTTATGTCTTGTAATATTTATATTTCCGTTTCGTTTCCGCTTATTTATTTGCATTCATTAAAACTGCTGATGATATTATGTCATGATTGCGTTCAGACTCAAAAGTGATTAATAAACATTAAACAGTTACAGCATACTTTAGAAATTATTTAAAGTCATCATTAATTCTGGAAATCATTTAACAATCTGTCACTAAAATACATTTACTAATCAATAATACATTGCAATTAATTTTAATAGGGAAAACCAACAACTCTGTCTTTATGATACAAGCATACTACAAATATTTGCTTATTCTTAAATCGACTCTACAAAAGTTTAAAATAATCATTAATAATTATTGTATTTAAGTAACTTTTTATGTAGGTAACAATATGAAAAATCTCTATTGATAATACCAGCAACCATCTCTTTGTTAACAACCAACAACTTTTGCCATTCATCCAACTCTACATCTCTATAATAATGTCCTCTGTGGCTCAGCGGTTGAGCGCGCGAAAACTGTACATTTTTTCACAATAATAGGTAGCTTATGTCCTTCCCCGTGGTTTTCTCTACATCTGTGCTTTATTCAAAATTGGTCCAGTAGTTTCGGAGGCTATTCAATGCATACAAACCAAATTTTCCACATTTTAGAATTGAAGTATAGATCTAATATATATAAAAATGTTATGTTGGTTTGTGTACGCTTCAAAAACTCAAAAAGTTCTGCACCGATCGAACTGAAATTTTAGCATGATATATAATCCGCATCAAGGATTGTTTTTTTCTATTTTTTGCATCAGTCACATGCCCGCGACCGCGAAAAAACTATATTGACGCGGGCGGAGCCGCGGGCAACAGCTAGTTGTTAATGATTAACTTTTCATATTTTACCACTTACTTACTTTTAATGACAGATCATACAACACTTTAACTCAACTCTTTTGTCAACAGATGTCATTCCGCTCCAAAAGTGATGGATAATCACAGCAGATCGGCGTCGCCGCGCGACGCGCCGCGGCCGCAGCACCGTCCCCCCTCGCCCCCCGCCTCCCCCGTCTCCAACGCGTACGACAACCGCGCGTACCAGCCTGACGACAACCGCCCGTACCAGCCTGACGAAAACCGCTCGTACCAGCCTGACGACAACCACAACGCATCCTTCGCGTCCAACGGCAACGGACACGCCAAAGAACCCAACGGAGACACCAAGACCCTAGAAGCCGTTAACTTGGAACTCATCAACTTGACGCCGAAGAATGGGAAGAAGAAGGATGTGGAGGTCGACATGAACGCGACTAACCCCTACGATGAGTACTTCGTGCCTGTCAACGAACACAAGAAGTACATGAGGTAAGTTCATTAAATATAATAAAATATATTTATATTATTGAATGTGAGAGCCACGCTACGGCAAGAATGGGCTGTCTCGACCGGGTAAATACCACGGCCTCACAGAAAACCTGCGTGGAATAACGCTTGTGTTGTGTTTCGCCGAGTGAGTGAGGTTACAAAGTCGCAACATCAGAGGAGTTACAAGTGTAACTCTGGTGTTGCAAGTGTCCATGGGCGGCGGTATCGCTTACCATCAAGCGATCTGTCTGCTCGTTTCCTCGTCAGGCGATTGATTTCCTGGTTCATTTCATTTAAAAAATATAGGACGATTAGTAATTAAGTCTTTTACCCAACTACGGCGAAGCCAAAAGGGAGGGTAATGATTTTGGCAATTTATGTATGTTTGTTTGTTCCAATGTAGCGCCTAGAGTACTGATCTGATTTACGATCCGATGTGCTAACCACTGAGCAACAGAGGTCGTCAAATAGATTCATAATAATAGCCTGCGTAACATAGGATATACAAAACGTAATCGGGAGTTATTTTATAAAAAAGTATAGTTATTTAAGCAATATGTTTTTGTAATTCCCATATTGGAAAAATAAACGCAATCGGCTCGAACAAATGAATCGTAAAAAACGGATGCAGAATCACGCGAATGACACGAACGACGCCGGATCCAATCTGTCTTTATAACACTTTTTCGTCCATTTTTCGACCGGATGCACGTAGCAATTTCGGATCCTGGATACGTGAATCGGACACGGCTGACGGATGCTGCAGTGAGGATGACATTAATATCCAGTAGGACTGGATCCTTCCAATCTCTCAAGGTCGACTTCAGCTTCCGTCCGTAATAACTTTCACGGTTCAGCAGCCAGAATGTAATGTTTAATTATTAATATTTAAATGTTACGATATGATTCATAATACTTCCTCAAATTATGTTCCTTATGTCTATTTAAATGGCTGCAATTTGTTCCTACTTATAAAACGTAACGTGAAATATAAAACTCTTGCGCGTATTTTGACAGCTGTGTAGAGACAATTATTATCTGTGGTAAATCTATGTCTATGACATTCGAAACTTGAATACACAAGTCAAACGTCTTCGATACAATGTGATACGGAATACGGATCACCATTCAACATACACATTACACACTACAAGTAGGTTACATGTAATCGCTTACACTAATCTTAATGATCTAACAGTTGTAAAATTAATCATCTGATTGAATCTTAATAAGTAACGGTGTACAGAAACAATTGAAGATTAGCAAAGTAAATTTTAATTGAATTGCAACAAAAACATTTTGGTTAATTGAAAGTAGATAAATACAGCAACAACGCTTAATTACTCGAGAAGTAAAAGAATATACTGTTTTATTTTTATGTGACACTGGCATGAAACGTTTATAAAAAAAAACTAACAGGCCAGTTGTTATTTTAAAACGTGCATAGTTCAAATTACGAATTTGAGAAAAAATACTTTCTCCATTTCACAATTATGCAGCGTTACTAATATCGTAACCGATTTGATAACTAATTAGTTACTTAACATTGTTAGACGACGATAACGGTAATTGTTAAACGTATTTACTTGTTCAATGTTTACATAAGTTGACACAAAATACAGTCTGTCTGTTAAAAAAAAGTTTTAGTTCGAAGTAGATAAAAAAAAGATAAATAAAAATTCAAGAGTAGTTGCAGGTTTACCTTGTTACATGAGCTTTCTAAAATATGTATACAGAATGTTTTTCAGTCAGTGGCGAAACTTTCAAGGGTGAAACTTTTACTTTTCTACTTGAAAAAAAAAACTGTTTCCTACATAAGTGCAAAAAATGCTGGGAAAAATTTGCTAGTGGTAAAATCAAATTGTACGTTGTATACCAACCAAAGATTTCAAACTCGAGACTACGTACATTTTACAGAACGAATCTATATACAGTAAAAGCACGCCATCTTGGTTTTCACCATACTTCAAATGTCAAAATGGCCCCAAAAATTACAAAACTAGAGCTATTTAACTGGATACACTTTTTGCCTCAACATGCCTCGTCTATAATACCTACGAGTTTATACGTCTGTGATAATAACGGTCAGTATGATTCTATGACATGTTGTTTTGTATAACACATTGGAACATTGCTATTAACTATTACAACACCGGTAGCTATGCGACAGTTACACTTTGTTATCGTAGAAAATGTGGGTGACTCTAATGGCCAACCGGTAGGTGATTTAATGGAAGATTAAGATACAAATGCCTAATAGTGCAAACAAGAGCAAATTATTATATAACCTACTAGACCAGTTATTAACCGATTTGGTTAACAGTGGGCGGTATTGTTAAACCATAGGCAGATATGAGTATCTTAATGATTAAGTAGGGTTACGATACCATTCATAATTTCGGACATAATAGTATGACCTACAATCTAAATACTCATAATTTCAGATACTATAGTATAAAAAAGGGTCAACTCGGTTAAATTAACCTGCAATTATAATCAAGTCCCGATACGCCAAAACAAACCAAAATACAGGCAAACCGGTATTCTTCGTAAATAAGAGAATTGAGGTTCAGATAAAATAACAATACTTTTGACACACTAGAGTCTAGAACGATCATTTACGTTCAAATAGGCTAAACAGCAGAATTATTTTTATTTCATAAATGAATAGTACTTAGTCTTAAATATGAGTACCTTCTCAGAAGAAATAGTTCTAAAAATCAATATTTTCATAGGTAATGCGATTTGTTTACAAAATTAGTAAGTCTCTTGAAAACACTTCATACAATCTATATAATATATCTCTCCTCTCCGAAATTTGTGCGATTAAGTTCATACTTATATTAATGAATGTTTTGTATGATATGATGTAAGAAAACTAATTATGTAATTTAGGTTTTTACCAATTTAGCAAAAAAAATTGAAACTTTTCATGTATTTTTATATTCACTATACATAAATATTATGTTTATCAAGTAGTAATACCTGAATATTTCTGAGCATATAAATTAAACTTAATATTTTACATTCAGTCGTCTCCCCAAAAGAAGTTCGATGTCACTCTTTATCTCTCTTTCTCTCCGAAGAGAGAAAACACTCCACTAGGCAATGGAGGCTTATTACATAACAACGGAACTTGAAATCCGAAACTGGTTTGAACCGGCTGACAGCTTACACAACACTGTCTTAACACCTGGACACACGGGGTATTAATAGCATAGCAGCACGAGAGTTGAAATAGTTAACAATTATCCGACAGGGCCAGAGTCAACTTTTTAATGATCGATTATAATTATTATTTGATACCTTTTTTGACTTCCATATTATAATGTACTAGCTTTTGCGCGTGACTTCGTTCCTCCGTGGACCCCCATTGCATCCCATGGGGTATATATTTCGAGAAATCCTTTTTTTGACAGATTTTGACGTCATAACAACTATCTGCGTGCCAAAATTCAACGCCAACCGTCCAGTTGTTGATATTTCACCATACAAACTTTGGGCCCTCATTTCCCCCATTTAGGCTATAAAACACGTATCTACTCAATAATTAGTATATTTTACTATCGGATATTATGTCATGGAAATTCGGAGAGATTAAATTTTTTTTAATATAAACTTTCAACCCTTATTTGATACCCTCAGAGAATAAATCCTAATAAACCCTGAAACATTTATGTAACGACATGTATTTAAATGCATGATTCCTAATTTTCATCGTAATCGGTGCAGATTTAAAGATTTTCCATACAAACCTTCAGCCCCTATCTCGTCCCTTTAAAGATGGAATTGTAAAAATTAAAACTCCTGCCTTATTTTTAATATGGAGAACTCATTGACAAGACCACAATTTCTCAGATAATAGAAATTACCTCCTAGATTTAAGAAACATCCTCGTTCTTTTCTATTAAACAAGTAATTGAGGAAACAAATGTTGATATAATATAAATTATAAATTGTTATTAATAATATAAAAACTCCTTGTATATTTAGTAAAAAGTAGTTAACCTTGACCGTTGAGCTTGTGGCTTTGTGTCAAGGAGTTCTAGAACATTGATACGAATTTTAAATTAACCAACGGTCGAATTGTCAAAATGGCACGCATGATTTGGGTACAGCAGTGTTATTCTCTAAGAACATTTTCAAATATCTCGACAGCTGAATCCGCGGCAAGTGTCAAATATCATATAAAAATTTGACACTCACCGCGGATTCAGCTTTCGAGATTTGAAAATGTTCTTACAGAATAGACAGGCTGATTACATATTAAATAAGCTTAAGGATCAATAATACGATATTAAGGCATGATTAAAATTTTTTGCATACACATGTCGCATATAAGCTATATGTAATAAGGCAATTTTAGATGCTAAAATACTTAATTATGGCTTAATGTTTATAATGTGTACATGCAAAGATTTTAAAACTAAGGATAAGGATACGACGTAATACATTTGAATATCGACATCTAGTCAAGAAAGAAACTATCACCGAGTACCTACGAATAATTTAGTACTTACCTAATTTATTTAAAAAATATATTAAAAGTTTCCATTGTCTCTAAACTATGCTAAACAGCGCGTTAAGTCTAAATGAAAGCCTATCTTTAAATAATTTGAGGAAAATGCTTTTTAAATACAGTCTATAAACTCGCATTTACGTTTCGTATTAAATAGTATTATCATTGTTAATAATGTGCGCTTGAGGTAGTACATAATGCTTTTATTATCAACAATTAGTGGTATTTGATGATAATAAAAGTATTATAATATAATCTTAGTAATGATGATTCTTGAAATTCCTAATGAAATTGGGAAATCTGTCCACAGGATGTTTCACAAACTGTATTTAACTTTTTAACCGACTTCCAAAAAATGAGGCATTGTTTAAAGAACTGCAAGCATATGCCACTAACTTACAGTAATCATCATCATCATCTTATTTACAATACCTAATGGAATCTTAGCGCGTATTTACTAATAATGATACATTCGATCGTTTATTTTTAAACGTTAAGAAATAATTTAACAAATATCACTAAAAAGGGTAAAATTATTATTTTTAAACAAAATTAATCCGACTCCCAAAGTAAAAATACATAAAATTAAGAAGATTGAGTAGAGAAGTCGTTAAAGTTTTAGCCGAATTTAAAAGGGGACTTATTAAGAAAATAAGTTTTATTTCATACTTTTTGTGTATTTTTACTTTGGAAGTCGGTTTAATTTTTTGTTTAAAAACAATAGTTATACTGTGTGTGTTGTCTCGAAGTTAAGAGATTTTAACAGCAGATATTAGATTTAATTTTTTAACAAAACACCATTCATTTTGGGCGTCACAAGATTATAAACAATTGAATATTTTTATGTTATGGCTACTACCTTATTTACTACTATATAAACGGCTACTACCTTAGTTTTATTCAAACTCAATATGAGGCAGTAACCAAAACATAAAATATTCAATGGCTTACAAGCCAAGCTCGGGGGGTGATGGTTGCGACCCCCAAAAGGGTGATGTTTTGCCGATAACATTAAACCTATTATTATCTGCTTTTAAAATCTCTCAACTTCGAGACGACACAATGTATATTGTTCTAGACTCTAGACCTAGTAACTAGACCTCTCACCGACAACCTAAATTCTATAAAACACTTTTATGCGATAACGACAAAGCCTTATTTCTTTTAAATGTAAAGATAACAATGATGATAACACTACTGTTTAGTGTTACATCACAAATGAGACTATCACAATAGAGCCTTTGAACGGAATTCATAGAAATCGATAGGAAATAGCAGGAACTAGAACGAGCTTTAATACAATGATTTCGTAATCGTATATCAGATTGTTGAATTTTAAGTTGATAGATGGATGCTTCTAAGACATTTGAACCTAAACATTTTCACTTGGCAGTTAAATACGAGTAAAAAAAAATTAAAAGTAAAAAACATTTTTTGTCTATTGTATAATAAATAGTATATTAATTAGAACGTTCTTAGAGTTCGTATCTTAACTTATACTTTTATAAACATTGTGCACTTATCCACAGCATTCTTCTCGATTTGAAACTATTTCTGTTAGAAAGTTTACATATTCATAGTTTTACAGTAAAACACAAAGAAATTTGAACAATAGTTAAATACTTGACAATACGTAGGCCACTCGAAATCCTTTGGACGCACTGGTAGTCACAACTCCGTTGGCACAGATTTACAAAAATGTTAATTTGAATAATAATACGAGCGTTACCGTTATAGAAAAGTGAGTACTTTCCTGTTGTTTATGAATTGTTTAAAAAAAATTGTGTCAAGGTAAAACTAAAATTGTTACTGCATAACGTTTTTAAAAAATTGTGACTTATTTTTTAAATAACAACCAACCCCACCAAGCTCATTCTCACTGCGAAGAGAAGGGATAAGCGCTAACCACTGAGCCACAGACGTCCTCAAACCTTTGCCACTTTTAGAACTTACTATGTCTTAAATTCATGTAAGCATGTTATGTAAAATAGATGTTCAAGAAATGTATGAGGCCTGGGCCAGCCTTATGTACAGTATATGTAAATATAGCTACATAATATAGTAACCGTTTCCTTTTCTTTATTTTGTTTTATTTCACTTCGTTTCCATGTACATTTAAATTAACTTCGTCAAGGAGAGCAACACAAAGTAAAATAAAACATATCGGATCAGATAAAGAATGTCATTTTGTCAATGACATGACTTTTGACAAAGAAAAACGTATGACATTCAAGACGATATCTCTTCGTAAAACTGTCTACTACGTCAAAAATCAAGTCAAAACAACTGTAATGGCCGCCCTTAAAATAGTGTTCTCGCAATAAAAAACTCATCAAATAATCATTTTTGTACGCATGTACCTTTCTTCAAATTAATTTTTTCGTATTTTTATGATATTCCCATATTTTTTCCTATTTACCTATGTAGTGTACATAGAACTGGCCCAAAATCAAACATCTCTCTCATATTTCGGTGAAATATTCCCAAATAACCGACCTTCCAAAATATACAAACAGGGCTTATATCCAGTAAGTCAAATTACGTATAACTGAAAAAATCACTAAGGTACAAAAGGCCCTAATGAAATTTGTTACAATATTCTTGTTTTGTTAGTGCATAACTGCACAAATTACGAGTAAGATCTTTATTACATAAGGTTTGGTAAAATCAATTATGGATATTTTAATATGATCTACTGCTTATTATAAAGACCTTTAAGCTTAAAATTATTGTCATACTCAAAGTAAAAAAAATCATCTCATGTATGGATGATTCCCGCTCTATGCAAACTCGCCCATATAAATGAAGATTTTTTTTCAAGTACTCGTATGACAATTTTTCTGCCTAAACATCTATACATAAGCAGTAGATCATATGCCCTAAATATCCTATAAGTATTTCAATTTTGAAACCTATCAACCATAAAAACAAACTGCGTGTATAAGTAGACAAACAGACGTACATAAAACAAAATATAGTCTCTTCATGTAAATAACCAAATTTTACTAGAGCAAATAATTACAAAGAAAAAAAACAAACCTATTAGGCCGTTGTGATATCGCAATATTTACACTTGATCCATGTTTAAGAGTTTAAATAAAACAAACTTTTACAACTATTTGCTTACAACGTATGTATTAAAAAATAGAAATGATTTAACTAGGGCGTAACGGAATTTTTATCAACATCTCTTTAAACTAAGTATATTTGTATATGACGAGCGTTATTTGGTTTGCGATATATTCGCGGGGGACATCTGATAAACAATATATTTGAGAACAATTTCATACTTTGTTAAAATATAACTACCTGCCGATACAGCTTCTAAAGTCCTTCATATTTTCCCAAGCGTAAACTGACGCTTCTTTAAGCATAGTATAAGCGTATTTATGCGATAAAACACAGTACGCTTAAACTATGCTTAAAGAAGCGTCATTCTATAAACATAATATAAGCGTACTGTGTTTTATCCAAATACCAGACATGACCAATGCGGCCCGGCCCTTTGCCATGCGGCGCCTGGGCTAGTTTAATCGGGATTGTCTAATCGGGATTGTTTACAAATACGATATATCAAAAAATCCCAATATTGGCGGATAAACGGTAACTTCTGTGTATTTTACGGTACGCACGATATTCGGCTAGTGGCCGAGCATTTATGACAATATATTTGGTAATGTTTGAGAAGCATTCTTTTTTGGGGTTTTCTGGATAAATTGTGAGTTTTTATAGATATGTGCCCATTAGGGTTTTGCTAAAATGAAAAATGGCACGCAATCTCGATAAGGTTGGTCATGCCCGTCTTATACCATAACAATGTAAGCAGTGATTCGGTTACTAACCATTTTGAGTCTTCCCCAAAAATTTCCTTTATTCAAAGCTTTGGTAGAGCCATATCTATTCTGTGGTAGAGCTGCCTTATATATTATATTGAGTTATGGGCGCGTGATTAATGAGGGTATTTAAATTCATGACATTTGACAGCTTAACAGCCTCCGTGGTCTAGTGGTTAGAGCCTTGGCTCTCGACTCGGAGGTCGTGGGTTCGATTCCCGCATTGGAACAACAAAAAATGTTGTTTCCAAGTTTGGTTAGGACAATGCAGGCTGATCACCTGATTGTCTGACAAGAAAGATGATCCATGCGTCGGATGGGCATGTAAAAAGTCGGACCTGCGCCTTATCTCTCGTCAGTCGTGTCGGTTATCCGTCCCACTGGATTACGAGAGTAAAGGAAGAGAGAGTGCTCTTGTGTACTGCGCACACACTTGGGCACTATAAAATTACTCCTGCGTAACTGGCCTGGTTTCAATGGAACCGGCCACCGTCACCGAGATCGGTGGGGAGTCATTATTTGACAGCTTTTTGACACGACAAAGAACGTCTGGCTACCGAGCGCCGCCTGGTGACAGGAAAATAATCGAAAATTCTTATTGACCGCTTTCGATACCACTTACGCCACCAGATGATGCTTTGTGTGCGTTAGATCTGCCCCCTTACGGCAAAAAATATCAAACACCCTCATTGTGTTATTTGTAATAAAATAAAATGTACCTACTTATAGTTTACCGATGTGAATTATAAAAATAACTTAGGCCTTTGCATCCGTTAATGGATGATTTATACAGTATTCTCCGAGCGAAGCAACCACTCTTGAAATAGGTACTGTAGTGCCTGGGACAGTTGCTTTTTAAATGTCGTATGGTTGCCCAAGCACAAACGGCATTCTCACAACATAGTCAGCCTAGTCCAGAGGAATGAACTGGTCAATACGTCTGGGGCCAACTATATGCGGGTTTCCTCACGATGTTTTTCTTCACCGTTAGAGCGTCCGTATAATGTACTTGAGATCTGAAAAAGTCTCATTGGTACACGCCACAACCTGGGATTCGAACCTGCACTCTCTCGAGTGCGAACCAAACGGTCTACCCACTAGGCTACGGAGCTCATTTTTTTTGTGAATTATAATGTTACATTATTTATACCATTATTTATTTATATATAGTTATACTTCAGGTATAAATTAACCGTTTATCAACCAGACATATCCGTCTTTACTCCTTGTATGAACATCTTATTTAATACTCCACGCGCACGCCTCACACGAGTTTGAAAACTTTGTCGTGATTACATCATTATTAGCGCCATTATCGCATCATTATCTGGATAATGCTAATAGGTTGATAGGAAGTTTTATTTTAACGTGCTTTCAAAGAGGAAGATGTTTTGTATGCTATTTTCATGTATTGTAGAGTTCCTTGCTTATAAGAGTATTTGTATGTATTTTGTAGTTTAAATTATACCGATAAAATTCTGCGTTAAAAATAATAATAATATATGTGTTGCCGTAAAATTGCAAATACCGAAAGATTGTAATATAACTAGCAAGATTGTAAAATGTCGAAAGATTGTAAACCTAAACATACTGCTTACAATTTAACACATTAATTTTCATTAGATTGCAACAAATCGGAAAGAATCAATCTAATTGTGAAATGAATTTCTGAATGCATAAAAAAAAAACAAATATATGGTACCTATGTAAAAAACATACCATAGAATATTTGTCGCCTCCGTGGTCCGTGGTCCAGAGTTTTAGAGCTTGGACCTTGGCTCTTGACTCCGGAGGTCGTGGGTTTGAACCCCGAGTTGGAACAATGAAAAATATTATTTTCAAATCTAATTAGGATAACGCAGAGAAATCACCTGATTGTCTGACAAGAAAGATTGTCTTAAATGTTTTTCCTGCGTCAGATCCCTCGCCTGACGTATTGGTCAACCGTCCCACTGGGTTACGAGACTAAAGGAAAAGAGAGTGTTCTTGTGTGTTGCACACACGCTTGGGCACTACTAAATAACTCCTGCCTAGCTGGTCTGGTTTCAATGAAACCGGACTTCAGCGAAATTGGCGTGGAGAGCTATTAGCTACACTATAGGGCAGTGGCGTGGGGTTCCTATAATTCTATTTCTATCGGCTTCACTTACGTTTTGAAGGAGAACTGCTACTCTGCCGTCCTCAAACTAAAAGTAGGTTAAATGACAAAAAGAGCTTTTGAGGTAGAGCTAAAAAACACGGAATTATTTTGAAATTGATGCTAGTGTATATATGTATAAACAATTGTTAATGTTGTCATAAGACATTCATGACAACATTTACAATTGTTTTTACAAAGTCATAAGCATTAATTTCAAAATAATCCTTTGTTTTTATCTCTACCTCAAAAACTCTTTTTGTCATTTAACCGCCTTTTAGTTTCAGGATGACAGCACAGCAGTGCTATAGCAATAGAGCCACATGGAGTCACGAGTAGAGTTGCGCAAGTGAAACTGATGGGCTCATTCACTCATTCATGAATGTCAAACGCTTACTCAATGAATTGATCCGATTCGAGACAATAGAGCTTTATATTTTTAGAGCGAGTACCTGTGTATTGCAAAAGTATTAATAGAGAGTATTTGTCATTGCGTACAAAATTCCTAAGCAAGTCAAAAAAGTCTGTCTCTCTTCACTTTAAAAATGTTGAAAACAGACAGACTTTGTATATCTACTCGTATATATTATATAAAAAATGTTATGTTGGTTTGTGTACGCTTCAAAAACTCGAAAAGTTCTGCACCGATCGAGCTGAAATTTTAGCATGATATATAATCCGCATCAAGGATTGTTTTTATCTATTTTTTGCATCAGTCACATATCCGCAACTGCGAAACAACAATATTTACGCGGGCGGAGCCGCGGGCAACAGCTAGTTTTATATAAAAGAGCGGATTCATAATTACCGTAGGTGCGCAACGCTTCGGCACGAAAGGGTTAACTGGAACACGGATTTGCCAGCACAGAAACCTGTGGAAAATGCGTTGTGTTTCGCCGACTGAGAAAGAAACCGGAGAACGCTTGCCTCTCACTGCATTCAGATGAAAAAAAATCCAAATGCTAATTTTGTGGGGAAAAAAACCAAAAACCATTCGTGCCGTGTATTTTCAGATTTATGGTAAAAAATCAATCGCAGAACAGCATAATATATATAACTACACTATACAGAAAGCTTTCAACTTTACACCTTAGTCAATTTATGTGGCTTGGCCATTTCGTTCCTTCAAGAACAGTTTAACAGAAAAACAGTCGGTAAATATTTCACCTTACGCCCAAGCGAATGCAGCGAAATGGCCAGGGTCTCTAGTCAAGATGCCTTCGATAATTTCGACGGCGAAGTTCTAAAACAAAATGTAGATATGTGATTTGAATTATTGCATCGCAACCGACATGTCACTTAGCAATAACTTATGTCAAATCCTACACATTTTTTATTTCGAAGTTCGCCGTCGAAATTATCGAATGCATCTTGACTAGAGGCTCAAGCCACATAAATTGAGTTAGGTGTAGAGTTTGTTAAGTTAGGGCGTGAAGAGTCAGAAGCTGTGTTTTACGTGAGATCTGATAACTTTTTGACAGTGCGTGCGATCTTGGCATCACTTTACATGAAAATGTTTTGATGGGTAAATAGTATTTTGTTATATCTTATTAATATTTTATTTTACTAAGAACTAGACGTGATAGAATAATTATGTTGTCTGTTATGGATTCAACACACTAAAATATATATACATCACATAACAAATTTCTATTTCCCGACTTACCTATTTTTCCTTTTTTTTGCGGACCATCATTAGACCATATATCGGTTAGTTTTCCGGTCTTATTCCATTAAAAAACTGAACTACTTATAAATAAAGTTGACAAACCTCCCACTTCGACATTAATTGTAATTATTTTAGCCTTTACTTAATTAATCATATATTTAGGAAGGATATAATTTGATTTACGAATAGAAAACTTTAATTACAGCGTAGTGTTTTCGAGAGTTCACCGTTGTCGGACATGAACTATTAGAAATCCGTAATCGATTTAACTTGTTACTTAGTTAAATTGGCAGTGGAATTCATCATAATTAGGAGTAGCAGAATAAAAAATAACAGTAAACTGTTTTTATTTAATACTAAATGCTGGAAATATAAGTCAAACATATCCGTGTTTGTGTACAAATATGTAAATACATAACGCCGTATAATTCACAATGTATCGTGCATGTGTAGAACTGCATATTATAGTGTTTTGTGTAGGTATATGTACTCTGTTTCGATTCAATGTAATCTAAATGTAAACAAAAAAAATGTAATTCGACCAAATTAATGTGTCAGTGACAGTGTCTCTTTATTGCGCAGTGAATAAGTGATATTTAAATTGGTAGCGTTATAGGCTTAACAATATATTATACTACGAAAGTACAATATATTTGTCTCGATCAAATTAACAACCGATTTGTCATTTTTCAATGCATTCTTTGTCTATGTTTATGGGGGAATATTCTGACCTACTTAGAAATATGTTCTATTGATGTATAAATACGAGTAGGAATAGCTCTACCCATTGTTACAATTTCTAGTAGCTTGTGTAAATAGAACATTTAAGTTTTATGTGAATATATTCACAATTAGTATCACAATCACACATTAACTGGCCGCTTCAGAAAGAAAGTAAAAACGAAATTCAACAAACATGTTAAACTCGTTAGTGGCTAATGTGAGAACATTGTTCTTAACCGAAATGAATGCCTCCTAAACTCTAAATTAAACAATTCTTTAGGTAACTAACGATTTCGAAAGCATGATGGTAGAGTTAATTTTCAAGTAAATTAGTATGACGAAGCGCAAGAATCTAAAGAGACTTATTTTACTTATTATATAGTATATAACACCAATCGTCGATCATACTACATTTAAATCAGAAAACAGAAATTTTAGTCCATATCTATTGATTCATTCATCCGTTAATGGATGATTTATACAGTATTCTCCAAGCGAAGAAACCGCTCTTAAAATACTGTAGTGCCTGGGACAGTTGACTTTTTAAATGTCGTATGGTTGCCCAAGCACATACGGCACTGTCACAACATAGTCAGCCTAGTCCAGAGGAATGACTGGTCAATACGTCTGGGGCCAACCATGTGCGGGTTTCCTCACGATGTTTTCCTTCACCGTTAGAGCGTCCGTATAATGTACTACTTGAGATCTGAAAAGTCTCATTGGTACATGCCATTACCTGGGATTCGAACCTCCACTCTCTCGAGTGCTCTACCCACTGGCCACGGAGCTCACTACCCTAACTCACTAACCACCTAAATAGAGCTTTAGTAGCAGAAAGTGAACTATGATCAGTATAGTTACTGATCGTAGTGTAGTGTGTAAGTTCCTTTGTATAAGTAATGTATGTATGTTCCTTTATAATGTTAGTATCGTATTAATATGTAGAGTAAGCTAAAATGTATTTTTACCTTTAAGTTCTGTTTTAGTCTATAAGATTATTCTGTAGTTAAACCTAATAAAGGATGGTCACGTCTTAAGTCTACTTTACTTGACTTCCCACCTCATGGCGACCCTGCCACCTCATGGCTTTGTCGGACCCTGCCGCTGCCGACCATGCCGCTGCCGACCCTGCCGACGCTGCCTACGAGCTACCTGCCCTGCTACCTGCTACGCATCGTGAGTGCCGCTGCCTAATCTACGAGCTTCAGATCCAGCTAGGTGAGCCGTATCATTTATAAACCTTCATCAAAGACGAAATGGGCAAAACCCAGAGCAAAGAGGAGGTCATCATAGCCCAAACCGCTTCTGGAGGAAACAATAATTCACAGTTGGAACAGGTCCACGAGACCTTGAAGTCAAACAACGTGGTTATGAGCATCCTCCTGGGACTTATATTTTTGGCATTTTTTGTTACCGGTATATATTTGTACCGCAAATGCCATCGCAGCTGGATGCGCGAGGAGATGAGGAAGCAGACAGTCCGTCGGTTGGTACAAGGAGCCCAAAACCCGGCCTTCTCCGCGGATTCATCGGTGTAGTCTACAGCTTCAATAATCAAGTGAGTGGTTAGTGCCGTGTTGATGATGATGAGTAGTTAAAACTTTAGTATTAAAAGTGTTCATAAAATGTGCGCATGACCTCGCTCGGAGCGCTATAACGTCGCGTCAGCGAAATATGAGTTTCCAAGTCTAAGGAAACTACGAACAATGTGCATTAGGGTTCCGCGACAAATATAATAATTATGTTTATAATATTTAGATTTTTTTTTATGGGTTAATATTACTAAAAAATAAGTAATAAATAAAATGTTTATTTCTATGTAAGGTTAAGCTTTAACAAAATATATTAATGGGTTATTTTTTATTAGAATGATAGTATTTTAAATTTAATGATTATGAATACATAGTCTAATTTTTTTTTTTTTTTTATGTAAATGGAGCAGAAATTATTAGAAATATACAATAGATTAAATGAAATTAAGGAATATGTTTGCAAATTAGGACAAAATAGACGTACGGGACCAAATTATGAATTAAAATTAAATGAAGCTAATTTGCTTAATACTAAATTTGAAGAGTTTGTACAATCTTTTCCTGCGTCTGTCTCTAAAGAAATTTTAGATATTTGCATTAATATAAGAAAAGTTTATTGTAAGATTATAAGTTATAAAATACCTGACAAAATGTCGGAACATTTTTGTTTGAAAACGGCGGTAAGCCTATTGCCGAAAATGAATGGTGACGAATCTGTCACTCGAGATCTTATTGATGCCATAGAATTATACAGTTCGATGGTTGCTAGTGATGGTAAGCAGTTGTTAATAAAATTTGTACTAAAAACACGGATTTCTGATAACGCTAAAATGAGATTAAAAACGGAATATGCTGATATAAATTCTTTACTGAAAGATATGCGTACTAGTTTACTGACTATTAAATCGGATACTTCTTTACAAGCTCAATTGCAAAGTGCTAGACAAGGAAGTAAGTCAATCAAAAATTTAGGTAGCGAGATTGAACGACTTTTTGTAGATCTTACTATTTCGCAAGCTAACGATGATCCCGATTCGTACAAGGTACTACGGCCAGTAAACGAGAAAAATGCTATAAAGCGTTTTGCGGAAGGTTTACAAAGTCAGCCTTTAGGTACTATAATAACAGCCCGAAATTTTACTCAGTTGAAAGACGGTATACGTGCAGCTGAGGACGAGACTAGCTCGCGACCTGAACACATTGCCTCCTACTCGCAGTCTAGAAATTATACTTTGTATAGAGGTAGAAATAATTATAATCGTTTTCATAATCGTTCCCAAAATTATTTTTCTAGACCTAACACAAGTAATAATTTTAACTTAAATAAAAATAGCTCTAGAAATTATTCAGTTTATGATAATAATAGACCGCATTCGTCATATAATCGTGGAAGTTTTGTTCAACAAAATCGCGGTCGGAGCTCGCAAAATAGAGCTAATTACCAGAATAATAAAAGGCATAATACTAAAAGACCAATTAATTATTTTACGGAGAATAGGACAAATTTTGATTCCTACACAAAGCATAATAAAGAGAGTGAGTCAAAATTTTTTCGTGAATAAAGGTAACCAAATTTTGACATGCGATAGTATTAATTATATTGAGTTAGTATTAAGTAATAATAAATTAGAATGGTTAGTTGATACAGGGGCCTCTTTATCTGCAATTAAGTTAGAATATTTAAGGGAAAATAATATTAATATTACAATATATAATTGTGACGTTAGTGTTAATGGCATAGGCGGTTGTTTAAATGCCGAAGGTTTTGTTTATTTAGATTTAGAATATAAAAATTATATTTTTAGGCATACATTTTACATATTTCGTAATTTACCATGTAATGCGATGGGTATTTTAGGACAGGATTTTCTTAAGAAATATTCAGGTATAATTAATTACGGTAATAATACTGTTAGTTTAAGTTTTAGTAGTAACAAAGGTGTGTCTGTGCCTTTACGATTCTATGAGTATAATAATTGCTCTATGACAATATCGCCGCGTTGCGAAATAATAAAGTATGTTCCTGTTAAAGCGAATTATGATTGTGTGATTATGCCAAAGCAATTAAAGGAAGGAGTTTTTATGGCAAGTGTTATCACTAAGCCTAAAAATGGAAAAATTCCAATTCGTATTTTAAATACAACGGACAAAGAAGTTGATTTAACTATATCTGATTTAGAGATTCATAACTTAGATGATTATAATTATTGTAAATTTTACGACGCTAATTTAACTGTTGATCGTATTAAAACATTATTTTCGATGTTAAAACTTGATTATTTAAATGAAGAAGAGCAACTTTCGATAGAGCAGATTTGTGCAAAGTTCGCTGATGTATTTTATTTACCTGGCGATAAATTAACTTGCACAAATGTTTATAAACAAAAAATTACTTTAAAGGAAAATGTTTCTCCAGTTTATAGAAAACAATACCGGATACCTTTTGCTCAAAAAGAGGAAGTTAATAGGCAAATCGAAGAAATGTTAACCAATAATATTATTGAGGAAGCCAGTAGTGACTGGTCTAGTCCTTTGATACTTGTGCCGAAAAAAGTAGATCGATCTGGTCAGCGTAAATGGCGTGTAGTTGTGGATTATAGGCAATTGAATGAGTGTATAGTTGATGACAAGTTTCCATTACCTAATATTAATGAAATTTTAGACTCTTTATCTGGTGCAATGTATTATAGTCATTGCGACCTTTCACAAGGTTATTATCAATGTGAACTTGATAAAGATTCAAGGAAATATACAGCTTTCACTACTGATAAAGGACAATACCAAATGTGTCGTTTGCCGATGGGATTAAAAATTAGTCCATCAGCATTTAGTAGATTAATGACTGTAGCAATGTCAGGCCTTAATTTTGACAAATGTTTAATTTACCAAGATGATCTTGTGATTTGGGGTAGAAATATAAATGAACATAATGCTAATTTAGTTTCCGTATTTTCAAGATTACGAAGAACTAATTTGAAACTCAATCCTTCAAAATGTGAATTTTTAAAAAGACAAATATTATATCTAGGACATGTTATATGTTCGGATGGTATTCTGCCAGACCCAAATAAAACCAGCGTTATAAAAAAATTCCCTAGACCGTGTAATGTGGATGATGTCAAGAGATTTGTTGCTTTCGCTAACTATTATCGCAAGTTTATTCGTAACTTTGCTGAAGTCGCTATCCCGTTAAATAAACTTTGTAGAAAAGGGGTAAAATTCAAATGGTCAGAATCTTGTGAAAATGCATTTATATTTTTAAAAGAATGTTTATCCAATCCACCCGTTTTAGATTATCCTGATTTTTCACAACAAAATAAATTTATACTTCAAACTGATAGTTCCGGATTTGCTATTGGTAGTGTTTTATGCAATTCCAACAACAAACCAATTGCATATGCTAGCAGAAGTTTAAATAAAAGTGAATTAAATTACCTAATCATTGAAAAGGAATTATTAGCTATAGTCTGGTCGATAAAGTATTTCCGTCCTTACTTGTTTGGTAGGAAATTTACAGTAAGAACAGACCATAAACCATTAATTTATTTGTTTAACATGAAGGACCCTTCAAGCAGATTAAGTTTAGGCTATGTTTAGAAGAATATGATTTTGATGTTGAATATGTGAGAGGTAAGGAGAATGTAGCTGCAGATGCATTGTCCAGAGTAAATGTGTCAGTGAAAGATTTGAAAGAGATGCATGAAAAAATTGTGTGTGTAATGACTAAAGCGCAAGCGAGACGTATGAATCAAAATGAAAGTAAACCCGGATTTGACTCAGAGAATTCAAGGAGCGTTAGGTCTGATCAACCTAAACTCGTGGAAGTTCTCAAAAAACGTATCAATGACTATGAATTCGTAATTTATTCAGACCAATATTTACGAAATTTATTGAAGAAGCATAAAAATGAAACTATTATTTATTCGAGTAATAATAATATTTTATTATTGCCAAAACTTAAATTAATTACTATCAACCAAAGCTCTTTATTGACAATATCGCGAGACGAATTGTTGAAAGAATTGGTAAGGTTATGTAAAAGTTATAATATTGATGAGTTAATCATAATAAAGAATAATTTAAATAAACACTTAATAGAGTGGCTAGCTAGTTATATGAAAAATAATAAAGATTATATAGGACCAAAATTTTGTATTCTACGAGATGTTTGTAGGATTGATGATAGTGACCAAAAAAAGGTAATTTTGAATGAATTTCATTTATTGCCAACGAGTGGTCATGCTGGTATACGAAGAATGGTGAATAATATTAAAAAATATTATTATTGGTCAAGTATTGAAAATGATGTGAAAAAATATATAGAGAAATGTACGAAATGTCAATCTCAAAAATATACTAAGTTTATTAAGGAGCCTTTGACAATAACTTCAACTGCGTCATCATCTTTTGAAAAAGTTTATTTGGATTTAGTTGGACCTATCGATAGAGATGATAATAATAACACTTATATTTTAACTTTGCAATGTGAAGTCACTAAATATGTAGAAGCATATCCATTGAAAAATAAAACTACTAGAGAAGTAGCTAGAGCTTTTGCAGAAAATTTTATTTTACGTTATGGAATACCACGCGAAATAGCTACTGATAGAGGTACAGAATTTATATCAAGTACAATGCAAGAACTTTTGAACATTTTAAATATTAAACAAATTATGTCCACCGCATACCATCATGAAAGTATAGGTGCATTAGAAAATAGTCATAAAATGTTAGGCGCATACTTGAGAATACAAACTGAAAATCAGCCATCTTCATGGGGTTCATGGGTACAGTACTGGTGTTTCTCATACAACACGACTGTGCACACTGAGACACAATATACTCCATTTGAGTTAGTATTCGGTCAAGTCTGTCGCCTACCAACTAGTTTAACAAAAACTGTAGATCCATTATACAATTATGAAAATTATCCTTTAGAATTTAAATTTAGATTACAGAGAGCACAGAATGATGCTAGAAATAACTTACTTAATTCAAAAATTAAACGAAAAATAAAATATGATAATAACATTAATCCAATATTGTACAAACCCGGAGATAAACTTATGCTAAAAAACGAAACTGGTACTAAATTAAATACATTATATGATGGTCCATATGGTGTTGTTGAAGACAATAGACCAAATGTTACTATTTTAAAAGATAGAAAAGAAATAATCGTTCATAAAAATAGAACAAAACCATGTATTTTTTAAAAATGTGTAATGTTTTTTTTATATTCGATTTTATAGATGTAAAAAAAATTGTATGTAATTTTTTTTTTGTTTTTTGGGGGAGATGTAGTGTGTAAGTTCCTTTGTATAAGTAATGTATGTATGTTCCTTTATAATGTTAGTATCGTATTAATATGTAGAGTAAGCTAAAATGTATTTTTACCTTTAAGTTCTGTTTTAGTCTATAAGATTATTCTGTAGTTAAACCTAATAAAGGATGGTCACGTCTTAAGTCTACTTTACTTGACTTCCCACCTCAGTAGTTCACTTTCTGCTTGCCATGTTCCTATAACTCCATTTCTATCAGCTTCACTTACCAGTGGTAAGTGAAGCTGATAGGTTGGATCTTGATAGGATCTGGTTGAGGGTCTACCAAATACAAGTGGTAAGTTACCACTTGTATTTGGTAGACCCTCAACCAGATCCCTACCTATACATGCTAAGACTTACCTATGAAGGAGAACCAGCCTGCTCTCTGTAGCAGATGACTTCCTCTTTATATGATTAGATATGCTCAATCGATAAAACAATGTAAGCGAGTGTACGTACGTTGTAAATTGTATCTTTGAGTGTACGGCGGACAAAACACTCGCGTTCCTCTGACAGATCGCGTCAAAACCGAGAGCATTGTGTACCGGCAGGAACAAAGAGGGGTCGCCGACCGCAGTCCTGGATTTTATGCCTCAAACCTCGATGTTACATTAAAACTAGATAAATAGTATATAAAAAAGAGGAAAAGTTTCTTTGTTTCTTTGTTAGTTCGTTTGTTTGCATTGAATAGGCTCTGAAACTACTGGACCGATTTTGATGAAATTTGGCACAGATGTAGAGTAGGCCACGGGGAAGGACATAGGCTACTTTTTATCGCGGAAAAATGTACGGTTTCTGCGAAATTAACTTTTGCGCGCACAAAGTCGTGGGCAACATCTAGATCTAGTCTAGTCTGTAATAAATTGGCTGAAGGTCTGTATCAACCTTTGCTTTGCTTCTTGTAAACCGTAGGATGAAACAGTCGATGTGCTAAACCAGACTTTTTGAAGTGGAAACTTCTTTAGCATCAGTGTGATTTTGAAAATAGATGGAACGAAAAAGCGACAGTAAAAAGAGACAGACACATAAATTCACAAGATTTAACGTGGGAGAAAATGAGATAGGAAGCATTATACAGTGTAAACCAAAAGTGACAATAAAAATATAAAACACCAAAAATATTAAGGAAGGAAATATTTATGAGATAGACATAATATTTTTGAAGGTTCACTTCTATGAGCTGCACTTATTTTTTCTGATATTTTTGTAGTTCTAACGTGACATGTGTGAAAAACACCAGTTTTAATGGAAAATGTTACACATATCGCGTGTGTGTAATATGTGTATTTAGTAGTAAAATTACCAAATCATTTTTATTTATTACAGTTGTAAAAGACCTAAAGAGACACGTTAAGAAGTTACTTTGCGCTTGTTTAAGTAATGAGTAAAAATAAGATATCGGACTCTACGTAAATGTAGAGTCAAAACAATCGTCGGTGTAATATTAAAAAAGTGTTAACAATATTTAAACTGTCTACTCGGTGAATAGTAATACTTATTACTGGGATACTAGATACTGAGTATCCGAGATTTGCTCGGAGTTCTGATAAAAAAGAGATTCAAACTCACATTCCGAAAAACATTTCGAAATTTTTTAACAAAACAAAAATTATACATACGTAGTCCAAACTGCCAGTTAGACTGAGTCGAAATTATTGATGTTTTGTTACATCACAGAAAAACAAATAGCTTAAAAATGCGCAGTTTCCTACAGATCAGACCTAGCTAGATCGATTTTTCTCCACGAAAATCCGAGTACTTATATGAAATTTCACGATGTTACTTGCAGCTGCTTTCGAGGAACCGATTATATATACAAAATTGTCTCGTTTAAAGTAAAAGATAATAATAATGAGTTGTCAGTGTTTACACTTCGCTTCGATTACCGCTCTATCTACCGCAGTTTTTAAGCCCATGCGTTGATGGATAATCTAGTTTTAATATCTCAATGTTGTCAATCTATATAATATAACCTATCCTTTCACATTTCTAGGCTATTGGCCATGAGAGAGAGGGACAGGTAAACTATTATTATGCTGTTGTCATTTTTGCGGCGCACGAATGTCGTCCAAGTCCAAGTGCAACTACAAATTATTCAACGATGTATTGATTTACTTGTAGGATTCAAGTTTATCTTATATTTTAAACGAGCTAATCTACTAATATTATAAATGCAAAAGTGTATATGTTTGTCCGTCTTTCACGCCAAAACTACTGAACCGATTTAAATGAAATTTGGTACACAGATAGTCTAGAGCCTGAGAAAGGACATAGGCTACTTTTTATCGCGGGACATATACGGTTCCCGTGGGTTACTTTACTTACGCGGGCGGAGTCGCGGGCATCAGATAGTATTGTATATACTATACAATTGGAATCTCGGAAAATGCTGCAAGTATTGCCATGAAATTTAGTATACAGGGAGTTTTCGAAGGGAACAATCGATCTAGCTAGGCCTTATTCATGGGAAACATTTTTAAGTATATTGTGTTTTTTCTTTCGTTATGCAACAATTTATTAACTATTTTGTCTCAAATATGCGAGTCCAATAATTGAAGTGTGGTATGCGTATGACGTATGTGGGTATAATTTTTGTATTGTTCGGAAATTCGGATTGTGGTTCGTTCCAAGCCCGCGGGCTTATTACGTATCTTGCAAAAGCCAAGCAATAGCAAAAATTGCGCAATTTTTGCGCAAAAATCCCAAATTCGTATTACGTATCTGCAAGAACCTAGCAGAAGCAACCTAGCGACAGTACTGCCTCTACCGAACAATCGAGGAACTATAAATTGCAATCAATCGTTCGATCTCTTCACTGCTATCTAATTTGTCGTATTACGTAAGACTTTTACAGCAAAGCGAAAGGATTCAGCGAGCGATTTGAACTGTCAGTTAGCAATAATAAGCGAAAATTAAGCAAAGTGCATTCAAACACAACAGCGAGCGATTAGCAATCGATCGCATAGGTAATACGATTTTATTTGACGTTCAGCAATCGACTGCTCGTCTATCGCGCGATGACTGCAAGATTTTTGCTAATCGCTATTTTTACGTAATACGGCGGCCGGTCAGATAAATATTTTTGTGATTATTATTTTAATTTTTTTAAATCTACTACTTAGAACTCCGAGCAAAGCTCTTACCCAGGTGCTATTAATTTACATCTTCAAGAAGCTCGAATAACATGATAAATAGGTAGAGTACTTTTTAGATTATTCAAAGAATATTTTTCTTTAAAGAATGGCGCCCTCAGTGAGTCGCCAATGAGTGCTTTATTTTGTACTAGATGTTACGCGCGACTTAAACCGTACATTTTTCCGCGATAAAAAGTATCCTATGTCCTTCTCCGTCTACTCTATATTTGTGCCGAATTTCATCAAAATCGGTCCGGTGATTTCCGAGCCTTTTTAATGCAAACAAACATACAAACAAACGTTTCCTTTTTATAATATTACATTAGTATAGATATATTTTGCTCTATTTGGTATATCTAGCAAGGAAACAGGGTAAGAATAATTATAGGTAACTTATATTAACTAATACGAGCTTGTTGAATGACTAAATCAAACATAAACAAGTAAGTAGTAAAAACATCACAGTTTTATATTATTAGAACAAATACACAAATACATAATTCTCAGAGGTTTGAAGAGTAATTTTACACTAGAAAATAAGCTATAGAATATTTTAATGGAAATCATAGGATAAAAATATAATTCAAGACTCCACTAGAGTCAAAATCGTCTTTAATTTAAAACCATTGAAATGTGTAATTCTGAATTATTTCAAATTACATTTTATAAAACTACATTATACGTAAAATTTTATTCACAAAACAAGTGCAAATACAATTCTTATTTGCATAGGTGTTCCATACTCAGCGTTTCAACGACCAACTCCACCGGTAGGCCATATAGCCTTATTCAACAAACGTAACTCTATTCTTTAGCAATAAGGGCGATAATTTCAGTATTTTGTAATTTTAAATGTTTCGTAATTATAAAATGAAAAGCAATATGATACTGCATGTCGACAGAAATTCGGTAGTTGCATAGAGAATTTCTAGTTGTGTGTTAGTTAATACGATCGGCCGGGTTTGGAAATCATGAGTGATACCGAAACAAAAATGAGTGACACTAAAACAAAAATGAGTGACACCGAAACAAAGATGAGTGACACCGAAACAAAAAAGTGTGATTCTGAAACTAAATTAAGTGCTACTGAAGTGACCTTGTCGAATAAGGAATTACAGACACAAGTGGATCCAGAAAAGTACGCATTATTGTTTGACTAAATTACTTTAGTAGCTATATAATTATATTAAAAGCAATTCAATTATATTTCAACACATTTAACACATGGAGAGCCGCTTTGCTACGTTGAATGTAAGTGGAGGAATGGATGGTAAGAATGAAAGTGGACGAAGCGAAACAAGTATGTAAGAATCATAGCAAGTGGAAAGAAGTGGTATCTGCCTACCCCTACGGGAAAGAGTGATTATATGTATGTATGTATTTTTTACCCGACTACGGCAAAGCCAAAAGAAAGGGTTATGATCTTGGCAGTATATGTATGTATGTATGTATGTATGTATGTATGTATGTATGTATGTATGTATGTATGTATGTATGTATGTATGTATGTATGTATGTATGTATGTATGTATGTATGTATGTATGTATGTATGTATGTATGTATGTATGTATGTATGTATGTATGTATGTATGTATGTATGTATGTATGTATGTGTGTGTGTGTGTATGTATGTATGTATGTATGTTCGTATGTATGTATGTATGTTCCACCGTATCGCCTAAAGTACTGTTCCGATTTTAATGAATAAGGTGTTAAATGTGAATAGATCCGTAATACAACATAGAGTATAATTTACGTAGTCGTGTTTTTTATATAAAAAACTAGCTTTTGCCGGCGGCCTTGCCCGCGTGGAATTGTGTTCTTGAAGAAAATCATTAAATTTGCTATTTAAATGTTATTTGACATCTTAACAAAACTGATCATTAATTAACCAACCACGGACAATTTTAAGTACTGCAGTACAAAATATTCGTGAGCCTCAGCCTTATAAATAGGTACGTCTAGCGTTTTCGATAGCGCGATGCAGATCTGTAATATCTTCAAAAATATTCATTTAAGTTACATACTGTAAAAGTCCATATTGGTCTATATTAAATGCACAATGTATTTAAGGTACTTAATTGGATAACAGTAATAATACACAATACTTCTTGCACTATTTCCACTTTAATAAGTATTTTACATTAACTTTAATATATTTCGACAACGTCATCATCAGGTGTAGATCTACACTTGATGACGTTGTCGAAACCGGTCGTGTAATATATTAAAATTAATGTAAAATACTTATTAAAGTGGAAATAGTGCAAGAAGTATTGTGTATTATTACTGTGAAACATGAATTTCCACCAAGAACCTACAGTACAATCAATAACATATTTAATTGGATAAGGATTAATGACAGCATTAAGATTTTAAGCAATACAGATTGCTTAAAATCTCTTCGTAAATAAGCCATTATTTCTCATAAAAACTAATGGATAAAAAATGATTATTGTGGGTTATCCCTAAGAGATAGACATAATATGCCATTGCGGACTTTTTTGTAGACCTTTTTAAGGTGTAGTACATTATTTTGATCTATCTCGTTGGGTTAAGCCAGAGTTTACAATGTTAACGCAAAAAATGTGTTTATTTTAGGACTAGGGGCCATCCATAAATAACGTCACACATTAAGGGGGAGGGAGGGGGTCGACGAAGTGTGACATTGTGTGACAAGGGGGTGGTAGCAGTCCTAAATATTGTGACGTCACATTTCAAAATCTATTATATTATCTGTTAAAATACGAACTATAAACTATTATTTTATGAAAACCTCAAAAACATATATGCCAGTTATATATAATTTGAAGGAGTGGGTTCAAAGTCCATAGATTGAAGATTATTAAGTTTGTTACTTTAATTTAAAGATAATTCTATTAACATTTTTTTTTTTGTTAATTTCTTTAATTAATATAGTTAGTCAATCGTTCTTTGTTTTGTTAATTTCTTTATTTTCTCTATATGTCATAGGATACTCATCCCAACTTACCTGTCCGGTAGTTGTGGTATAGTAGATATACGGGTATGCGGCCCCGGCTTCCCTAGCTATTACTGTCCTATCCCTTGCCCTCCTGGACGGACTTATCCAAAATGGCGGCGATGTGGTTCGCACCCATCACGGCTCGTTTCTCGCGGAGGCGAAAAGTGGCCCATGGAGAGCCGCTTCGCTACGTTGAATGTAAGAGAGGAATGGATGGTAAGAATGAAAGTGGATGAAGCGAAACAAGTATGTAAGGATCGTAGCAAGTGGAAAGAAGTGGTCTCTGCCTACCCCTACGGGAAAAAGGCGTGATTATATGTATGTATGTATGTATGTAATTTCTTTAGTTAACATAGTCAATCGTTATTTGTTTCGTTAATTTCTTTAATTAATATAAATAATCGTTTTTTGTTTTGTTAATTGTTTCATTTGATGTTATTTTTATTCAATAATTTCTAAATGTAAATTTGAAAATATGTGACGTCACACTAGGGAGGGGGGTGGGGGTCTCACAAATGTGACCAACTGTGACAAGGAAGGTAGGGGTAAAAAATCGTGAAATTCGTGTGACGTTATTTATGGATGGCCCCCTATTAGAAATGTCTAAAATTATCGGTGTTTCTCTGCTATATTTTTTTAACATGGAAAATGTACAGCTAGATACCTACAATAGAGTTAAAAACAGAATACACAATTACTAAGCCAATTAAAAGTTTTCGCTAGTAGTAAAAGTTTAGGTACAATTACTTTGTCATAAAATCTACAAATATTGTAATTTGTACGACATATAAAATGGTTATTATAGAAACATTAACAATTTAAATCAATACTGTATAGAACATTATGATGTAATTGGTACATTGCTTGGTCAACAATCTCTTCAGAGCCGTCACATTACAATTAAAATATCTAAATCAAAAGTAGCACAAGCCGAGTTAAATTGTTTGCTTGCACGATACATGAAGGAGTTCTATCGGTAGTTAGTCTGGGTAGCAGGAAGGAAGATGGAAACATGACGTCGGCTAGACTTAGGAGGAATCCTAAAAGACAAATTTTATACATTAACCCCCTTACTAATAAACGCTGTATAAGCTTTGAATAGTTATACAGTGTTTTGTTCACATCACACAAGTGACATGTTTAATTCGATAGAAAGAAACAAAACACTGTGTAACTATTCAAAGCTTATACAGCGTTTATTAGTAAGGGGGGATATGTACCTACATAAAAATCTTCCTATTGATTACCTATAGCTATTTAATTTATCGTTGTTTCGGTTTACGCAGTAACTATTCATTAATCTGTGATTCGGTGTCTGATGGCACCTTTTGATGTTTTGAGATATACCAAAAGCAAAGCTAAGTTTTCAAATGTGCCAATCGCAAGTAAAAATTTACGCTGTGCTTTGGAATAACACACCTTTTATTAAGTGTTTGGTTGATAATTTAAGATAGTGTGGTTTCAAATCTGCTAAATCACCATCGGTTTGGAATCCCCTTGATTTATATCCTGAGTGAAACATACGTAAGCAGCATACGCCAACCCCCAATTGGCTAGAGTATATTAATTCCTCACTACTAATAATAATAACTCCCCGCACCGATATCGGTGACGGTGGCCGATTTCATTGAAACCAGGCCAGTTACGCAGGCGGCAGGAGTAATTTTAAAGTGCCCAAGTGTGTGCGCAGTACACAAGAGAACTCTCTCTTCCTTTACTCTCATAATCCAGTGGGACGGATAACCGACACCACTGGTGAGAGATCAGACGCAGGTCCGACTTTTTACATGGTCATCCGACGCATGGATCATCTTTCTTGTCAGACAATCAGGATCAGCCTACATTGCCCTAACCAAACTTGGAAACAACATTTTTTTGTTCCAGTGCGGAAATCGAACCCACGACCTCCGAGTCGGGAGCCAATGCTCTAACCACTAGACCACGGAGGCTGTTAAATTTAGTATGGTAGTAGTTTAAGCTCTAGAATAACACATAACTACTTTTTATTTTAGTGTTTTTGTGCGATACAGTAATTACGCGAGCGGAGTCGCAGGCAGAAGCTCTTCCTCATATAGACGACATCTGAACCCCAGTAGTAGGGATCGTTAAGTCAAGCCACCTCCTCATAATATTATCTTCTGTTTTCAGGGGCGAGAAGCTGTACGTGACCGCGGACAAGCGCGGCGAGAAGGGCGGGTGCAAGCGGCCGCTGTGCTGGACCCTGCTTGGACTCGTCGTCATAGCGATCGTCGCCCTCATAGTGTTAGCTGCAAGTGAGTGAAGACTTATAAACGACTTCCTAAAATGAGGCGGTTATATTTTTTCGGATGTGGATTTTTTTTGTCATGTGAATACTTCTAGGCGCGTTGAAAAATTTTTGACAGGAGATAATCTTTTGGGTTTGCTTCACTCGTGAAGCAAGAGTTAGAAGAAGAGAAGCTATGTCTAGCTGTAAGCTGCAGCAGCTAGTATTGACATTAGGTATTTGGCTGTTTTTTTGGAATTTTGCGACCAAATCCTACAAAACAATTGTCACAAACAGATTACTTCTTCATGTAAAATTTGTATAAAAAATATTATAAAAATATAATTTATGTAAGTAAATATAGCGAAAACAATTTTCCAGAACCTCATCATCCAAAATTTACAAAAAGAGGTGTTTAGGATTTTTTCGTCTCTTATGTAGCTTACTTTTTTGTTTAAAAATAGCCAAAGATATATATTGCTTAAAAATAATACAACAATATTAAAAATTCATTTGGAAAAGCATAAAAGGTCTCCTCCAAAGTTTCACGTGTAATGCATGAATCATAACGCGTGGCAACAGAGCTAATTTTATTTGGCTACTGTCTGAATTTATTGCACCAAACATTTCTAAGCCGCTGTCAAACAACACATTTTGTAAACGCGCCCTTATGTTTTCACTTTTATCGACAGTCTCTGCCGGGGAAAAGTCCACCAATGTCCTCCACGACTCATCGTTACTTGAAGAGATGTTGTTTGCCCAGATTACTATTTTTAAACTTAATTTCTTACCTGAAAAAGTATGTTATCAATGTTATAGCTAACATAAAAATAATATAATATGGTAAAGTCGTATTTTGCTAAAGTTTATTAATTTTTAGAGTTAGGTATCATAATAATAACTCCCCACACCGATTTCGGTGACGGTGGCCGGTTTCATTGAAACCAGGCCAGTTACGCAGGAGTAATTTTATAGTGCCCAATTGTGTGCGCAGTACACAAGAGCACTCTCTCTTCCTTTACTCTCATAATCTAGTGGGACGGATAACCGACACGACTGACGAGAGATCAGGCGCTGGTCCGACTTTTTACATGCCTATCCGACGCATAGATCATCTTTCTTGTCAGACAATCAGGTGATCAGCCTTCATTGTCCTAACCAAACTTGGAAACAACATTTTTTGTTGTTCTAATGCGGGAATCGAACCCACGACCTCCGAGTCAAGAGCCAAGCTCTAACCACTAGACCACGGAGGCTGTTATGTATGTCTTAGGTATTATAAATATTTTTGTCTCAGCTTTTCACATATTTGCCACAATCGTTCTTTTTATTATTATGATTTGTACTGTACCTAATATTTTTCATATTTAAATTTCAGCTGGAGTTCTATTCACCAGCACACCGAAAACACTGGAACAATACAATGCCTCTTTGAGCTCTGCCCGGGCGTTTGGCGGGCTCCTACATGATCACGAACATGATCACAGTGACCACGATCACAGCGCTCATGAGCACAATGAACATGACCATGACCACGGTGACCATGACCACGAAAACGATATCAACGACTTGTCCCACAACGAACAAGAAGAAACCACTGAAATGGTTCATCACGAAATGGGTACCGGCGGCCAAAACGAACATGATCATCCAATAATGAATGACGATTCGGGCGAAATGTATGGTTAGTATGGTCTATTATATTAACTTATATCTCCAATCTTTTTCTGTGTCATTTGATTGCGGAATTAATTGAACCATTCTAGTGTGATATTGTAAAGATTAAAAAGGATATAAATAAAACACTTTTTTTTACAGTGCCTAGAACACTGGAAGGAGAGCTGACAATCGACAATAAGGACTTTGTACCCGCTTTGGAAGACCCTGACAGCGAAGGATACAGAGAATTCGCCGAAAACTTCAAAGAGGCTTTAAAGAATAGCCTGTTCGATAGAAATATGCTAGAAAATGGTTCTAACGACATATCCATAGAGATTGTACAAATAAGGTAAATGTAAAAGATGTTTTCAAGCATCTTTTAATTTTTTTTATATCATTATATATCTTTGTTTTAAACACTTACGGATTTTGTCGCGGTGCACTTTTCTTTTGCCCGACGTTTCGGCTACTTTCCAGCAGCCGTGGTCACGGGAGGACTGAGGTGTCAGTTGTCCTATTTGTTGAAGTTGTTCAAACTACCCGAAGATTCTTCAATTGTTATTTGTGTTCCGATCCACGCAAAACATACTAACAGTATCTTGAAGCCGCGGTGTTTATGACCTGAATTTTATTTTATTTATCACTGGATCCCAACTAGATGGCAGCACCCAGCCATCTTCTCGGTTAAAATTTGGGTACTTTTTAATTTCTATAGCCTCGCGTATCATTCTAGGGCGATAACGTTGTTCCTTTGCCAGTACTTGTGGCTTAACAAATCTTATGTAATGGCGAGGTTGATCCAGTGTGTGTTCGCAAATTGCAGATTTGTTGTTGCGGCGGTGTTTAACATCTGCGATGTGTTCCTTAACGCGGGTTTTTATCATCTTTTTGTTTGCCCTATCATTATATCATAGAATAATGATAAAATAAGAAATCAATATCATTATATCTATTACAATAAATTTAATATTATAGTATATCATTAATTAGTATCTTTTTATTTACAGGAATGGTTCAGTCATCGTTACATACAGAATACACTGGAATCCAAAACGCAATACTGACAGCTCAGAAGACTTGTTCACAGCCGAAACATTGAAAACAAGCCTCAATAACTATCTGGAACAAAATAACAGGATGATAAGTGTGTATCACATCGCAGAAGATAAAGCTACAACCAAGCCAGTTATTGATTTATGTAAAATAAACAACAACGGTTGTGAATATAAATGCGAATTTGACGAGACAACTCTTGAATTTAGCTGCCTCTGTCCACGTGGACAAATACAAGATGCAAACTCGCCAAAACTTTGCACGCCTTTATTAGAGGAAAATGAAAAAAATCCAACAATCTCTAGCGATCACGATAACCATGAACTACACCTTCATGAATCTGAACCAAAAGCAGAACCAGAACCAGAACCCACATCAGAACCCGAGCCTGAACCAAAAGCGGAGCCTGAGCCAGAACCTGTATCGGAACCGGAGCCTGAAACCAAAATAGAAGCGGAACCTACATCAGAGCCTAAGCCCGAACCAAATCCGGAGCCAAGCCCAGAACCTACATTAGAGCCTAAGCCCGAACCAAATCCGGAGCCAAGCCCAGAACCTACATTGGAACCCGAACCTGAACCTACATCGGAACCCGAACCTGAACCAAAATCAGAGCCAAGTCCAGAACCCACATCCAAACCCGAGCCCGAACCCGAACCAAAATCAGAGCCTAGTCCGGAACCGGAACCTGAGCCCGAATCAAAATCAGAACCAGAACCTGCACCAACATCCGAACCCGAACCAGAACCAAAGGTAGAACCAGAGCCAGTATCCGAACCTAAAGCAGAAACAAAATCAGAATCTGAAATGGAGCCTACTTCTGAGCCCAAATCTGAGCCAGAACCAACATCAGAGCCTCAAGCCGAAACTCAGGCGGAACCTGAAACTGCTGAGCCGAAAATAGAGCCTGAACCTGAAACTTTTACACAAATATTAAACTCAGAGTCTGAAATAAAATCCCTTTCAGAACCGACGCCTGAACCAGAACCAAAACCTGAAACAGAGACCAAAATAGAACTTGAAACTAAGCCTGCATCAGAGATGTCTCCTGAACCTACTACTACATCAAAGTCTAATTATGAACCAGAGGTATTTCTATCAGAAAAAACACCTAAACCTGAAACAATATCTTCTTTGAATGGACCTGAAACTAATTCAGAAAAGCAGGAAAATGCAACAAATGAAAACATGTTTAACCAAGAGCACATATCGGAACTCAGTGAAAAGATGATGGACAATACTCCAGTACAAAACACAAATAATGAATTAGACGATGGTTTTAAATTTGATCAAAAAGTAAAACTTGTTGATGATAATAGTTCTAAAACAACTGTCGAAGTAAACAATTTGCCAGTTACAGTCGTCCCTATGTATGCTGAATCAAGTAGCACTTCGAGTAAAGAAACAGTAAATGCCAGTATGGAAAATCCCGAATCAAGGTCTAAAATGGACCAAGAGCCAATATTCAACTTAGACCAATTGAACAGCGAAGAATACACAACAATGGAAACAACCAGTTTAATTCAAAATGATGAAAGGGATAATAAAAATAATATTTTTTCCCTGAAGGAAGTTTTGCCTAATAACGAATATCAGAGCGATGATACTCAAGAAGTAGTTACATTGCAGCCATCAGAGACTGAACATCAAATGGAAATTGAAGACTCTAATATGAAAAATAATTCCGAAAACGCAAATGTTTTTGAGTCATTTACAGACCAGCAATCTAAGGATGACGACTGGCTCCAAAACGATAAAGCAATTGTTGGTGTAGGTAGCAGTGATGGTACTAAAAATGAGGATAATATGGAAATTAAAAATGTACAAGGTTCTCAAGAAAAAGAACAAAGGGCTTCTAAAGCTTTTAATTCTTTTGAGTCAGAAGTGACCACGGAAGAAACACAAAATAATATTGAGGATGACAACATAAGCTTAGATTATGTAAGAAAAATATATAGTTCATTGGGTCACGATTTCAATTCTGAATCTAACTTAGAAAAAGAAATAACGGGGTCTTCGGTTGCTATGACGAATAATGCTATGACTAATGATGAAAATAAATATATATCGCCTATAGAAGAAGAGTCCAAAAACGATGTTACTGAAAAAAACTATTATACGAATGACGACGAAGAACCAAGACCGACAACAGAATCGAGTAAATTCAAATTCATAAGTACATATCAACCCGTTACAATGTCTTCAGTCAAAGACAATACACAAGAAGAAACTAACTTACACAAAACTGATTTTTCTTCATTAAGCGAAAAAAATAATGAATCAAGTTATGAAGCGCCCGAAAATACTACTGTAATGGTAAAAGATGAAAAAACAGATACCATAGATTCTGCTGATGCATCAACAGAAAGGGCATTCAATAATGTTAATATTCTAAATGATGATTCACCTCAAATTCTCGGTAAGGCATACGTAAATATGCAGAACAGCAATCTTGACGACATGAAAGATATCACAGAAACATCAACAGATTCCGATTGGTTATCACAACCCGCCATTGAAGCTAGCGACAATATTATGATAAATAAAATGGAAAACTCGGAGGTCACTGAAAACCCTGTTAATCTAGAAGAAATTATGAACTCTGGAATAAAAACCGATTTTGAACCTGATTACTTAAGTAACTTTGAAACCAAGTCTAAAGAAGTGAATAATCGAGATGAACCTATCAATGGAATGACAAATGAATATGAAAACGAAGATAACAAATCAAAAGAAGAAATTGCCGTCCAAAAACATCAAGTAGATGGTTCTTTGTCTCAAGAAATAAAGGACCAAGACACAGATAGCAACTTTGAAATGACGACAGTTATTAATTACATTTACAGACAAGCAGAGAAAAATAAACTAACGGAAAACTCAAAAAATGAACAAAGCATAATATATGCAACACCAGTGTCAACAACTGATGAAGTGGTTCCAAATACTATGACTAATAATACACAAGAAAGTGTAAATGATTCTAGCACTAACACAGATTTACGAGTGAATGTGTATGAACTATCTAGTCACAACGGCAGTCAAAGTTCTGGAAAACGGGTTGTAAATCATCATTCAACTGAATATGATGATCATGAAACGGAAATGAATCCATTTTTACCTGACGTAGAAAATAATAAGGTTCTTGTTAAAAAATTACAGGAAGGCAATGACATAGAACTTATTAACTTAAACGAAACGCAAAATGAAAACGTTGATGATCATAATCCTATTACTTACGGAATCATAAACTCGACTCAAAGCAGTGAATTATCAAGTTTAAAATATAATACAAATTCAAATTCACAAAATGATCACTCAACTTTAGAACCATTTAATGAACTTGCAAATATGCATGAGGGCTCACATGCTACAGAGTCGATGAACAGTGATACAAGTTCTGTATCGAGCATTGAAGATACAACGGAGTCACGAGAGTACTTGCAGTTTAAAGGAAGTCGAGAATCACCAGAAACACCAACGTTTTTATTAGACACAGACGATTTAGACTCAAGAAACGCTAAAAGTCATACCTTTAACATTTTAAATAATAACGATAATGAATCTCTAAGAGTAGTTCCTATTGAGGGTGATGAAAGTCAATTTAGTAAAGAAAACCTTCAAAATTTTAATGATATAAGTGACTCACGAAAGAAAAGTGACAGGCGGATAGGTTTAAGTCATGATGAATTTGTAAACAGCAATGAAGCGTAAAATGTTTAATTTGGAGACTTTCAGGTGTGTATATTATTATTCAAATTACTGTGATTCTGTGGACTTTTTCATAGGCTAATAATAAATATCTTAAACATACTATATTTGTGAATGGTAAAGAATATACAGGCTCAAGTTCTTCTGATTACTAATCTAAATAGGTACCTACTAAAGATATTATGTTACTTATAATTATTATAAATTTAAATCTACTTTATTAGACTAGTCAAATTAGAAAAAAAAGGAAAAGCAGTATCAGATATTTAAAATGGTTTACCTACGATGTAAACGCAAGTAAAAGAATGACGGTAATATGACTTATGACTTATTAGTTATGAGACATACTAAGCTCATCTTTGAAATAATTTACGAATTAAATTTAAATATACTGTATGAAGCAGCCATATAGATGAGAGAAGAAAGATGAGAGAGAAGATAGAATGGAGTCCCAAAGAACAAAGGGATAAGGTGAGCTCTAAAGTAAGAATTATGTCCATTTTACTAAATAAGTATTATCCGGCAAAGGTCTCATTACAATGTCTTAATGGAACACTATAAGGCAATTAATTTGTGTAGACACGTGGTGCAGAGTGCAGACCTATGAAGAGATATTTTATTATTGACGCAACGATATTTTCTTGTTACCATAATTACTAATTGTAATTGTTACTTATTGCCAGCATATTATTGCGAATAAGTTCTGCACAAACATATACGACAGATATACAGACAATACTTCCATAATATTAATTTAAATAATAATTGTATTAATATTTTCAGAATAAGGTCTGATTGTAAAATAATAATTAATTTTAGTACGTACTTGTTAACTAAGATTATTTTGTATAATATGGTTGAAACTGTAAAGAAATATGTTGTAAATAAATATCAAGTTAATTTTATACTATTGTTTTTATCATTTCTCCAGCCTTCGCATAACGTTGTTTGTTGATCATTAACAATCCACCTTCCAATCCAACTGACAGTATTTGGGGAAAAATCCTTAAATTAAAATAAAACCTAAAGCGAAAACTTCTAACCTCTTTTACGAAAATTATGCAAACGGAGGTAAAATGTTGCACAGTTACAGTCTTATTAATAAAATTATTTACACCACGGATTAGCTAATCCAACATGGCTGTCTCTGTCAGATACTTTGGAACAGTCACTTGATAGACAAAGAGAGCGATTTGGATTTGCTTATCCATGGTGTAAATATTTTTATTAATAAGGGTGATAAAGTTTATGTGGAGGAAGGTGTGCAGAAAGCTAATATTTTTTAAATAATGCTTAGAAATCAATAAAAAATACATAAAATAATAATAAAAACAACGTTACACTACCTCAGATTTGTAATCCACACTACCAATGCGTTTGTATACCTAACTATATAAAAGTCCATAGATATAAAAAAAAAAACTACCCTCAAAGTAACTACCGGTAGACCATGTTGGTTTGTCAATTTATTTCATTTGACACAATTGTCAATATTTTTTTCACATTGCAGAGACAGCATTTACATAATATTTATGGGCGAATCAACTTTTACGAGGCCAATTTGAAAGAGGTTTTAAAAAAGTTTTTTAAAAATTATTATTTTGTCAAACTACTGATTATTAATAACAGTGGCGTACGGATAATTGATTAAATTAATTTATTCTAATATCAACAGCGATATGAGAATGCAATTTATGTGAGTTTTAAGCACATTTTGTTGTTCATAGTCAGAAATTCTCTTGCGTTACGTTGTGTAGATTTTATCATAACATAGGAATAAAAATTTGAAAGCCCACGAAATCGATATAGATATTTTCCGCAATTAAGGAGCTCATTATGAGAGGTTTTTTTTAAACAAAATCCACATTATTACGGTAATAACTGGACTTTGCAAGTCCCCTGCGTTACTATAGTAATTTAAGGAGTCGTATTTTTCGAATATTTCTTCTTTTGTTAGGATTTGGCTTAAACATTAAATATCTATAACAGGGGAAAGTTAATACGATTATAACTCACCATGGCATAACCATCAAAAACGATCCTGGTTAACAAAAAAACTAAAGTAAAGTAGAATTTTTTTCTATCGGGGACAAGAAAATTGGCCTCGTAAAAGTTGATTCGCCCTTATATTACATAGGTATCTAACAGGCAAAATGAGCAGGTCCTAAAGATAAAATTAAAAAATTGGTCAAATTACAAGGCGACCTGTAGTTAAAATAATAAGGCGTAATATTTGATAACAATTTATTTTGTACTTAGGTGTTAAGTAACATAATAATATGAAGAAAATATTGTTTTTAAATATAGAATACTTTATTGTATATTATGTACCTTAGGCCAAAATACTATGACAGCGTAGGTAACGTAACGTATTATACAAATTCGTAAAGTTCTGTAATGAAACTTCAACGTAAGTACTGTCTAATGCACTTAAGTACACACTTTCAGTTTGGTATTTAGCTACTTAATAACTATTAAAAATTCGTGGCTTAAGATACGATAATTTATCACAGACTTTAATTAAAATTGCATCGCTGGCTGGGGCGTTATTTCTGCCATTTCCTGCTCAATCATTTCTTGATCATTCATCGCCATCTTAGCGCAGAGACATTCCTCGCTAATAGTTCCATTACCGCTCACTATGCATTTACCTAGTATATCCTTACAACTATTAAAAGGCACGACATTTTGGAATTCATTCATCCGCTCAGTAGCATCTTTGGGTATTATTTCAACGACAAAATCTAAATCAATCGTATTTTTTATTTTAATGGTACCGTCACTTCTATATTCGATACAGTTAGTGTCAGCTGCACTATTGCATTTATTATTCAGGCACCTACAACCTCCAGAATCAGATCTTGTAGATTCAGGGACCACTTTCGTACTCTTATCCTCAAAAGATGGACCGATGATTTCATTTTCTGGTACGCCACTATAAAAAGATTCCATATTTCTTAGCTCGAATTTGAGATCAGATAATTCTTCGTTATTGGTAAACTTTTCTAGTACAATTTGGTTCAAATCACTGTCACTATCGTTTTTCAAATAGATTGCTAATTCTTCCTTGGGATAGCTGGGCGTACATTCATGTTTACCGTACGATGAATTAGAAGTTATATGTCCGCAAGAAGCGCATAATATCTCATCTGCAAATAATAGTTTTGAGGTTTGAATTGGTCGAAAAAAACTTTGAAAACTAAACGACTTCGTTAATTAAAATACTTGGGATTACTATAATTTTTTTAAATAAATACCAATAACTACAACGTACCTTTTACTGAGTAAGAATTAACGTCACTGCTCGAATCAGATGAAATACCGCTATCCACTTTATCTGGAAAAGAATAATTGAGTTAGAAGGGAGAGAATTTAAAACATTTAATCTTACGCTATAATATGGCAAATTGTAATGAACCTAATGGGAGGGAACGTTTGATATCTCGATGATATGGGGAGGCGTACCTGGCCAATGTCGGTCGTCTGATAAAACACTTGGTAAAGAATAGGCACGCCCACTTTTACCTATTTAAATTGGGTTAAGTAATGATACTTCAACTTCTCAGTTTAATGGTCGTAATCATGAGATTACGACCATTAAACTGAGAACGTTAACAAATTTGAGCACAGTACAACTAATTTCATAATGTCACTCGGCGAACACAGTTGTTTCTATGAATGAATTTTATAATTCATTCATTGATATGTAGCCAAAACTTTTATATTATGTCTTACGGGAATCGGGAATCATTATTTTTATGAATGAATTTTATAATTCATTCATTCATAAAAATAATGATTCCCGATTTTCGTAAGACATTAAATATAAAAATTTTGGCTACATTTTGGCCAGCAAAAGTTTCGGCTTTCAACAAACAAATTTCTAACAAATCCCGCTTCTTGATAGTTCTCAGTTTAATGGTCGTAATCTCATGATTACGACCATTAAACTGAGAACGTTAACAAATTTTAGCACAGTACAACTAATTTCATAATGTCACTCGGCGAACACAGTTGTTTCTATGAATGAATTTTATAATTCATTCATTGATATGTAGCCAAAACTTTTATATTATGTCTTACGGGAATCGGGAATCATTATTTTTATGAATGAATTTTATAATTCATTCATTCATAAAAATAATGATTCCCGATTTCCGTAAGACATTAAATATAAAAATTTTAGCTACATTTTGGCCAGCAAAAGTTTCGGCTTTCAACAAACAAATTTCTAACAAATCCCGCTTCTTGATAGAATGATTTACGCCCTTATTCATTAAAATACACCATCATCATTCATCAATTATCAGTGGTGTAAATACACCACTGATAATTATATTATGTTATTATCTATACTAATATAATAAAGAGGAAAAGATTGTTAGTTTGTTTGCATTGAATAGGCTCCGAAACTGCTGGACCCATTTTGATACAATTTGGCACAGATGTAGAGTACCTAAACCACGGGGAAGGACATAGGTTACTTTTTATAGCGGAAAATTTTACGGTTTCTGCGTAATTAACTTTTGCGCGCACGATGTCGCGGGCAACATCTAGTATGTTATAATATTTTATTCAATAAAGGGGAATATTCAGGTTGTTACCTACTCACTGTTTAAGAATACGCGATAAAACAACTGTCTAGCACCTATAAACACTGACTAAATAAAAAATAAAAACTAACATCGCCCAAGTATAGAGCCGACGAAGATCCAACATTTATCTAAACACAAATATTTGGATCTGATAAACGTACTATTGGAGTAAAACATTACGAGGCAGAAGGCTCAAAGGTTATAGCCGGGTCTCCTTCATCGAAACATTACACAAAACATCGAAACATTGGGGCGTGGCTATACACATTTGTCTAGGAATAGACAATGTTTTTGTTTTCGGAGACAGACGGAAAACATTCCCGCGCGGGTAGAGAGGGGAAGAAATGTTTCACTTCTTAACTAGTGTTCACATCGTTCACATGACACCTAGGTACAGGTTTTTTAGGCTTATAGTTTTGTTTGTTGTGATTTTTGTGTTTGTTTTTGTGATCGCTCATAATATATGGCCTGACTTAATTAAAAAACATCAATTTTGTCAGGTGTTTATCTATTGAAAGATATGCGTAAAATGGCGCACATATTTATGAGTTGAAAAAAATACTTTTATAAAACACCTAAAGTGGCCTTTTCAGAACCCCTGTTTTCTCCTAGATTGTACACCTGCAATCACTAAAACTGCAAGCGCTAATACGTCTTCCTCGTCGGAACTTAGAAACTTACTAACACTTAAAAACATTTTCTGTAGCTTGTGTATGAAAACAAATGTTTTTGTTTCATGTTGTCTGTGTAATGTTTTTAGCAGGAGTCACGCCTATATATATATTTAGCAGGAGTCGCGTGTGCCTAATTTAGGCACACGCGACAATATATACTGTATTGTCGCGTGTGCCTAAATTTAGAAATGATGACGGAGAAGTTAAGCTGGCAAAGCCTAGTAATTCTAGTTCAAATAAATGTTAAAGACTACTATCAGACGTTGTATTAATTTGCACAGATAGCGTAGATTGTAGATTGAGATTAATTTTGACGAATTGTCAAGTAAATAGGTGCAGATAAAAAAATACGTAAGATAAAGAAGAACCTTGTTATCTGTATCTAATATCCGAAAAACTTTTGGCGTTTGGTAATCCTACTAATATTATAGATGTGAAAGTTTGTGAGGGTGTATGGAATTATGGATGGATAGATGGATTAATGGATGGATGGATGGATGTTTGTTACTCTTTCACGGAAAAACTACTGAACGGATTTTGATGAAATTTGGGGTAAATATTTACAAGTGGGGCTCCACCTTGAAACGACTGCAATTTTTTTTTAATTGCATATTTTCATTATAACACAGTCTGTTATGCAATATTAAGGTGGCGGAAGACCCAAAAACCTAACTCAAAACTACACACAGGTTATTTCACGCCAGGTTTTTGTGAGGCCGTGTTACCGCCCCGAAGACGTTTTTAACGTGATAAAAAAGTTCTAACCTAACTAACCTAACCCAAAACTACATAATCGTTATTTCACGCCAGGTTTTTGTGAGGCCGTGTTACCGAAGACGTTTTAAACAAGATAAAAAAGTTCTAACCTAACTAACCTAACCCAAAACTACATAAACGTTTATTTCACGCCAGGTTTTTGTGAGGCCGTGTTACCACTCCGAAGACGTTTTGAACAAGATAAAAAAGTTCTAACCTAACTAACCTAACCCAAAACTACATAAACGTTATTTCACGCCAGGTTTTTGTGAGGCCGTGTTACCACTCCGAAGACGTTTTGAACAAGATAAAAAAGTTCTAACCTAACTAACCTAATAACCCAAAACTACACAAACATTATTTTACGCTGGGTATTTTTGAGGTTGACATGTTTTTTGTAATTTTTTTTTACATTTTTTTTTTGTCTTCCGCCATCTTAATATTGCATAACAGACTGTTTTATAATGAAAATATGCAATAAAAAAAATTTGCAGCCGTTTCAAGGTGGAGCCCCATTTGTGAACAATTACCAAATTTGGTATCTTAGTAGTTTAGTCTCTGGATTTAAACATAGGCTACTTTTTATCCCCAAAAAATACAGTGTTCCCGAGGGATACTGTATTTACGCAACAGCTAGTAAGAGATAATCTACTGACATGCTGATGTATTGATATCAATAGATATACCTACAACGGACATAATGTGAAAGATAACGATAAATCTATATAATAGGTTGGGGAAAAAGTCTTTTCGCATTATAGTATGTATGAACTTGTCATAAAATATCTTGGGCTATACCAATTGTATCTGGCTGATTTTGGTATCATTAAAAAGTTTTAATTTTACAGAAGACAATTCCAAATTCAAATTAGGTAAATTTGAGATTTTCATTTGTTTTTCTTATTGTTAAAATGAGTGATTCTTATGAAGAATTTCGATACATTTTAAAATTTTATTACAAAAAAATAAAAAAAATTAAAAAATTTAAAAACCCGACTGCGTAAAAAGCGAACCAAACTAAGTAGGTACATAATTAAAACTGAATAGAAAAAACAAGCACTTAGATATCCGGTGGTCTAGAATTCTATAATATATTATTGCATTAATACTATTGGAACATAACAACTAAACAGTCAGGATCCATTGAAAAATTAGATTGGCTGTCGAATAATGGATCCCGACTGTTCAGTTGTTATGTTCCAATAGTATTAATTCAATAATATAATATAGAATTCTAGACCACCGGATATCTAAGTGCTTGTTTTTTTCTTTTCAGTTTTAATTATGTACCTACTTAGTTTGGTTCACTTTTTACGCAGTCGGGTTTTTAAATTTTTACCTAGCTAGCTATTTACCAGACTGGATTTCCTATCAGCATCAGTCCTACATCACAATTGCGCTGGAATGTGAGAATGGTTGTTACGCAGAAAGTTAAGTTGTTGTTGAGAGAAAACTAACAATGATTTTTAAATACCTATTCAACGATACCCCACTTGATATAGTTTGTTGACTTTCATTTTTTTCATTTTCACAATATGGCGTCCAGTAGTCGCCATATTGAATTTTCACTAATATCATGTCTTTAGTGACACTCGCCGGACTAAGAGGAATCGATTGACGTGTGAATCATAAAAATCGGCCCAGGCGTTTGGTCTGTATAGTGCTTCAAAGGAACATACATACATACATACATACATAGGCTGATAAACACATTACCACTCCTTTGCGTCGCGCAGTCGGGTAAAAAGGTAAAAATGCAACACAAGCCGCGAAAAAAATTTGTGATGTTTATGGACCTAATGCAGTATCTGTGAGAGTAGCGCAAATTTGGTTTAAGCGTTTTCAATCCGGAAATTTTGATATCAAAGATGCACGTCGCTCTGGTCGCCCTGTTACGGACAAAACTGTTGCCATTTTTGAAAAAGTGGAGCAAGATCGGCATATTAGTAGTTACGATGTAGCTGAAGAACTGGGGATTGACCACAAAACGGTTTTGGCGCATTTGAAAAAAGCTGGGTACACAAAAAAGCTCGATATTTGGGTGCCTCATGAGCTCACTGAAAGAAACCTAATGAACCGTGTACTCATTTGTGATTCTTTATTACGACGTAATGAAACCGAACCATTTTTGAAGAAGCTGATAACTGGTGATGAAAAGTGGATCACGTACGACAAGAACGTGCGAAAAAGATCGTGGTCAAAGGCCGGTCAGGCTTCACAGACTATGGCGAAACCCGGGTTAACTCGCAACAAGGTGATGCTGTGTGTGTGGTGGGATTGGAAGGGCATTATTCATTATGAGCTGTTACCGCCAGGCAGGACCATCAATTCTGAACTGTACTGCGAACAACTGATGAGATTAAAGCAAGAAGTTGAGAGAAAGTGGCCAGAATTAATCAACAGAAGGGGTGTGGTTTTTCACCATGATAACGCTAGACCTCACACATCTTTAGCCACTCAGAAAAAAATACGGGAGTTTGGCTGGGAGGTGTTAATGCATCCGCCGTATAGTCCTGACCTTGCACCTTCAGATTTCCACCTGTTTCGGTCGCTGCAGAATTCCTTAGGCAGTGTCAGGTTGACATCACAATTCACAAGAGGACTGCCAAAACCACTTGTCGCAGTTTTTTCATCAGAAGCCCCAAAAATTTTATAGCAATGGGATCATGTACCTACCAACAAGATGGCAAAAAGTTATCGAACAAAATGGCACCTATATACTTTAGTCACTTGTAAATAAACTTTATAAAAAAACCTTTTGAATTTTTATATAAAATGCGAAGAAACTTTTTCCCCAACCTAATATGTACGTGAAGTAAAAACTTTTCTCCCTTCTATTTTTCGAGTGCATAATATATTGAATAAATTGAACGAACGGAGGAGTATAAAATTTAGCACAGTTTATATTGAGGAGGAGTGTTCTGCATTAATATTTTTTTGTAATGATGCTAAAAATTACATTGAATTAATAAAAATAACATGCTACATAATATTATGATAACACTTTCAATAAACAATGTTTGGTTTTTTTTTAAATGTCAAATGTCCATGACAAAAGAGCCTTAATAAAGTTAAACTTAAAAATCTCATATATATAATGTTTAGAAAAATCAATTATTACGGATATTTTAGGTTCACGATCTAGGCAAAACAATTATTGTCATACTCAAAGAAAAAAAATCATCTCATGTATGGGTGACTCTCCGCTCAACACAAACTCGCCCATATAAGACTATGTCCAGAAACTGCGTAAGCCTGCGTAAACCTACGCACGTAGAGATTCTTATCTTATCACAACAAAATTTCTGCCGGTCTATCTGCGATGCCAACTTGGGACTTTTTCCCTAAATTTAGGGAGAAAAGTATCTGAAGGGGCTAAGAATCTTATGCTTGTGTTATTTAAATATGCAATTAAACTGCTTGTCGATAAGTAATATACAGCACACTATTTTTTTAACCGACTTCCAAAAAAAGAGGCGGCTATACGTTCGGCAACATATATATATTTTTTTATTTTTGTTTGTATGTTATACCATAATCCCGCCGTCTCTGGACCGATTTTCAAAATTCTTTTTTTGATGTAAAGGGTATAATTTCAAGTTGGTCCCGTTTTGAAAAAAGCGGTGACATGATGATAGGATCAATGTGGAATCGAGGGACTCCTCGAAATTTATATGGACACATATAATGATTTAGACTTTTCCTGAAGTAACATAAGCATATTATGCTACTAAAAATAAGATTTTGCACCAATGTATATCCTGAATTCAAAAGCACTGAACAGAACTCCTCAGTCTTAAAAGATACGCGTTTCGAAATTTCGGCATTGTTCAAAGAACTACAAGCATATGCAACTAACTTACAATAATCATCATCATCATCTTATTTACAATACTTCATGGAATCTTAGCGCGTATTCAATAATTATATATTCGATAGTTTATTTTAAAGGTTTTAAGATAATATATTAATAATAATTTAACAAAATATATCACTACAAAGGGCGAAATTATTATTTTTAAATAGAAAATTAAATCGACTTCCAAAGTAAAAATACCCAAAAAAGTATGAAATAAAACTTATTTTCTAAATAATTCCCCCTTTTTATTCGACTAAAATTTTAACAATTTCTCTACTCAATCTTCTTAATTTTGAAGTCGGTACCAACAAATTTGAATGTGAGTTCTATAAAATATATGGGATATTGTTTGGGCTGGTATCGACTTCAAAATTAAGAAGATTGAGTAGAGAAATCGTTAAAATTTAAGTCGAATTTAAAAGGGGACTTATTTAGAAAATAAAGAATATTTAAAAAAAAAGGTCCAGCCCGCGCCCATTACGCCCGCGTAAGTACAGTAATCCACGGATATGTATTTCGCGATAAAAAGTTGCCTATGTCCTTCGGCCTTCCCCATGGTCTAGTTTATATCTGTGCCAAATTTCATGGTAATCGGTTTAGTAATTTTTACGTGAAAGCGGTTCCTGTAGGATACAGGAACCGTACATTTCCCTGCGATTAAAAGTAGCCTACCTCCTTTCCCATGGTCTAATCTATATCTGTGCCAAATTTCATAATGATAGTTTTAATGTAAAAGTGTTAAGGTTTATTTTTTCTTTTACTATAACTTATTAAATTCGTAATATCTATTGAATGGAATAGCCGATTCGAAAAATTTAAAAAGTAATCTGCATGAATTGAAACATTCTTGATAACAATATGATTTAATTGGATAATGATCTCAACAGAAGTATGAATAACATGGTCGAATTTTGGTCGGTATTTCTATCAACTTTTAAAATGTAAAAAGTGTTTATTGTGACATAACAATAATAGTTGGACATATTATAATAGTATCGCGAAGTTTTTTGTTGTTATTGATATGTCTTTAATATTGTAGAACATACTTTTAATCTATCATCAATAGTTTCCGCAGCGCATGGTACGAAATATGTTTTATTGCATTTTTTACACCTTGGGTTACGTTACTAAAGTTTTAGTAAGGATCCCTAATCTTTTCTATCAATAAATATAGCCTATGTTACTCACAGGATGAATGTAGCTTTATAATAATGGTGAAATAATTTTTGAAATCGGCACAGTAGTTTTTGAGTTTATTCATTTACAAACATATAAAAATACAAATCTTTCCTCATCATAATATTAGTGTAGATGTATAAACTTAGTATTGCTATTGACTTCCGAATTATATTAGTAACGTGGTTTTACTTTACAAAGTATATTTATATGCAAGTTTTTCTAATTAAGTAATACCTATTTGGTATAAATAATTTTTTTTTGGGTTTTTTTAAATATTTGTCATATAATGTCACTTTATGAAGTTTCGAGATGGCTTGAGGAGAGGCGAACTCAGTTAAAAACATGCAGGTGAACGAGGCTGTCACGTTTTGGTTGGCCTACCGCCGCTGGAAAAGGCAAAATCAGAGGGCCACCAGAAAATATACAGTTCATCCCATACTTGAAAACAGAATGAGTCATAGCATGTTTTATACTTTGTATCCTGAGCTTCGAAACCATGAAAATAAATTTTATAATTATTTTCGGATGTCTCGAAAATCATTCGACGAGTTACTCAATATAGTTCAAGAAGACTTATCGCCGTGTCATTATTATATCCCGCGCGACAACGTTGTTTCAGCAGAAGAAAAACTAGTCATAACTTTAAGGTAATTAATGTTTTATTTTAAATATACTTATACTAATACAATCTTATAGAATAAAAAATCACAATATTTAATCTACTGATTACATTATGACGATAAATTGTTCTGTTTATCTCTACACAAAGAACCATAAGTATGGTGACTTAGGCCAATCATTTAGCAGTAAAAATTGAACTAATGAAGAGTTTACAAACAGTTTATTTTATAAACGATTTAATTCTCTAAAATGTGATCCAGATCCAAAATCGCCAACTCTAATAGCATGGCAACCAAAATTCTACACCAATGGCACGGTCAGGTATTGCTATAGGTACCTAACCGATACTGCCGTTTGGAAAGAGTTCAATACATTCACTATCCTTAAAATCTCTTGACAATGTCGACGAAGAATTCACATATAAGCTTTCGTGTTGAGACCGTACATATTCACAATTCGTTCTTAAAATCATACATTAACATTTTGTTTTTCATTGTTGGTGCAAGGCAACTTGCCAAAATTATATTGTTTTTGTTATTGTCCTACTCATTTTGCTCGAAAATGAGCAATCATCGTTTTTTTTCTACGGAAATGACGGATGTTGGAAAGTATGTGTGGGACTTCCGAAAGATATTAGCAAAGTAGTTTTACTGTATAAAGATCATTATAGGTATGTTTTTCTAAATAAGTAATACTTACATATTTGGTATGTAACTTTTTTGATTTTTAACGGTAAGTACCTATATATTTTATCGTATTATGTAACTTTATGAAGTTTCGATATGGCATAAGTACTTTAATAATTATATTTGAGAGTCTTCGCATGCTAGGTAAAATTCACGGGAACCGTACTATTTGTTTTAGGGAGAAATATTTTTTGAAACTTGGCAACTCGATCTTACTACGCTTTCATTGCACTCCAAAATACAGGGGATGACACTTTTGACTATTTCAAATCGATATCAATTGTGTGTTGAAGGTTTTAATATAAAGTGTCTTCAGAAATAATTGGTTTTGACAAAACATTGACAGCACAAAATTTCGGAACACTCTGTAAAGTAAAATGCCAACAGTGTCAACCGATCTGAATGCTGTGTAACGAATGAACTGAATACTTCTGTCTCACTTTGAATCATACAATCGGAGCGAGAAAAACATTTTTCTTTCACTTTGTGTCTCGCGCGTACTCGAGGTAGCTGCGTAATTGCTGCTACTATTGAGTCAGGGGCGGAGCACCTATACGTGTGGTATGGGCATACCCACAACCCCAACAGCCTTGTGAGTGCATACTTTCAAGGTCTATTAATTTATAATCAAAATAGGTTCAGTGGGTAGTAGTATTGGTATTGTTAGCCTTTTGAGTCTTACCTGGTGCTTTTTACCTGCTGGTCATACTTATATTATTGTTAAAATACATATTTATAGTAGTGGATTTAGTGTTAAGCGGACCTTTAGTCAGGTAGATTGAAAAAAACGCAAAATTTGTCACCTCTCCATAAATTTTCGGCCCTTTTTTATTTACTAACCAACAGATTTAAGAAAAAATAATACTTTGTTTGAACCGATAGGAATTACTCCTGCCGATGTTATATAATCTATAATTTGTGTATGTTTCTTTACTATATATGCACATATTTTTTATTTAATTAATTTATAATCTTAGTTGATGTTAATTTGTTTAAGGTACCTATATTGAAAGCTTATTTTTTTACCAAACATAAAATAATTTTTTTGCTAAATAAGCGAAAAACTTTCTCACTCACTCCGCGCGTTAGCTTTTAATTAACATAATATTATAAAGAAAATAATAAAATTCTTTTTTTATATTCTAATAACCATGTTATGAAGGAAATAATATAATCAAAATTTTCGGGCCACATCTTCGTTTGAGAGCTGGATCCGTGCCTGAATCAACCAAAGCGGTTTAATAGGTCAATTTTGTACGATACGCGCATAGCTAAAATAATACGCACGTAGCTTCTGGACGCAATGTATGGGGCCCTAGTACCTCGACTACGTGCGTAGACCTTGCGTGCGTAAGAATACGCAGTTTCTGGACATAGTCTTAATATAGATTTATTTGCGAGTATGACAATTATTTTTCTGCCTCAACGTCTATACATAAGCAGTAGTATGACAATAATTGTTTTGCCTAGATCGTGAACCCAAAATATCCGTAATTGATTTTACCGAACCTTATATTATTATGGTCGGACATATAACCCGTAGAACCCATGGCCGCTGGGGCCGAAAGGTTCTCGAGTGGAGACGACCTGATAAAAGTCGCAGGGAGTCGGTGGATACAGGCCGCGAGCGATCGGTCGCACTGGAAATCAATGGGGGAGGCCTATGTCCTGCAGTCGACGTCACCAGCCTGAAACGACGATGGTTGAATTTCGGCCATTGGGTGACCACTAGTATAACCACAAACCAGGTCATAACTAGCCAGGAAATAAGTCTGACAGTCGTCGCCTCAGAGCGATAGGTTCTTCCTCCCTACCACAGAATACAGAAATCATGCGGGCGGGGCGGTGTTTCGCCATGGTTTTGGTTACAGTGCGCTGCGAACAAATGAGATCGAACACTCATTCTGGATGTTCTGTACTCCATACTTTAGTAGACCAGACATGGATGCACTTAGCTTAACTATTTTACTTTACTGGTGCCACTTAGCTTAGACCATCACTCAAAAATATCAGCCATGACTCATGAGTCACGAGTCATGACTCATAGTTGCATGATGTTAACTCAAAATGAATATTGAGTGGCAGATAAATTACCGCGGACAAACGAGATGCGGCGAATGAGGTATGAATGGTTTATTAAAAACTGAAAATAAATCTTACATTTATACAAACTGTAAAATAACTGCCTAGTAAGGGATTGTCTAATAAAACATTTAGGCCTGGATCTGTCGATACTCTATTGTTTCAATCAACACCTAAGTATATATTTTATTCTTCTTACATACTTAATATAATAAATAAATGTTTGTTTGTTCGTTTGCATTGAATAGGCTCTGAAACTACTGGACCGATTTTGATGAAAATTTGCACAGATGTAGAGTAGACCACGGGGAAGGACATAGGCATTTTTATCGCGGAAGAATGTACGGTTTTTGCGAAATTACCTTTTGCGCGCACGAAGTCGCGAGCTACATCTAGTCTACTTACTAATTCTCAGCCCTACACTGTCCTACAGCGCCTTATTTTCCTGAAGCACAATTTCTTCGCGATATTTTCGTTCACGGGTGGGCGAGTTTGTGAGGAGTCTCTCTACGTGATAGAATTAAAAATGAGGAAATCCGTAGCAGAACTAATGTTACCGACATAGCCCAGCGCATTAGCAAGTTAAAGTGGCAATGGGCTGGACATATAGCCCGTAGAACCGATGCCCGCTGGGGCCGAATGGTTCTTGAGTGGAGACCACGAACTGGACGTCGAAGCGTAGGACGGCCTTCCACCAGGTGGACAGATGACCTGAGAAAAGTCGCAGGAAGTCGGTGGATACAGGCCGCGAGCGACCGGTCGCACTGAAAATTTATGGGGGAGGCCTATGTCCTACAGTGGACGTCACCGGGCTGAAACGAAGAAGAACGAAGACGAAGATTTTCGTTCACATTAGTATTTCGATTGTTACAAAGGTCGACGGTGACATCCCAGAGTCTAGACACAAAGTAGAAAATTTATATAGGTAAGTATTTACGTACAGAGAAACAGCTTTCATAGAACGAACCAAATTGATCCAAATTTGAAAACTTTAACGTTCCCTTCAACGGCCTGTACTTTTAGACACAATCGTGGACACGTCGTATGACGTAGTACATGTTTAAAGCTTCTTATCTTGGAGAAATCGAAAGAACTATGTAGCTATTTGTTCCTCTTTCTTTAATCTGTGTCCCAGATGCCTGTCTCGCTTGCTTGCAGCCCAGGCAGCCATAAATACAGGCCCTTATCAATATCATTATCGAATCATACTCGTTATTTTCTACTAAGTGCTATGTACCTACGCTATATGCAGCTCTACATTTTGGCACCAAACAACTCGGTATCTAAATTAAATCTCCACAAATGAAATATTTGACTTACATTTTCAAACCTTGCAAAAATTGCGAGGTCATTATTATTTAAACAAGATAAGTTCCGTCTTTTTGAAAGTCACCACCATGGCGCGGGTGTACCTATAGATTAATAAAAATAACCTCGTATTTGGATAAAAATCAGTTTACACAGTAGGTATGAATCTATTGCTTTCACGGAACTAAAACTTTAGCTCAGAAATTTTATGAGTACCTACATGAAAATTTCCGCCTTTGAAATAGGGGCTTTTAGCTAGAAGCCAGTGCTTTCGTCAAGTGTTTATTTTGAATTTTCTGACCACAAATCTTGACATAGCCTTGAAAATTTATTTTATGCGCCTTTTTAACCGACTTCAAAAAAGGAGGCGGTTATACGTTCAGATGTATATATATTTTTTTGTATGTTCAACAATAATTCCGCCGTCTGTGGACCGATTTGCAAATATTTTTTTTTATGTAAAGGGTTTAATCCCAAGTTGGTCCCGTTTTCAAAAAGGTGGTGACCTGATGATGGGAAACATGAGGAATCGAGGGAACTCCTCGAAATTTATATAGACACATAATATGGTGATTTCAACTTTTTCTGAAGTAGTCCAAGCATATGCTACCAAAATGTCAGATTTTGCTCCAAGGTATTGCTCCTGGATCCAAAAGTACAGAACAGAACTCCTGACTCCTTATAGATACATGTTTGGGGATTTCGGCGTTATTTAAAGAACTGCAAGCATATGCCACCACGTCAATAACGTTATTAATCGTCATCGACACTATCATCACACCATACATCATCATATTATGATGATTTCTCATAGTATTTTACACCGACACGGAGGTCTTTGAACATTACTCTGCCGTTAATTTTTCACCTTAACCTATCCAATAGGGTTTCAAAATAAAGGAAATTAAAATGAGTTTCTAAATATGTATGTCTACATATATACAGGGCCGGCGTAAGCGGGCGTGCAAAGCTTGCACCGCACAAGGGCGGCACGCCCAGGGGGCGGCAAATCGAGCGACTCATCACCTTTTTTTTTGTCAAACTCATAGTAATTAAGTAATCGTAGGGCGGCATAATCGGTATTGCACGCGGGCGACGAAACAGCTAGCGGCGGGCCTGCATAATATTTACTCCATATATTTAAATTTAATCAGGAATAATTACAACCATTTTAATTAAATAATTCGAATTAATTTGTGATAATTCATTCAAGTAGTATCTTTCCTTTAAATCGACCAAGTAAAAATAAATATAAATAAAAAACCCGACTGGAAAAAAAGGATACCTATGCAACACACTAAAAAGACCGAAACAAGATTGAACTGCAAGCCTAAATGTAATAATTGACATTATGTTTGGTCACAGGCATGACCCATTTATTTCTGTACAATTATTTTTATAATTTGTGTTGCTTAAGTATGTTTTTTTTGCAGTCAGGTTTGTTTTTCAATCATTAATATAAGTTCCTTTTATATTATAACAAAAAAAACTTACTGTGTGTCAGCAGATGTCTTCTGAAGGCATAATCTGTCGCGAATGACTTTTTGCAATTGAGTATGTTACAGCGCAACCAGTTTTCCGGCTCATGCGTCTTCAAATGCGACTTGTAGTGGTGAGCCTGGATGAATCCTATTAACAAAAAATATTATTATTACTGAATAACAGTGGTGTGGGGTTCCTATAACTCTAAAACTTACCGCATACCTTTTTATCCCTACCATATATAGGCTTAGGACTTCCCTATGAAGGATAAACATAATTTTCCCTTTGGCGGGATTCAAACCCGCGATATCCGGCGTAAGCGCCGATGCGCTAACTACTGAACCACAAAGGTCGTCATTAAGAACCCACTCATTAAATATTATCATTACATTAACAATACCATGTTTTTATTTTTTATATTATTTTATTTTTTATAAAACTGATTTCCACATATTATGGCCAACATGTCTTTAACAAAAGATTTGGCAGAGAAATCTTAAGAAATTATACATATGAGTAAGAGTTTACTAAACAACAAACAAAATACATACCTAGTATTTTTTTTTTTAAATAATTTTTGTAATTATATTATAAAGTATTTAACTTTTTTTTATTATTATTATTATAATTTTCGACAGATTTTCCCTGCTCCAAAATTATTTCCCTATAATAATGTTGTTCGGAGTTCCATAATATTTTTGGAAAGAATCATAATAATCATAAATTTGTTTGAAAGCAAATTTTTAAATGTAGAGTAGTAAATTCTACCATTTTTAGGTTTTACTTAATAGCACATTTTAAATTATAATGTAAGTTTTAAGTCGTTGTTTTAAGTCGCATAACTACTACAAATACTTTTGGCAGGTTCATAAAAATTTTGATGTTGATTTACCTACTTTAATTTCTATTATTTCTTCCTCACCTAAAGGTCTACTGGTATAGAATACTACAATACATTAAAATCTACATTTGTACTATTGCTGTACATAAAGTTTATTAAATAAATAATGTAAAAAATAATACCATACCCTTTCCACACGCATCACAGTGATACTGTTTTACATCACTGTGTGTGAGCTGATGATGCTTCAAGTGATGGACGAAGTTGAATGATTTGTCGCATCCTTCATGACCACAGTGAAATCTACGCTCCGACTTTGGTTTGTGTGTTTTCTGGTGCATAGAAAGGGCAGATTCACTGCTAAATTTTGCATCACACTTTGTACATGAAAAGGATCCTGCAACAGAGCAACAAATTTGAGTGTTATTATACTATTATTAATTATTTGTTACTTACTTCTTTATTATTTATGTAACTTGTTTCTTATCAAGTTAATTGATAAGAATATGAAACTTAACAGTTCAGCTTTGTTATTGTTTTGTAAAATGTGACACCTCGTCCAGACTACTGGCGAAGTAGGCCGGGGTTGGCCGAATAAGACAGTGGGGGCACGCACTTCGTTTTGCATTTTCATACTTTGGGTTACTTCGCGGAGCACTTCCTTGGCCTACATTGCGAGCAGTCTGGACGGGGAATTAGATGACAAGGTGTACCTTTATGAGCATATTTAATATGACGCAAGAGAAGGCTGTTGTCTTTGAAACTACGTCCACAATCATTACACAGAACACTTCCAGTTCTTGTGTGTTGCTTCTGATGTCGCTTTAACGCCGACCTAGAATAAAATATGTTTATATTATACACACAACAAAGTGTACGATCGCATAACATCTTTAATACTTACAGGAAGCTGAATTTTTTGAAACATTCTTGACATTCGAACTGAGGAAAGTGGCTCTGTTCGTGTCGCTTTCTTTCACTCTCATATTTAAATTCTTTAGTACAGTGTGTACACTGCAACATTATTTGAGCCAGGGGAAACTTATCATCATTTAATTGTAGACAGCTGATTGTTTCTTTATTTATTTGGGTTTTTTGTCACATTGGAGTCTTATCAGCAGGGTTATCAGCACTCTCAGTCACTTGACACTGCTGTCGACTGTCAAAGTCAACAATATGTCAATTTGACATAATATTCATATTATGTTTTTTATGTATGGCTTGTAACTATTTGCCAGTGTCAAATATATGAAGGCGGGAAATAGAATATACCTTCAAATTTTCGTCACCGTTTTTTTTTTTAATCGTCAAGTTCAAAGTTTAGTCAAAGTCCAAATAAATAGTCAGGGTAGTCAATCAGTCAAGTCAATCAATTCAGTAAAGTGGTAGACGCTTTACTGAAACTTCCTAGGGAGCTTTGGCGGAAAACCCAATTTAGCACGCATTTTGTAGTTGTATCACTTTTCACACTAGTGCACGTGAAAGAATAACTATAATGGTTATTATAATGGTTATTATTCCACCATTATTACACATTAAAATACGCATTAACACTAATTTAGAAAATTAACACGAATTACATAACGTTGCTGATTGACATTCCCGGCAAAACTCCAAAATAATTCTTATATATTGAGCTTTTGCTGTATAAATCACAGTATAAAGAACAGTAAAACATCTACATACAAACGTGCCGCGATCGGTTTAAATGTTTGCGTGCCGCGCCGAGCGCCTATCCGTACGCACGCAAACGCCTCGTATTAAAATTTTATATTAATATTAATAGGGCGTTTTCCAAAAAAAATGGGCAGTTACTTATGTGGAATCCTTTTTTCTTAAAAACTAAATCTACGTTAAAGTCGACGATATATCTATAGATAACTAACTAAATTAGCTATATTTAATAAAATTCGTAAATATATATGAAAAGAAACAGAGAAAAACCAATTTCTTTTCAAAAATAATCCGCAATTGGTTCCGTTAAGTAACTTATTAACTTGGCATTTAAACAAATAAAATAATTCTTGCTTGATTACTGTTTTACTCATTAAACTATAATAGAATTTAATAATTAAGAAATCAACACGAAACTGAAAAATAATCATAAATTGGCAAGTATTTCTTGAAAAAAACATCCATTAAGTCACTTTCGTGACCATTACACGTAGTAAAATAACTTATTTTTAACAACATAATAAACTCAGTACAGTAACGTTTCCGTACAAAAACCTAATTATTTTATAATGTAACTACATGTATTTCAGACGGAAGGACAGCAAAGTGATCCTATATGGATTTCTTTTTTTCACTAAGAGGTAGGAAACCCTTGACAGTATTATCTTACAGGATTAAACGGATTTACATTTTTTATAACAACAAAAAATTGTAGTACATAGGTGATGATAAATAAAAACAAAACATTTTACATGTAAGACACTGCCTTATGATTCCATTATGTAACGTTTTCTATCCACTTGTATGTGACATTACTTAGTGGATGTGACGAATCACCTTAAAATATTTAAGTCAATGAATTTATGTGAAATATAATAAATATTTTTGATTTGTATTTTTACGAGTATTTAGGAATAATTAAAAAAGACTGAAATAAAAAGTATATTGTAATAAACTTATACTTATCAGTTAATAAGACGTTCTTAATGGAACAATTTTTAGCACCCTCACAAGTCACGACACAAAGTAACGAAATGCATGAAACCTAAGGCTGGGACTATACGGCACCGGAATCCGTTGCTCCGGGGGAAAATCAATTCCGGTACCAATCCGTCTGTCAAACAATCGTATGAATTTTTCCTGCGTCGACTACATTGCCGCCGGGTCGGGCCGGGACGGAAATTTCCCCGTAAGCAACCGTCGGACGTCCTGGTTCTCGCCGGGCACCCGGTCGGAATTTATTCAGCGAAAGGGGTGGAGCTTATCAACATTGTATGCAGTTGTATGGAGCTGACTACATAGCGACGGAATTACGGCGAATTTGACGTGTGGCGACAGGCGGCGGCGCCATTGTGTGATGTGTCAACAAAACTCAAAATAATGCAGTGCACAATGGTCGATTCAGAATCAGAAAGAATAATATATTGTTGTGCAGAATTTTGAATGCTTGTGGAACACAAGTCTGCAGTATATATCTAAAAGTCTTTGCTGCAATACTCATAATTGATAATTCATAACAGGAACTTAAAAGATTCCTCCTGACCTGTCTGTAAAGAGCAAAGAGATTGGAACAATTTATGTGAAGATGAAAAAAATCTAAACGTAAGTATTACAATCATTTTATATTACACATTTACAGGTTTTATTAAATTACAGGCAACTATCCTTTAAACTTTAGTTCTCTATTCAGTTAATATATTATATAACTTAAGAGACAGGAGTACTTGTGGAGACCAGATATTTTTAACCTGAGCTTCAAACTCTAAGAACTTTATTAGCAACTAAGTAGGTACATACCTACATCAAAATATATTGACAAATAAGTTGACAAAATTGAACCTATTTAAAACCAAATATAAACTTATGAGACTAGATACTTTAAATTTAAAGACACAGTTTGTATAGTACCTAGTATGTACTTATTATTTAAAGTACATAATATAATTATATTTTCAGTAAATGATATCAAAAAGCAGTGGAACATCATCAGAGACTATTATAATAAAGAAATATATCAACAGAAAAACGTTAAAACTGGCCAGGCTGCAAAAAAGCGAAAAAAATATGTGTTTGCTGATATTCTACAATTTTTACAACCCGTACCTAACTATAAGAACACAGAAAGTAAGTGCTTATAAAATTTAAAGGTAGATTAAGTTAATAAAATGCTGAAACCAAGCTCTTACCTCAATTTTTTTGCACACAGTTACCTTCCAGATATTGTTTCTTACTATTATATTTCTTATAGATTGTGCCGTTATCATATGGTGTAATACCTACTTAACTTTCCCTATAATTGTTTTAGTACCAGTGGCAACTACGAAAATACTGAACCATAACCTGCAAGCAATACACTTGTTACCGATGTCAGTAAAGTAACATCATCTTCGACATCAAATACTGCTCCCAACAAAAACAAAAAACTTCAAACAAACTCAAGCAAGCAAGCAAAGGCATTCGAAAGCTCTAATAAAAAAGCTTTAGAAAATAAAGCAGATGATTTCATTCAACCTGCACCCGATAGAAAATGATCCTGATCTTATGTTTCTTCTATTCTTTGGTTAATACAATATAAGTATTTTAATATTTGTGATTAGATCTCATATTTTACAGTAAGTTTTACAAAGACTGGTTTGTACTTTTTATCATATTATAATATTTAGAATAAAATATAATTTTTATATACTTAATTGTATTAGAATATTTGTAATTTTAAATGTTAATAAAAATCAGTAGGTATGTTATAGCAAAACAAATCACCCAGTTGTTAAATAAAGACATTTTATTTAAAAAGCATTACATAAGTATATTCATATTTCTGCAGGAAGTTTTACAAAGACTAATTTGTACCTACTCGTTGTCATATTATAAATTTTAGAATAAAACAATTTTTATTTGTAATAAAATATATAATTTAATAAATATTTATGTGATTTGTGTTCTTTTTTATCTAACCAAGAGTAATCCTAAAAATTCCAAGTAATCTAATCTATCTGCGAGATTCTAGAGTTGAGACGCCACAACGTGAAGTCACAACGCAGTGTTGGGGCTTAAACCCTATGCAATAATTTATAAATTATACTACCTACCTAATTCTTAAGGAATTGACTGATATTCGTTAATATTCGAAAAATTTATCTTCATGGAATCTTATTTTGGGGTAAACAGGTATATTAAATACTTAAACGGTTTTCAATAAATAAATTACACTAAACAAAAAACGCAAAACAAAGCTAGGATTATTGCAAGATAAAATAATATGTCACTTGAAGTTACCGCGACCATATTATGAAAAATTTTACAATAAATTAATTGAAACCTACATAGAACTGCTCCATTTATTGCTTTTTCAATTAGTTTACATTACATACAAGTCAACTAAATCCTTCATAATTAATAATATATTATATTATTAATTATGAAGGATTTAGTTGACTTGTTACAGACCGTTTAAACGTTTAAAAAAAAAAGTAAATATATTTCTCGCATTCCGTCCGGCCACGTGTAGTCGATGGGGTGCCGGGAACTAAATTTTCCCGGAGCAACGGATTCCGGTGCCGTATAGTCCCAGCCTAAGCGGAAAGGGAAGATGTTGGCTATTTAAAATAGAATAATGTTGCAAGAACTAAAAGATGGCACAAAATTATATTCGTTTTTTTATTTGGTAATACTAATTTTCGTCGTTACTTAGCCGGAAATTCTGGCACATACTTATTTAGACGACACGCTTTAAAGTCATTTTATAAATTTATTTCAATACTTAATTACATGAATATCTTTGCTATGATTAGAAAACTGCGTAATAGTTGGTTCCATTGAAAAATCAATTGTAATAAATATAATCTGGGGGTGTTAGTAATACACTGTAAAGTTCACAAGGTGTAAGGTGGACATCCTAAATTATGCATTTTAAGTACCTATAAAGTTTAACGAATATTTAAAATATTTTCAATGTTTTTACTGATTTATTGATTATATCTTATTTGTTAATATCTTCTTTTATACAATTGTTAACTTTGCAATTAAAATGTTCAGCGGTTGCTAAGAAATTAAATGTTTAAGTAAGTGGACACCACATTTTGGTAGTGCCCATCTTTTTTGAAAAATCATTTTTAAGCTTATTTCAGTACGGGCTGTGCCATCGCGCGTCGCGTCGCCGCGTCGGTGTGATTAGTACACGGTTCACGAGTATTGAAGTACGAATTACGACTGACGCCGATTATTATTTTCATAACAATGACATCAAAAATATTGTAAGCAAAATATATTGTAGTGTTTTTGGGTGTCTCTGTAAAGGCGTGACTCCTGCTAAAAACATTACACAGAAAACATGAAACAAAAACATTTGTTTTTATACACAAGCTGTCTCCAGCTACAGAAAATGTTTTTGGTCGAAACAAAACATTTTGTGTAGACAAGATCTAAGTTACGACGAGGAAGACGTATTAGCGCTCGCAGTTTTAGTATTTGCAGGTGTAGAATCTAGGAGAAAACAGGGGTTCTGAAAAGGCTACTTTAGGTGTTTAATAAAAGTATTTTTTCAACTCATAAATATGTGCGCCATTTTACGCATTTCTGTTGAAAACTGACAAAATTGATGTTTTTTAATTAAGTCAGACCATATATTATGAGCGATCACAAAAACAAACACAAAAATCACAACAAGCAAAACTGTAACCCTAAAAAACCTGTACCTAGGTGTCATGTGAACGATGTGAACACTAGATAAGAAATGAAACATTTCTTCCCCTCCCTACCCGCGTGGGAATGTTTTCTGTCCGTCTCCGAAAACAAAAACACTGTCTATTTCTAGACAAATGTGTATAGCCACGCCCCAATGTTTCGATGTTTTGTGTAATGTTTCATAGAAGGAGACCCGGCTTTACAGTTCCTCAAACCCGGATATATCATTCTTTAAAATACCTACTGAAGAGAAAAGGTATGTACCAACATGTGGGTAATTATAAAAAAAAATATAACTTTATACCAAATTAAATTTTATTATATACTGTATTGTCAAAACTACTAAAAGAGGTACTTAATATAAGATTAATGAAATTACTGCGAAATTGTTAATGCTACAATACATGATTTCTTATTTGATGTTACTGTCGGTGACTTGTAAATAATTATTGTTTTCATAGTTCTCTAAATATCAATTTTAAGAATTTTGTCTGTCCGTCCGTCCGTCTGGACCGATTTTCACGGCACTTTCACTGGCAGATAACTGATGTTATAAGATCAATATAGGCTACTTTTATTTTAGGGTTCCGTTTAAAAAATAGGGTTCCGTTTCCGTTAGCTCTATGCAAATGAAGTTGCGGGCATCAACTAGTTGTTAATATTATCTAAGGTGCCTACAGCAAATAATGCAGTCTACAATTTTAATAATTGCAAATTAATATTTATCATCAGATTGATATCACGATTTTATTGAATTTATTTTTCTATTGTTTAACGTGTTGGGGACCATTAATAAATTAGGTAAGGGTGATTTTAGCAATTCTTGGCCCCCACTATCCCTCTGATTACGTAAGATTCTGTGATCTGTCATTATTTATAATTAGCGTATTCTCAAAAATGCGTTTTTGGAACGAAAGTTCCTTAAAATAATATACTGTTTCATTTAATATAAATAAAGGCTTTTCATTTTTACCTCGTATTTGATTAATTTAACATTAACAAAAACATTTCATTTATTAAATAAAAAAAAACCTAGTGATGCTGTTATCACACACAAAAACATATTACTAAAAATGAATGTGACAGCCCTTGCGCCGACGGAAAAGTAGGTAAATAACTCGACGAGCGGCCGTAGACGTCCTACTGTTCTCTTTATACTGTGGCAGTATGTCCAACATTTATAAGAGAGGGACGCGATCAGCGTTAATTCGATTACCAGTGGTTGCAGCCAAAAAACTGCTTCCGCCGGGCAGTATTGGAGTTGGGTGGACTCGTGTCCAGCTCAAACACATTGCTGAGCTGCTTCGGCATTGTTACTGATGTCTTGGGTTGGGGCATGTGGCAGAGAGGTGCCCTTCCACTAAGGTAAGGAGCCATCTATGCTTCCGTTGCGGTCAGCAGGGGCATAAAGCTTCCAGCTGTTTTGCCAAGGCGAGTTGTGCGGTCTGCAGGGACGCCGAACGACCTGCGGACCATGTAATGGGGGGTCACCTTTGTAATCCCCCTGTGACTCGCGCACGAGTGTCCTCTCCCCCGCAAGACGCGTAACGACGAGGGCAAGCGGCTTCACCGGATGCCATGGAGCGATGGCATTCGAAGGCGGACGAGGGGAAAGAAGGCGTATTTCGTGCCCTTCGATAACTCCCTGTTCTGGGACCAGGGTAATAGGCTGGGAACCCATTGCGTCCCTTTTGACGAACGAACCCATTGGGTCCCGACGTCGGCGGGGTTGCTCTAGGTGGCCGGAGTAATCCCCTTGATGATGTAGTCCGGTCCTTCTAGCCGCTGGACCGGCCAGTCGCGAGGTTACCCTGTGCTTGACAGATCCGGGGTAACCTCATTTATGCAGCCGAAGGCACCCGTAGGTGGTTTAGTGCGGTATTCCGGCGACCAGTCGCCGGCGAGTCCCACATGCCCCCAGGGGACCCCCAGACCCCTGGGAAGGGCGTAAATGCCTTCCCCTACGGAAAAAAAAGTATGTCCAACATTTGCTAGTAACGCATTAATAAATATCGTGAAATAAAATAAATTATGGTAGGTATACCATAATTTATTTAAATAACAAATTATTTCTGTTTGGTGGCATAACTAATATAATATGTGTATCTAATGTAATAAAATCTAATACATTTTATATAATATGTGGTTTTATTTTACCTCGTAAATGTCAACACTAGGTACACAAGATACCTCACGCCATTTTTACCGATAGTCACAGATAGGAGACTGCATGCACAACACTATTAATCTTGCACACATACACGTTACACGCACACTAGTGCAATTTTATTTTGGTCTCGCCAGACGGAGTCTGTTGCCGATCTAACAGTAGGACGTAATCTGGGGGCACGGCAGTGCCCCCGCCAAGTCGAGCGCGAAGCAAACACTGCCGTACCATCCTTTACTGGAACCATTTCGCCGCATTTTCAGGCCCCTATTTGAGAACCTCTGGATAAGACCAGAACGCAGAAATTTTCGTCATCCAATAAGCTATAATCACATACTTAAAATCCAATCAAGTCTGTAGGTCATTTAAGTTCCGAAGTTAAGCGAAAGCAAAGTTTCACATTTACGACACTCACTCACTCACTCATGATCATCAAAATAGAACTAGTACTTCCCATAAACTTAGAGAGCTGAAATTTGGTACAGAGTTGGGGTTTAATGGCCACATAAAGGGAAAACTATAAAAACTAGGATAATCGATCTGGGGGCACGGCAGTGCCCCCGCCAAGTCGAGCGCGAAGCAAACACTGCCGTACCATTCTTTACTGGAACCATTTCGCCGCATTTTCAGGCCCCTATTTGAGAACCTCTAGATAAGACCAGAACGTCGATCTGGGGGCACGGCAGTGCCCCCGCCAAGTCGAGCGCGAAGCAAACACTGCCGTACCATTCTTTACTAGAACCATTTTGCCGCATTTTCAGGCCCCTTTATTCTACTCGAACATTACACAAATTAAATAAACAAATTACACTAAAATCAATATGCCCACGTTTCTACAAAAAGAAGTGAAATCCCACCAAAAACATTCTGTAAAAAACTAGCCAAGTCTCGATGGAGCTGCTTGTTTATCTCTAAAAAGTAATGAAATCTAGACAAAATCGTGCCAAGTCTAAGGTTCCTTACTGCGGTTTCTTTATTATTATAGTTAATGTTGTGTGACTTGGCCGTTGAAGGGTACACAAGGGTACATAAGGGGCTCCATGACACCATTGCTCCAATACGTGTGTTGTACAATCAACAACAGCCTAAAATGAGACACTAGCGTCCAATTACCAATACCAGTATGGGCTATTATCTCACTTAACAAACATAGGTAGTTACAAATGTAAACAAAATTGACTTGTACCCACTAAAGTATAAAGAATGTTCAAGGGCCAAGTCACTCAACATTAACTATAATAATAAAGAAACCGCAGTAAGGAACCTTAGACTTGGCACGATTTTGTCTAGATTTCATTACTTTTTAGAGATAAACAAGCAGCTCCATCGAGACTTGGCTAGTTTTTTACAGAATGTTTTTGGTGGGATTTATTATACTAAATCTATGTGCACAAGTGTGAGCAAATGATACAACTCCAAAAACGCGCTATTTGGGTTTTCCGCCAAAACGCCCTAGGAAGTTTCAGTAAAGCACTTTACTAAACCAACTGACTTGACTTATTGAGTACCTACCACTATTTATTTGGACTTTGACTAGACTTTAGACTTGACGATTTAGAAATACCTACGGTTTTGGAAATTTGAACGAATATTCTATTTCCCGCCTTTTTAACTTTACACTGAGAAATGGCTGCCGACGTCATTTATTCAAAAAAAGGGTCAAATGTCAGTGTCAAATCGAGTCAAATTTCCAAAGTCAAAAGGCACGTCAAAAGTCAAAACATGTCGCAAAGCAAAGTGTGCGCGAACTGCAAATTAGTGCAATTTGCAAAGGAACCATGAACCGATTAACCTTTTTAATCAAGAAAAAAGTCTGTACTTAGTTACTTACGTAGATATTTAAGACAAGTAAAGAACATCGATTCAATATGTGGAATACTGCGTAACCATAATGAAATATGCGATTATGTAAAAAAATGTTTAATACGTTTCAAAGCTATGCAAAATCGTATTTGTGATGATGCACTTGCGAGAGGAAAGAAAAAACCTAATTAGGTACCACAGTCCACATACACATACTGAGTTTAAAACCAGATTTCGTGGGCATAATTTGACCAAAATCAGTTTCATTTTTTAGCTTCATGTATGCGAATATATAAAAAAAGTTTAATGATTTTGAAAGCTATGCACTTTAATGATACACTTGCCAGAGAAAAGAAAAAACCTAATTACCAAAGTCCACACTCACATACTGAGCTTAAAACCAGATTTCGTGGTCATAATTTGAGCGAAATCACATCGGTTTCATTTAATCATTTGAGCACACCGACTTTGGACGTGTGTCGTGTTTTTGTCCGCTGCAATAAGTAGCTTCAAGTCTTTCAAGATGCAAGACTGGTTGAAGATTACCCTGTTTTTGTGTCTTTTTGGCACACTACGGGAAATAAGACCTTCAGAACCGTTCGTGACTGAATTCTTGCTTGGGGAATGGCGTAATATTACAGATGAGCAACTAAGTCGTGAAGTATATCCTGTGGGCACATATTCTTACTTTGCCCTACTGGTTCTGGTTTTCGTTTTAACGGATTTCCTGCGTTTCAAACCAGTCATCATACTTTCTGGTGAGTAAATTAATATATTGTACAGACTACAGTTACATCATACACCATTAGCAAACAGGATCCTGAGCAACAGCAAAAAAATCTGTGTACATTTCAAGTCTAACGTCTACACTCTACACAGAAACATCTCTTACAATATTATCATTACAGACATTAAAAAAAAGAAAACCATCAATGAAAATTTTTTTACATTGTACGGTCTACAATTTTCAATCACATATTTTCATTTTCCATAATTATTTTAATTCAGATCCATGGAGAAGTGATGATAATCAAAAAATTGTTAATCATATTTAATATGAATATTCAATAAGTTAAAATCTTACAGTATTTATAGTTCAAATGCAATTACACCAATATGTGTAACCTAATTTTACTTTGGTCACCATGGAAAATTGTTCCATTCCATTACCTGACAAAAGACTTTTTAGATTTTAATGAAAAATTAAAAGAAAAAGAAGATTTTTTTAGAAAAATAGTATTGCTGGTTTTACCATGCTATCAGCTGTAAAATAAACTAACCAACAAGCATACATAATAACTTAATCCTACAGTAAATGATTATTATGATAGTGTAGGAAGTATGTCTTATGAATAGAAAATGATCATAATATTATTTTCATAGGATTATATTATGAGGTAGTATAAGGAAATCTAATCTTTATGCAGGTTGATGGCATAATTATGTCTTATAATTATGAGAGCAATCTATCTGCTAAGGGGCCGTCCATTAATCATGTGATGTTTTTAACAACTTTTTAGACCCCTCCCAACCCCCTGGTGACACGTGGTGAGGTTTTATACTATCCCTCCCCCACCACCTAAGATCACATGTATTTTTTGTACATAGTAGCAGGTCATGTTTGAGGAAAAATGTAACTTAAAAAACAATTTAATCAAATAATTTAAGCAATTAAAAACTATACAATTCATTTGTCTTGTAAGTATTTAAACAACATTACGAATCTACAACCGATAAGAACTTCAGTATGCATAGACTAGATTCAAAAATTAATACACATGATGTCTCCTTAAACCCCCTCCTCCCCTTGTGATACTTGGTGTTTTTTTTTCGGACCCTCCCTCCCCCTTTAGGCATCACGTGATTAATCGACGACCACTAAACTAAAGGATCAATTTCCCTGATGATGTTTCTAGGCTTAATCATCATAAATATAAAAAAGAATTGCTGTTCGTTAGTCTCGCTAAAACTAGAAAACGGCTGGACTGATTTGGATAATTTTCATCTTAAAATAATCGTATCAGTTCAGGGAAGGTTTAAACGGTGAGAAATTTCTGTTCATAGTTAAAGCAGAACAACGTTTGTAGGGACAGTTAGTTATATATAATTATTATTAGGTAGGTATATTATTTACTAGATGTTCCCAGGTCTTCATATGCTCAAAAGTAAAACCCGCGAGAACTATACATTTTTCTGCAATAAAAGGAGCCTATGTCCTTCTCTATAGTCTACTCTGTCTGTGTCAAATTTTGACAAAATTGGTCCAGTAGTTTCGGAGCCTATTCAATGCAAATAAAAAAAACAAATCTTTATAATATTAGCATCTATTAATTATTTAAGTAAATTAGGTAATTTAAATATTAAATAACTCTAAAATAATTGACATCATACATGTTAAAAGACAATAATATGTTATTTTATAATGCATGTTAGTAGTAACTAGTAGTCTTCTTGATTGATAGTCACAGTAACAAAAAGTAAAATGCACACTTAGTCTCAGAGACTATTGTTTTCATCGTATTAATTACTATAACAATTATTAAACAATGACGTTTTACTTAGAAAGCTATTTTTTTACATTATATATAATTTTACATACCTTCTCAAGGTATGTTAAATTATGTATAAAACAATAATTTCTAGTTTTTTTTTTTCTTTTTTTTAAACCTTGTTGTTATTTGCTGACAGCAATTGATTGAATCAATAAACACTAAAAGATTATCCACACTACTTATAATGTTACATAATAATTATATGTCTGAAACATGATGCTATTTTTCTTTCACAAAATTGCTCAATTGAAAAATTATGCAAACATGTATGTTATAGCCTTGGTTCTCTTTCATAAGGAAGCCCTAGCTTGCAGTGGCGAAGGCTGCTTCTCCTTCATAGGGAAGCCGGAGCCTGTATAATAGGTAGGGATTTCTATGAAGGTTTGCAAAAGGTACTTGACAAGGGAAGCCGATAGGAATGGAGTTATAGGAACCCTACGCCACTGCTAGCCTGTATAATAGGAAGAGATTTGAATTAGGGTCTTCTAAACGTAAGCGGCAAGTGAAGCCAATAGAAATGGAGTTATAGGAACCCTACACCACTATCTTGCACGATAGACAAACTTTCTTCTACGCGAAGGTAGTTGCAGCAATGCCACAGATTAATAAATAGTTACTAGATAAGCAACGCCGAGTATGTTACATTTTGCACATGAATGTAATCTTCTATTCTAGGTCTGAGTGGTATAGCTGTGTATGCTGTGTTACTGTGGACGACGAGCATAGAATGGCTGCAAGTGTCACAGTTCCTGTACGGCCTGTACATGGCCACAGAGGTTGCTTATCTCACCTACATTTATGCAAAAGTAAATAATTATTATTATATGTAAACCACACTAGCAGCTATTGAGCTGATGCGTGTGTATCAAATAGTTTGAAGATCTCTATTTTAGCCAATCGATTTTTATTCTATAAGATATCTTTTTTAGCCAATCGATTTTTAAAACAGTTCAATGACCATCATGACAACATTTTCAGGAAGTCTGTTCCAGGCCATCTCCACTCGGTTAGATAAAAAGTGTTTCTTTGGCATTTTCTTGCATGGATTAATTAAATAACACTTATTTGTCAGCCACACGTTATTAAAAAAGATATAATCGGTATAAGTTTCGCTGTTGGTTTGATTACGGAACGGAACGGATATCTGAAACGTTAATCATAACAGCCCTCCTATTCACAGGCTGTCGCTGTCTCTGCCAGCCGAAATGACAAGGACAGCATGTCACTTGAGTGTCACATTTAGTATGATTGTTCCGCGGTTAGTTTAATAAAATAACTTTAGCGCCACCTCATACTAGGGCACTTGTGATATTAATTACTCTTTGACTAGGGCAAAGGCAGCGCGAGCGCCGCTGTAAAATGTGTTACATAACAATTAGCAACTTATCAATGAACAGTTGTGCGATTACCAATATTGCAATTTGCCATCTAGTGTAAAAGCGGCCTAAGCCCCCGTGTCGCGTTCCTACGACCGGATTTTTCCGTCGGCATTAGTAAAACCAAAGATTTCATAAAACAGCAGTGAAAATAAAACTGTGCGCTAATACGATAAAGTTAAGCACCGAACACATGAGTGTCGAGTAATCAGATTTAACATTGGCTGTTACGTCCCCGGCCTTACGCATTCCGGACAATATAGTGACAATAATATGGTAGCATTATAGCCGATCATATTAAGCTTTGTTTACATTGAATACCGACACGCTAAAACTGTCAAACGGGTATTCTCGTAAACGTTAAAGCAGCGTCTCACGCCTCCTAATTGGTCCAAACTTCACAAACTCAGTTTAAAATAACATATCGCTTCAGCCTTCACGTAAAATACAAACAAAGTAAAATGAAAGTCTACTTTAAATACGAGAATTGAGGTCCAAAACGGAGTAAGTATACTAAGCCCTGATTTTACCAAACTTCTTTAAACGCGCTTATCGCTAAACTCGGATTTGACCTCTCTCTCATTCAATGTTAGAACGGGACAGACAGATAGACTGAATCTCAGCGTTAAACGTCGTCGCTTTATTTTGATGAAATAAAAGCTAAGTGTAACAATTCCAGGTGCCCCCAGCCAAGTACCCGTTGGTGTCGTCGTACACGCGGGTCGCGGCGCTAGTCGGCCGCTTCCTGTCTGGCGTGTCGTCGCAACTGCTCACACACTTCGGCCTCATGGACTACAGGGACCTTAACTATATCACGTTCACGGGTACGGTACATTTAACATTAAGACTACATATTATAATACACTAGCTGTTGCCCGCGGCTCCGCCCGCGTAAATACAGTATCCCTCGGGAACACTGTATTTTCTCGAGATAAAAAGTAGCCTATGTTTTAATTCAGAGTCTAAGGGGCCATCCATAAATAACGTCACACGAATTTCACGATTTTTTACCCCTACCCCCCTCCTTGTCACAGTTGGTCACATTTGTGAGACCTCCCTAATGTGACGTCACATATTTTGCAAATTTACATTTAGAAATTATTGAATAAAAATATTGGTTCCGAAACCAGTTCTATTTCCATTTCAATTATTTTTAATAAAATTAACATCAAATGAAACAATTAACAAAACAAAAAACTATTCATTATATTAATTAAAGAAATTAACGAAACAAATAATGATTGACTATGTTAACTAAAGAAATTAACAAAACAAAAAATAATATTAATAGAATTATCTTTAAATTAAAGATACAAACTTAATAATCTTCAATCCATGGACTTTAAACCCACTCCTTTAAATTATTTATAACTGGCATATATGTTTTTGTGGTTTTCGTAAAGTAAGTTTTATAGTTCGTATTTTAACACTTAGATAATATAATAGATTTTGAAATATGACGTCACAATATTTAGGACCCCTCCCACCTCTTGTCACACAATGCCACACTTCGTCGACCCCCTCCCTCCCCCTTAACGTGTGACGTTATTTATGGATGGCCCCTAAACTACTATCATACCAAATTTCATCGAAAACTGTTCTGTTGTTTTTGCGTGAACGAGGAACAAACATCCATTCATACATCCATACATCCATACATTCTACTAATCCTCACAAACTTTCACATTTATAATATTAGTATAGAATATCCCACCAAAAACATTCTGTAAAAAACTAGCCAAGTCTCGATGGAGATGCTTGTTTATCTCTAAAAAGTAATGAAATCTAGACAAAGTCGTGCCAAGTCTAAGGTTCCTTACTGCGATTTCTTTATTATTTTAGTTAATGTTGTGTGATTTGGCCGTTGAACATTCTTTATACGTTAGTGGGTACAAGTCAATTTTGTTTACACGTAATGTTATATCTGTTGTAACTACCTATGTTTGTTAAGCGAGATAATAGCCCATACTGGTATTGGTAATTGGACGCTAGTGTCTCATTTTAGGCTGTTGTTGATTGTACAACACATGTATTGGAGCAATGGTGTCATGGAGCCCCTTTTGTACCCTCGTGTACCCTTCAACGGCCAAGTCACACAACATTAACTATAATAATAAAGAAATCGCAGTAAGGAACCTTAGACTTGGCACGACTTTGTCTAGATTTCATTACTTTTTAGAGATAAACAAGCAGCTCCATCGAGACTTGGCTAGTTTTTTACAGAATGTTTTTGGTGGGATTTCACTTCTTTTTGTAGACACGTGGGCATATTGATTTATTTTACTAGATTTTAGTGTAATTTGTTTATTTAAGTAATTTGTGTAATGTTCGAGTAGAATATAGTTAATTGTTCGACTATTTCTTCTTGTAAACTTGTAAGTTTAAACTAATGTAAGTATACTAATAGTTTGGTTAGGCTCTTGTGTTTTCTAATCAGGGTCACCAGGTACTCCAGGTCTTCGATTATCCTAGTTTTTATAGTTTTTCCTTCATGTGGCCATTAAACCCTAACTCTGTACCAAATTTCAGCTCTCTGAGTTTATGGGAAGTACTAGTTCTATTCTGATGATCATGAGTAAGTGACTGAGTGAGTGAGTGTCATAAATGCGAAACTTTGCTTTCGCTTAACTTCGGAACTAAATGACCTACAGACTTAAAATTTTGGATTTTAAGTATGTGATTATAGTTTACTGGATAACGAAAATTTCTGCGTTCTGGTCTTATCCAGAGGTTCTCAAATAGGGGCCTGAAAATGCGGCGAAATGGTTCCAGTAAGGAATGGTACGGCAGTGTTTGCTTCGCGCTCGACTTGGTGGGGGCACTGCCGTGCCCCCAGATCGACGTTCTGGTCTTATCCAGAGGTTCTCAAATAGGGGCCTGAAAATGCGGCGAAATGGTTCCAGTAAAGAATGGTACGGCAGTGTTTGCTTCGCGCTCGACTTGGCGGGGGCATTGCCGTGCCCCCAGATCGATTATCCTAGTTTTTATAGTTTTCCCTTTATGTGGCCATTAAACCCTAGCTCTGTACCAAATTTCAGCTCTCTAAGTTTATGGGAAGTACCAGTTCTATTTTGATGATCATGAGTGAGCGAGTGAGTGAGTGTCGTAAATGCGAAACTTTGCTTTCGCTTAACTTTGGAACTAAATGACCTACAGACTTGAAATTTTGGATTTTAAGTACGTGATTATAGCTTACTGGATGACGAAAATTTCTGCGTTCTGGTCTTATCCAGAGGTTCTCAAATAGGGGCCTGAAAATGCGGCGAAATGGTTCCAGTAAAGGATGGTACGGCAGTGTTTGCTTCGCGCTCGACTTGGCGGGGCCACTGCCGTGCCCCCAGATGTAACATCTTAGATTGGGATTACATAGCTATAACTTAATACATTATCCGAAATTTCTCTGGCCGGAAAAAAAACAGAGCGGAAAATAGATCTCTGCACTAATACTTACTTACAATAGAATTGAAAATCGAATACACGGCAACAATTTAAAAACTCGACGCTCGTGTGTAGATTTTCAGCACTATTGTTAGTAAGTATTTGTGCAGTATTTAGTGCTGTATGTTTTGATTACAAGATCGCTGATTACAAAAATCGCTGTGTATGTGTGTGTGAGATTAGCAGTTGTCAGTTAGATAGACGATCCTTAACATAATATGTCTATGAACGACCGAAGCTAACATTTCTTTTGAAAGGTATTTCGTCTGCAGTGCTGAGTGCCAGGGTGTGACACTACTTGATGTTGCCCGCGACTTCTTGCGCGCAAAAGTTAATATCGCAGAAACCGTACATTTTTCCGCGATAAAAAGTAGCCTATGTCCTTCCCCGTGGTCTACTCTATATCTCTGCCAAATTTCATCAAAATCGGTTCAGTAGTTACGGAGCCTATTCAATGCAAACAAACTTTTTCTCTTTATTATATTATACATACATACATATAATCACGCCTCTTTCCCGTAGGGGTAGGCAGAGACCACTTCTTTCCACTTGCTACGACCCTTACATGCTTGTTTCGCTTCGTCCACTTTCATTATTCTCTTCATACATACTCTTCGGTTTAGGGTACTCTTGACCTGGCCTTTTTTCAAGACGTCCCTGATTTGGTCTCAAAACGTCCGCCTAGGTCTACCCCTTCCAACACTTCCAGTCACACTCGCCTTATACACTTTTTTCGTCAATCGTTCTTAATTCATTCTCTGGACATGGCCAAACCATCTCGGCATACCTTTCTCAATTTTTGTCACTACATCTTCTTTCAGACCACAACGTTTCCTTATCTCACTAATTCTTATCCTGTCACTTTATTATATTTCGTAACATGGGCGTAGACAGGGGGTGGTTTAGGGGGTCACCTTGAATCTTGATCTCATATCTTGAGTCTTCATGAGTGACCATAAAAATTGTGTAGTTATGATAAAAAAATACATACATATTATGGATCAAACGATACGCGAACAAGAAATTAGTGCTTTTTAAAAGCAATAATAATAATCATCTACATATCTTTATTACACTAATTAAGATAACGGAAATCTCAATAGCCTCTTACATATAAAGCATTTTTACTGAACCCCATATCAATTAATTAATTCAGACAAGTCTGTAGACACATTGCAAAAAACCCAACATAAAAATTATTGATAAAACTAAGTATCTGTTTGTAATTTCAAACAAACAGCTTTGCACTACATGCTTATTATGATTATAAATACCTACCTATATACGGTACCTTCACAAACAAAACTGTTTTTATTTTTGTCTATATATCTGTTCCGGCTAAGCTCTGAAACGGCCGGGCCTATTTTGACCGTACTCTCACTGGCAGATATATAGCTGATGTTATAAGGTGTACTTTAGACCAGTGTATTTTCAACCTGTGGGTCGCGACCCCCTGGGGGGTCGCGAAGCTTCTGTAGGGGGGTCGCCGGAAGTCGATAGAACTTTAGTAAAAAACAATAAATATTAAAAAGATTGATTTATTAAGTCTCTTACTTAATAAATCAATATTTTTAGTCTTTTATCTTATAATCTATCTATTTTCTCTATTTTAACAAAAGGATATACTTATATCTTATATATATAGTCATGGGATACTCATCCCAACTTACCTGCTCGGTAGTTGTGGTATAGTATACGGGTACGCGACCCCGGCTTCCCTAGCTATTACTGTCCTATCCCTTGCCCTCCTGGGCGGTAATATCCTACATTTCCTTTTTCCCACTCTGACTTACCAATCTTCGTTTCCACACCACCTATCCTTCCCCTTCCCTATTCCTACCCTCTCCACAAATCCGTGGAAACGCAACGGATAATCATAAAAATAATTTAATTATCTAAAATGGCGGCGATGTGGTTCACCACCCATCACGTCTCGTTTCTCGCGGAGGTGAAAAGCGGATCATGGAGAGCCGCTTCGCTACGTTGAATGTAAGAGGAGGAATGGATGGTAAGAATGAAAGTGAACGAAGCGAAACGAGTATGTAAGGATCGTAGCAAGTGGCAAAAAGTGGTCTCTGCCTACCCCTTTACGGGAAAAAGGCGTGATTATATGTATGTTACATGTATATAGTATATACTTATAAATCGATCATCGATATCATCGATGTATGTAATTGTAAAATAATGTGTTTGACGTACTCAAAGATTTCAACTCAAGATAGGCTATCACGTACATTTAGCCGAAAAAATTTTCATACAAGAAAAAATTAGGTACGCCATCTATGTAAAATCAACGGAACTTCGATGTTCCTTTGATTTTACGATTTTACCATTCCGATGGAACCTTGATGGAACAGTCGCTAGTCGTATGATATAACTTTGTACGTAGGTACGTAGGCGTACAACGCATACATTTTTTTTAAATACATATCTTGACTAAAGAAATGTTAATAAAATTGTCCGGCGTATTTAATATAAGTTTAGCTCGCATTAATACTGGAATTACTAAAATATTAGCAACAATAAATCAATAAGGCTTACAAACAAATATAAATTTTACAGGTACGTAATGTAATTTAAATATTTCATATTTCTTATTACATTACTCTCATTATCATAAAGCATAGACGAGGCGTGTTGAGGCAAAAAGTGTCCACACTTAAACTGCCCCACTTTTGGGTTTTTTTGGGGCAGTCGAGGTTTCATATTTTGTCATCTTGACATTTCGACATTTGCTTTCCGCAGATTTTTCAGTCCACATTTATTTGAATAAAATCAAGATGGCGTAACTTTTTCTTATACCTACATTATTTGTCAAATGTATGCCAAAGATCAGGAACGCACTTTTAACTCCTCTGGTGATTAGTACCCATAGATGACGATAATTACATACTAGAATATTATACAGATATTATATCGGTGTAATAGATTAGTGCAATGGCTATTATGGTGTATGGATACTAGATATTTTAACCTAAGCAAGATATTTTAAAGGATTTTACAAGAAAACCAATTTTTTCTTCTATACGGCGTATGGACCTAGACCAGACAACAAATTTGTTTTAACACATGTGCCGTAGCTCCAGCGGCGCCACAGAAGGGGCGGAGCCGTAGGAGCTGTGACGTTTCACAGCCAGCGCTGCAGCAAAAATTACATACAAATCCTAGCGCAACAGCACTTAATATTCCTTTATTACCTAGATAAATAAAACAAGACTCATTAAAAACAAAACTAATTATATTAAGTACCATAAAAAGAATATTGAATTATAATTTATAAAAACTTATACATAATCTAATTCAGTTTGAAAGTAATAATCTACATCTACACTAATATTATAAAGAGGAAAACTTTGTTTGTATGTTTGTTTGTTTGTAATGAATAGGCTCAAAAAGTACTGGACCGATTTCAAAAATTTTTTCACCTTTCGAAAGCTACATTATCCACGAGGAACATAGGCTAAATTTTATTTTGGAAAAAATAGGGTTCCGTAAGATATTTGGGTTTTTCGGACACAAGGTGTAAAAATCAACCAGAAAAGTTACTTAATAATTTTTAATTTTTTTTGGACTATATTTAAACGCATTTATTTTACTCATGCTATTAATCCTTATCAAAATAAATTATTTCATCACTAAGTACAGTTTATGTAGATAATATTTGGTCTTTGAATTATTCAAATTGGATGTTTGGTTTTGAAGGTATGGCGAAATTAAAATATTACGATTTCTGCTGCACGGCCCGTTGCGAAGTGGGTGTCACCAAGGCGCGAGCGGGAGGGGAGTTTAGATCTATGAGTAACTTTTTTGTTAGGCTCATTTCGTTGTTCTCGAATAAGGCGAGTCCAAATCTCTTTGCGCTCTGGATTATTGGGAAATCTGTAATTTAAATACTATAAATTTCTGCGATGTTTACAACAAATGTTCACTAAATTAGACAAAAGAATAAAATAATAAACTAAGTATGCCAAAGTACTCTATGTAGTGTTCACTTCAAGTGTAGTTCTCCCGTAGAAAGAAAATTCTCCCGAGCATTTTTTATTCAATTTCATAATTCACAGAACAACGTCTGTCAGGCCAGATAGTAAATAATATTTTTAAATATAATATGTAAAAATCAAATAAATAGTAAGCCTTAGTTTCATTTTATTTAAATTAATCAAAAATGTGAATACTGACGGGTAAGGTTAGGTTTGGTTAGGTACTGAAATAAAAAAAAAAACTGAATCTCTTATTTCTGTAATTTACAATAATAAAAATGACGTCCCTACAAAGTTACCTTTTCACTGTTGCGCATACAATAACCAGTGTTATATTTCATAGTTGGCCGCCATTTTTTGAATATTTATTTAAAATTCCATAAGTATTTTAATTGTAACAAAAAATATTGTGATAATTACCTGTGATAAGATATCCCGTCTATATTTTTTACACGTTTGTCATAGTTTTTACAGCCTTTAATTAAGCAACTACTCGGCATTTTATGAATTATATGCGGACTGGATAAACTGCATATAATATAGCAAATGTAGAAATGGTAAGATCACAAGTGCCAAACCTCAACTGTCAAAATGGCCCCAAAATTTAAAAATTGGGGCCATTTTTTTGGAGACACTTTTTGCCTCAACATGCCTCGTCTATAATATACGTCTATGGACGTACTATATTATGTACTTATATCCGAATCCTAATTATGGGACGCATAAAAACGTCGTATGGAATGAATATTTGTAACACTGTAACATACACATACATACATAATAAAAAAGCGAAGGGTCGGGGGGTCGCGAAAATTTTTTTCATACAAAGGGGGTCGCATCATGAAAAAGGTTGAAAAACACTGCTTTAGACTACTTTAATCTTGGGGATCCGTTTCTATTCATAGTTTCACGCAAACGATGAAACGCATAATCTGTACAGTAACCGTCAACGCGCTTGAAAGTGAAGCCGTCACGACTACTCCAAATTGGAGTGGCTGTGCACGCATAATATTATGCCACAGAATAACGGAATATTTTACCTTTTTTACATTAATTTTTTGTCGTAACATACTTAATACCGCGATTTGTTTTGTAAGAATTCATTTATTTTGAAAAGGCCGTACGCGCACGGCGCATTGTATATGTCACCGTAAAATTGTAAAAACCGTTAGATTGTAATATAACTAGTGAAATTGTAAAATGTTGAAAGACTGCGGACGCAAATAATATTCTGCTTATAATTTAATACATTATTTTTTGTTACATTTTAAATATACCTACAAAAGCAAATAATCTTTCGACAGATTTTTTTACAGTTGTATCTTTCTTGTAATAATCGTAATCGCTTACCAGTGCGTCCGTCCGTTTGCCCATAAGAAATAATCAGCATTTTTATTATTTCCGTAGTACCACAAGATTGAAGGCCCCCGTTCCCACGAGCGGTTTTTTGCACAAAAGTTAATTTCGCAGAAACCGTACATTTTTTAATACCGCGATAAAAAGTAGCCTATATCCTTTCCCGTTGTCTACTCTACATCTGTGTCAAATTTCATCAAAATTGGTCCAGTAGCTTCAGAGCCTGTTCAATGCAAACAATAAATTTTTCTTCTTTGTTATATTAGTATAGATAATAGTATGGAGCTCTAATACAGTAGAACTGTTTCAGCTCTACTGTATTAGCACAATATTAATAATGTTTCAGCACAAATCCTGGCGACCTTCTGGGCGCTGTGGCTGCCGTCGGTGCCTTACGGGATCTACTTCCACCGGCGGTCCGTGGTCAGCGAGATCCAGCTCGACACGCAGTCGCCAGAGAAACACGTCACCGTCGATAAGGTATTATAACTTACTAGCTGATGCCCGCAACTATCCGTATAAGTACAGTAGCCCACGGGAACCGTATATGTCCCGCGATAAAAAGTAGCCTATTTCCTTCACCATGGTCTACTTTATAGTTTATATCTGATGCAAACTTCATGATGATCGGCTTAGTAGTTTTTACGTGAAAGTGTAAATAAAGTATCCCACGGGAACCGAACATTTCCCTGCGATAAAAAGTAGCCTATGTCCTTTCTCAGGCTATAGACTATCTGTGTAACAAATTTCATTTCAATCGGTTCAGCAGTTTTGCTGTGAAAGACGGACAAACAGACACAGACACTTTCCCATTTATAATATTACTATGGATACTTTAAACGAGGCAATCTTGCATATTATAAATAAATATAATCAGATTCTAGAAAACGGCTGCAAGAATTTAATTATGCAGGAAATTTATATGTAGGGAGTTTTGGTGGAGAAAAATCGATCTAGCTAGGTTTTATCTCTGGGAAACCGCATTTTTAAGCTATATTTTTTCTTTCATCATGCAACGATATAATTATAAATAATTTTGACTTTATTATGTCAGTCCGATTGACAATTTGCTATGCGTGTGTAATATTATTTTTGCTTTGAAAATTCGGAATGTGGTGGGATTCGAATCCGGGTCAGATAAATATTTTTGTGTATCTTTTCTTTTTATCAGAACTCGAATGAAGCGAAGCTCGATTACCCAGGTACTTATTATTAACAGCCGTTAGTGTCCCACTGTTGGGCAAAGACCTCCTCTCTATTTTTTCACATTTTTTTAGATCATGTATCTAATTACTAAACTATACATAAAATATTATAATTTTTTACATATACAAAGTAATAATGCCTCAATATTTCTGAGTGTATTAATGAAAATAAATAATTTTGATGTAGTCGTCTACCCAATTGTTGTTATAGCGGCAATAGAAATACATCATTTCTGTGAAATATTGAACAGTCTAGCTATCATGGAGATACAGCCCGGTGACGAACGGACAGACTGTCTGACAGCGAAGTCTCAGTATTAAGGTTCCGTTTTTACCCTTTGGGTGCTTAAGCCTAAAAAAACAATAAACAATTTCAGCGCGCCCTGCACCGTGACGCGATAGACGCGGGCACTCTCATAGCCCGTCACGCGCGCGCGGCGTACGCCCGCCCGCGCGTGGTCGCGTGGTCCCTGCTGTACGCCGCAGCGCTCGCGCTGTTCGTCCAAGTGCAGACGTACATACAGATGCTGTGGGCCGAGATCATGAGGGACACTGGCACAGAGGTAAAGTATAGTGCGATTCAAATGAGAATAGGATCGAGTAGGTATGATCATATTGTTTCGAATTTAGACTGTTATGATACTTAAATTTATGTTTAGATAATTAATTACTATTTCACGTTTTTATTTAAATTCGATGCAAGACTTAATGTTTATATATGCACATAAGTTTTTCTGAAAATAGCACTTTTCAAGCGTTATTTAACAGAAAAAGGTAATTGACGTTCCTATTCTCATTTGAAACGCGTTATACAACTGTTTTTTTAGCCTTGCCACAGACGTTCTTAATTTGACATTCTTTAAGAATGTCAAATTCAGGTCGAAGGCAAAGTTTCCATGTAAAACACGCATAGTCCACACACGTGCATTATCTTTCAGAATCTTAAATGTCAGTTCGAACTTTAAGAATGTCAAAATAAGAACGTCTGTGGCCAGGCTCAGCGTATACCTACTTAATACACATCCATGACCCAGGAACACAGAAAAACTTTTTGTTCCATTGCAGGATTCGAACCCGCGAACCCCGGCTTGTGCACCAAAGCGCTGAACCCAGTGGCTCAGTAGCCACAGAGGTCGTTTCTAGGAGCCTAAATCTTTCCCATGGTCTACATAGTGTGACATGTTGTCTGAATATTGTCTATGGATTAAGATTCTTAAATTCAGGAAGGAATTCAGCACGTCTGTGGCCAGGCTTAACGTAAAATAATAACTTCCCCACGGAAGTGGGGAAGTTATTATTTTACGTTAAGCCTGGATTTCAGTGACGGATTTCAGTGACGGTGGCCGGTCTCATTGAAACCAGGCCAGTTACGCAGGAGTAATTTTTAGTGCCCAAGTGTATGCGCAGTACACAAGAGTACTCTCTCTTCCTTTTCTCTCGTAACCCAGTGGGACGGATAACCGACTCGACTGGTGAGAGATCAATCGCAGGTCTGGTTTTTTACATGCCTATCTGACGCAGGGATCATCTTTCTTGTCCGACAATCAGGTGTTCAGCCTGCATTATTGTCCTCACCAATTTTGCAGGAAACAACATTTTTTGTTGTTCCAATGCGGTATCGAACCCATGACCTCCGAGTCGAGAGCCAGGCTCGAGACTGTTGTTTCTTAATGTACTCTGATTGCCGAGGGTATACTACTATTTCTAAGGCAGTGGACAGACGATGTATAAAAAAAGACATATTATTACGCCATTATAACGCCAGTTTCGCAAACGCATATTTATTAACATTAGTTGGTCGCCCTGTGGTCGCAATGCCTCTTAGATGGAAAAAAAGGAAATGTGACAGTTTGACAATCATGTTGAAGTGAAAACTTCTATTGGCGCACCGCGCTCACATTTTTTTGTAGGCTGTGAGGCTGATCCGTCACGCTCTTGTGGCTCGATCGGGTGAACTCGGGACCTCCGAGTGTACCCGAGCGAGAAAGCGCCGCACACGTAGGCTGTGAGTGAGGCTGATCCGTCACGCTCACGTAAATTGGTTACGATTGTTCTGGCGTGCGGTCTTAAGCACACACTGTACGTTTTTTTTTCATTGCAGCTGGCATTCAACGGTCTCGTGGAAGCGGCGTTGACCCTCCTCGGTGCGGGCGCGGCGCTGGCGGCGGCGCGCGTGCGTCCCGCGCCGCTCCCCGCGCCCGCCGCCGCCGCCCAGGCGCTCGCCGTGTTCGCGGCGACGTACGCGCAGGACCTGATCGTGTCGTACGCCGGATACGTCGTCATGGGCATGCTGTTCCACTACACCATCACGCTCGCCAGGTTTGGGAAACGAGTAGTTTTGTTTTATCTACGGAATAGCCAATAGGGAATATGCATAAAACATAAAAATATGATACTCGATTGAAAAATAAATGCAATAGCGAAAAAATTTTCAATATTTGTTGATAAATTAGCAAGATATAAGCGGTCAAAGTTTTGAATCTATCTCTTTCTAGCAAAACGAAATTACTTATGAACTTTCTATGAAAGTCGTGTTATGTGACGTCACGTTACACATCTGATCTCTCTGTCTAACAGACTATTTTAAACGTTCATATCTTTGTTATTTTTAATAGTATCCAAAAACTGATTTTACCATATGGTTTACCAAACAAGAAAGATGTATAAAAAAACGTGCATATTCCCTATTGCAGCTTGGCAAAAAATAACGATGCGGTGACAGCAGGACCTACAAAATTTATCTCAACTGTATTTATGTAGGTGCTGCTCTCGATATTTTATGCTTGGAATGACATATTTAATTTAAATATATTTATATTAATAAATATAACAAATAAACAAGAAATTTCATTCCAATCTAATGAGTACAAAAAATAATACAATCGAAAATATTTTTAGTCCCTTCTCTCACCGCGTACTTTAACTGACAATTTGCAAATCAATCAAATACAATATGGCCGACGTATCTTGGCGTGTCTGAACCATGGGCTCTGCCAACTTTAGCGCGTGTACACTCGTAAAGAAAACTGTTATGTACGAATAAAATTTCCCTAATACAGTGATTAATTCATTCTAACTTAAGAGCTTCGCCTATGTCGGTGGAGCTTTCTCCATTCCTCACTGCACTCCGCCCTTCTCTTGACCTCCTGATACGACACGACCATCACTTTCTCCTTCACTTGGCCCATAAACGTTCTTCTCGGCCTTCCACGTCTTCTTCTACCTTCAACCTTCCCTTCAATTATTCCTCTAATAAAGTTGTCGTGCCGTATCAAGTGGCAAATGCCCTAACATCTTTCCTCTTCTGTTCACAATGGTCTTTAATATCTCTCTCTTCTCATTAACTAATTCCAAAACTTCTTCATTACTTTTCAGTCCAAAGTATTCTCTCCATTCTTCGCCAACACCACATCTCGAATGCTTCCAATCTCTCTCTCTCTATCGCGCTGTGTCATGGTCCACGTCTCGCTACCATACAAAGCAATGCTCCAGATGTATATAGTGATTAATTAGTACAAATAAAATAAATATCAATAAACTTTAGAGAATTTTCTCGAACAGTCGTTATTCAAATAGACGTTAGTAAATAACTGATATTTAAGTAGATCATGTCTTTCAACTGAGAAAATAAAATTTTATTACCTAATTTTTTTATTAAATGCGAAATCTTTATAAGTTCACTATTTTTGTAAATCTATTTCATTTTATATCTTATATCGGGTGTCCGCTAATTAATGGATAACCTTAAAATGTCTTATAGTAGAACTTATGCCCGTTCAAAAAAAAAAATACAAAAAAAAATCTATCATTATTAGTACCTAAGATAAGTTATTTTTAGAGAAAAGTCTATTTTTTTAGCTTATTTTTTGGTTTTTTGATCACTATGACCAGAAATGAATGAATTACATCGGTTTTTTAATGTTTTCATATTGTAGTATAACTATGCTGTTAAATAGAAAATAAATTGTATCACTAGCTATTGCACTTTTTTAAAAAAAATGTATGCAAGTTGATTTATTTTAGAAAAAAATGCATAATTTATTTTTTCATCGAAGTTTAAACATTATGGGTATAAAAAAAATGTATGAAAGCATGAGTGACCAATAATTTTTAAATAATGCTAGTTTTAAGTAGATCTTATGATGGTACAATTCATCATTGTATCTATCATAAATAGTGAATTATTGCTATTAATGTAGAAAAGGAGAAAAATGTACTAAAGAAAGAAAGTAGGTAATTGGGGAACTTTAAGAAAAATAATTGTACCTGACCATTGGGGGTTAATAAAAACATCGTTTAACATTAAGAATAGGTACTTAATTTTACACGTATTTACAATAAATGTTCAAATTGTTGGCCTCCCACTCTTATGCAGGCCCTACATCTACGGAGTACGGATACATGGTCTTCTGAGCAATCTAGTATATCGTCAACATAACAACCTCCACGGGGTCTAGTGGTTAGAGCATTGGCTCTCGACTCGGAGGTCGTGGGTTCGATTCCCGCATTGGAAAACAAAAAATGTTTTTTTCTTTTCAAGTCTGGTTAGGACAATGCAGGCAGATCACCTGATTGTCTGACAAGAAAGATAATCTATGCGTCGGATGGGAATGTAAAAAGTCGGACCTGCGCCGGATCTCTCGTCAGTCGTGTCGGTTATCCGTCCCACTGGATTACGAGAGTAAAGGAAGAGAAAGTGCTCTTGTGTACTGCGCACACACTTAGGCACTATAAAATTGTTCCTGCGTGAATCGCGCGTAATTACCGAAATCGGTGGGGAGTTATTATTATATCACTTTTTTGATGCGGCTGCTCTAACACGGCTACGTAGTTCTTCCAAAGACCGTATAGGCTTACGGTACAGGTACATCTTTGAGGCAGCCCCAATAAAAAAAATCCAATGGATTTAGATCCGGTGAACGCGGAGGCTACAAAATTGGCCTTAGACGCCCGATCCATCTGTTTAGGTGCGTATTATTGAAATATGCACGAACGGGTACAGCATAGTGCGCAGGATAGCCGTCATTTTGTAACCAATAAGAGTCCCTCAGCTCCTCAGGCACTTCTTCTAATAAATTGGGGAGGGATAAATCTTTTCTTTTCACGCTAAAAGTAACAATTTTAAACATATTGCATTAGTATTACATTAAACATTTCTTTAGTAATTTTTCTACTTTTCTACAATAATACTTAGCAATAATTGACTTTTTATGGTAGATACTGTACGGGTTCCCCCGTTCCTTCGATAGTGTGGAGATTAAAAAGCGTTATTTGTAGTTGGACTGTATATTGAAGATATAGATTTTAAGTACAATAGATTTCTAGGCCCGACAATTTAGCGTGTCGACTCTTGTAGGATTAGCTTAAAAGTGATTAGTCACGGCGCGAGCGCCGCGACCCGACGAATGCCCGATGGAGGCCGATGGCACCCGAAGCAGCTGTCTCCTCCTTCTCCGGGTGGCGCGCGTCACGCGGGTTATTGCCATTAACAGATACAATGATGAATTGTACCATTATAAAATCTACTTAAAACCAGCATTATTTAAAAATTATTGGTCACTCATGCCTTCATACATTTTTCTTATATCCATAATGTTTAAACTTCGATGAAAAAATAAATTATGCATTTTTTTCTAAAATAAATCAACTTGCATAAATAAAAAAAAAAGTACAATAGCTAGTGATACAATTTATTTTCTATCAGCATAGTTATACTACAATATGAAAACATTAAAAAACCGATGTAATTCATTCATTTCTGGTCATAGTGTTCAAAAAACTAAAAAATAAGCTAAAAAAATAGACTTTTCACTAAAAATAACTTATCTTAGGTACTAATTATTATGATAGATTTTTTTTTGTATTTTTTTTTTTTTGAACGGGCATAAGTTCGACTATAAGACATTTCAAGGTTATCCATTAATTACCGGACACGCTGTATAAACAAAAATCAATAACTTCTAAATAAAACTAATCGATTGCGATATTTGAATGAATAAAGGGTCGGTTGTGCTTATAGTCAATCTCTAGCCTAGACAACCGCTCCCCGCCTCATGCCATAATTTTGTTCCTAAAAAGAGTTAGGTATAGCCATGGATAATAGAGGTAAGGAGGACCATCTCGTGTATTAAAAAGTGTCCGTTGAAAGGGAGCAAATAATTAAGGTGGCGCTATAGTAGCATGTGGATGATGTGGAAGAATTTTAAAATGAGCGCCACAAAATGGCCACAAATTATTAGAGTAACTAACCAATAACTAACTTTCAAATAATTTCACTCCATCTCTAATTGCTAACTTCATATCGTACTCTCTTCTGACTCTAGCGCCATTATGGCCAGTTTTAGAACTATTATATTTTGGTTACTTTTGTCGGACACTTTTTAGCTTTTCTGCCCTAGAGAGATGGTGCTCCTTACTTCTATTCTCCATGGGTATAGCGCAACCTTCTGCGCGAAGTTCGGACTCGCCAAGATACGTCGGCTGTATTGTACATATCTACACTTTTGAAACAAAGTAACCATAGTGATTTACCATAACCATTTTTACCGGCGTGAATTTAAGGTTTAAATGAAAAGTTAAATAAACCAAATAGTGATTGTAAGATCATCTGCTAAAATCTTCCACTTAACTTATATTATTACTGGCGTCTGGCGAAACTTAGCCAATTAATTATAATTAATTGGTTAAATAACGCCAGTAATTAAGTTCATCGATATACGGACTTTAAAAATGAGGTTTATTACCAACTTCCAAAAAAAACTAAGTTTTCAATTCGTACGTTTTTTTGTATGTATGTTACGTGATGAATCGATTTTGATGATTCTTTTCGCTAAGTAAATATGTAATTTTTTTCAGTGCAAAAATTGCCAGTGAACTCTCTGACGAAAGCTGTTTTGGCCTCATATTCGGGATCAACACACTGGCTGGTACTGGCCTGCAAGCGCTACTTACATTTATCCTTTTACAGCAGCTAGAATTCTCTATTTCGGCAATGTACTTTACTATAAGCGGGCTGTACCTACTACTAGCCGCTTGTTGGCTGACAGGATGTATGATTAACTACTTCAGACAAAAACGTACTACTTTTTAATTCATTAAATACATCTAAGAATAATCTGATAGTAAAACTGCAAGCCAAAACATTGCAACTTTCATGCTAACAAAACTTTTAGAACCTTTAGAACTGATATAGACTACATTCTAAGAGAAAAAAAACAGTATTTTTGATTGTTAGATGACGTTATTTTTTGTGGACAATTACATATTCTAGAATATATAATATTCTAGAATATATAATTGTATTCTAGAATATAAAAAGTGTTTATTACATGTTTTATTGTATTTATCAAGTTATATAGCAGACCAGTGATTAATTATGTTGTCTTAGGACTCTTAGGTTGTATTGTGTAAACTTCAGCTTACCTTTGTTTAAACTGTGAAAAATACAATAATAGGTCGTTTAAAAAGCATAATAATAAGTAGTTCTAAGAGGCAATACAATAGTAGTAGGTGCTGGTAGCCAATAAGTTTAGAATTAATCATGTTTCTTGAAACATTCACTTAATAAAGATTAACCAAAGCATCTTTAAGCACTGATATTAGTTTTAGTCTAGTTTAAAATACATTACTGCGACTGTATAACGTTTTGAGAAATTAATTACAAAGACAGAGCACATGTGACATGATTTTCTGCTTATGTAGAGACGATCAGGTTTCGATCAATATAAGTAGGTATGGATGTGCCGTACCGAACAAGTGTTTTAATCCGCGCAAGGAGAGCCCCGGTGAGTGATTATGCTCAGTAGGTTTTGCGCCGCCTAACGAGTAACACGTTGCGACGCGCTATTTAAGCTCGGTAATTATCAACAAGATGCCGTCTTGTGCGTTGTTAAAGTGTGTCAACAACACAAAGAATACTACTAAAGTATCAGCCATTACCTTTCATGCGTAAGTAATCATATTTTGTATTAAATTCTAATAAAATCTTCAAAAAAGTCGAATAGGTTATTGACGGCCATTGCCGTATGAACGGATCGGAAGAGTTCGGACACATTCGGGGGATTCCGTGCGAGAAGGGCGCGAGTCACTGACATTTGCTATCAAGTTCGCTAGTGCGAGTACGTCTCGCTATCTCTGTCCTTGATCGTGTATATGTCACCGTAAAATTGTAAAAGCCGATAGATTGTAATATTACTAGAGATATTATAATATTATGTTGACAGATTGTCGAATAAAAAATTCTCCATACAATTGTACGCGTTATTTTTCGTTATAATTATTATTATGAAAAAGAAAACAAATATAGCGGCGCGAGGCACTTACCGTTTAACCAATCGGCACGGTAAATATTACAATATAACGCAAAATAACGTGTAAATTGTAAGAAGAAATTTTTGAGAATCTGTCGACATAATTCAATATCTCTAGTAATATTACAATCTATCGGTTTTTACAATTTTACGGTAACATATACACATGATTTGGAGGTATAAGCTGTACGCGTGTGTTTATATGTAGTTGTGTCTTGACTCATTTTTCATGAGCTGTTTGTATGCGCAAGGCATGTCCATAACTATCTAATAATGTCGATGCGTTCAGGCAGAAAAATAAATATAAAACGCATAAAAATACGTTGAGCTCTTTACGACACTGACCAGCTGTGAGATTATTGACCCTGGCGCTAAAAAAATATAATTAACAGCTCTGCAAGGATAATCACCTTTTCAGCGACGTAGACTCATAAACACGATTTTTTATTTTTCGAATTTCAATTTATTTTTCTGCCTACATTTATATAGGTAGTAAATCATTAAAGTTATTTCTTAGTTATTGATTTTGCAAAACGTTGTAGATGCCAAATTTGTTGATGTTCCTATATTTATATTTACTGTTCCCAAAGTTAGTTTTTAAATTGTATTTTTATTTGTATTTTTCTTTTTAATTGAATATTTTCAGCAATGTTAATATTGTTTTAAAACTTTTTAATAGTTTCTTGGATAACTTATTAGATATTTGTGTAAAAAAATATATAAAATGTTATATTATTCAAATATATGGTATATTAATGTGTGATGTCTTAGCATTTAGAAACATTTGTAAGTAAAATGGCTTAATTTTGTATTTAGGCATTTTATAGTGGTGTTAGTCAATTTCCAAAGTGGATATACTCGGAGTAACATCTTTATATGTGTATAATATATATGTTACAGTCAATGTGATTAAATAGCTATTATACATAATGACTGGTCATTATATATAATAACAATATTGTCTAGATAATGTGATAAATTAATCACTTTGTCCGGATATTATTCATAATAGCGGGCCAAAGTTAGCTAAAGTAATAAACACGATTCAACTGCGTTGTTACCCCTCCCACTCTACACGCCACACTACATCCCGACGCGAGTGCGACGGGATGTAGTGTGGCGTGATCGCCGCGATCTCGTACAGGATGACCGTTTTTGGTATTTTCAGTACTAAATTGGTATATTTGAGGCTCCGAAGAAAGGTGACAGTATATTTTTAGTATATTACTAAATATCGGCATAATATTAAGTAGTACAATAAATTGCAACTATAATGGTATTTTTTTTGGTATATTCACCACTTGTATTTTAACAAATGATAATCAAAAACAAAATTGAAGAAGAATACCGTCAAATTCAAAATTTAATGTGTGGTACTAGTACCAGGACATATAAAATTGTGAACAATTTTGGAGCAAAGTTGGTAATAATGTTGACAATCAAAAATTACAAAATATAGAAATTATTAATTATAAAGTATACAAATATAGGAAAACTAAATACAGAAATAAATTTAATGCAAATCATAATTTATTACATGTTAATACAAGATTTGACTGACGGTTGTACCTATGTACTTCATATTATTTTTAATCCGGCAACAGAAATGATTAACGTAAATACATTAAGTAATAAGTAATAACGATAACATGAGTACTTATTAATTTAGGGTAAAAAAATGATTAAAAACTACGTGTTTAGTTGCTATATTCTCAAAATAGGAAGATAAAAATAGGAAATTGGAAATTTAGACGAAACTGTTCAAATAATCCACGACTGTCATATTAGTATAGGACATGGTGGTAGAGTCAGAATGATGAAAGAATTAAAATTAAGATATAAAAATATAACTGCTGAACTCGTCACAGTATATTTGAATCTGTGTGAATCTTGTCAGAAAAAAAAGTTTGCCAAAAAAAGGCCTTTTGTAAAAGCGATTATCAGTAATGAGCTTAATTCAAGGCACCAATCTGATCTGATAGACATGCAATAACAAGCTGATGGTGACTATAAATTCATCATGGTGTATCAAGATCTTTTTTTTTTGTTTTATGGCTAGTGAGCTTTAAATTTACTTTATAATATAAAGTAATTTAACTTTATAAATCAATATTATAGATCACAATAAAATTGTATCTATGACAATGTTATTATAATTCTTATAATGAACGTTATAATTATTATTAAAGGCAGATTGAAATACAATTTTTTAATCTTTATCTTTACCTACTTGTTTTATTACTTTATCCAATTCTTCGAAGATATTATATAAAATTGCTAGTTAATGTGATTAATTCTGTGTCATTTATCACTTTGTCTAAATTGAGTAGACATTATAAATAATGGCTGGATAGTATATATAATATCCGGATTTATTACTTTGGCTGTAACATATATATGATAACACCACAGCAACCGTATATCCAGCGATAAAAAGTAGTCTATGTCCTTTCCCGTGGTCTACTTTATATCTGTGCCAAATTTCATGATTATCCGTTTAGTAGTTTTTAAGTGAAACTGTAAAGTATCCCACGGGAACCGTACATTTCCCCGCGATAAAAGTAGCCTATGTCTTTTCTCAGGCTCTAGACTCTGTGTACCAAATTTCATTTAAATCAGTTCAGTAGTTTTGGCGTGAAAGACGGACAAATACACACTTTTCCATTTATAAGTATGGATTTCTTTTGTGCGTGTGTATGTCACTGAACTCCTCCTAAACAGCTAGACCGATTTTAATGAAATTTTTTGTGTTTATGTGGAAGGTGGCACTGCTGTCAGTATGTCAACAAATTTAATTCTAAGGTGGTACGAAGTTTGCTGGGACAGCTAGTATTAATATAAAATTCTTACTGATCATGTTATAAATAATTGTAAAGCTATGATTAATTTATGTTTATTATACAAAAGGATTTTTTAACTTAAGAACTGTTTTTCACCAGGCTCACAGGTTTTTAAAAACATAAAAACACAGAAGTTAGTTACAGTTTCGTAAAGATTGTCAAAATAATTAATGTGAGTAATTTTCCCTAGTCTAGTGTGTCTAAATCCGGAGGTATGTAGGTACTGTTTAAAATCAGTATTTTTGGTCCAATTTCAGATTTTTTTAAAATTACTGGCACATCTAGATCAAGTCAAAAGTCAAAACTTTATTCTAAACGAAGTTACCACAAAACAGTAAATAAAGGAAGGAAGATTATATCAGCAGCTAAAATGTTGTTTCATTCGGTGCGGAATCTGCGAAAGAATTTAATGTTAAAAAGTGTTATAAAATCGTGTACAACAGACTAAATAAAAATATTTTATTTAAATTACATGCTCCAGTAATATTCCCATTAATTAAATATATTCTATGGTTATTAGCAAAAACGGATTTTCAATGCTACCTACATACATTTAGACACACTAGATAATTCGGAATATAAAATCATTTTGTGCAACTATAAAAGAAGTGATGGTATTTTTTACTCTGTCAATTTTCCAATTATGTAGTTTGATGGTTGCAATCCGTAGCATGTGATGTTTAATAGTGTCATAGTGATATTTAATGGTGTCTGAGTGAAATTTTACAACTGCAATATTTTATTATATTCAGATTTTAATTTTTACAGCTAAGTAATTTTAAGAATGGATTTGAGCTTTATTATGATATGATTGAAAACACTTACCCCCTTACTAATAAACGCTGTCATTAGCTTTGAATAGTTATACTATGTTTTGTTCCCGTCACACAAGTGACATTTTTAATTCGATTGAAGAAGACAAAACACTGTATAACTATTCCAAGCTTATGACAGCGTTTATTAGTAAGGGGGGTAGTGATTATATTCTCTTTGATTGAAAAAAATATTAAGATTAGAAATTTTGGTGCTATGAGGTCACAGGTCACAGATTATGAAATTTTATTACAGAAAATATATTTATACAAAAAACGAACCTTGTTATAATTTAATTTTAAACCTAGTCCATATCAAAACTCCCTAGTCCATACTATTTTCTAATAAAAATAGAGTAAATAAAGTTGTGCCCTTGCCACTACTATAAGCTTTGAAATAAAAAAAAAAACAAATCATGTTTTGTTTTATTTTTAAACATTTATAATTTATAAAATACATAACATGTTGACAGTAGATTTAAAATATATGGTCAACTTAATATAATTATTTTAAATTAAGTTTTCAATTTAAGTTGGTTACATATCTTGATGCTTTACTGATATGTGGTTATGGAATGTTGTCTGATATTGGTCTACATCAGCTATACTCAACCTTTGTTATTGGCCCATCTGAAGTTAAAAATGTATGTAAACCATTTAAAACATCACCAAATGACACCATGGTCCCTTTTTTACATACATACATATAATCACGCCTCTTTCCCGTAGGGGTAGGCAGAGACCACTTCTTTCCACTTGCTACGATCCTTACATTCTTGTTTCGCTTCATCCACTTTCATACTTACCATCCATTCTTACTCTTACATTCAATGTAGCGAAGCGGCCCTCCATGGGCCACTTTTCGCCTCCACGAGAATGAGACGTGATAAAGTTTTAAAAAAGTGTTCACAATTTCAAAAATCACATTAAAACATATTTTAAACATCTTTGAACAAAAAACTTATAAAGCAAATTCTTCGTTAACTTGAATTACGTTTCAATCAAAACCCAAATATTTTTTGTTTGCAGCCCTCGACACTGACTGAAACGTGTTTGTGGCCCCTATAAAAAAGGTTGAGTATTGCTGGTCTACATAGAATAATTACACTCACAACCTTAGAGCGATAATTTTACACTTGCTGCACCCAAAAGCCGCCTAAAACTATTTTTTATTTACAGATGGACAAAATAATTGTTACGCATACTGCATAGAGGAAGGTCTGGTTTTAAAGTAAACATAAGTACAAATTAACAAAAATATAACCGCAAACGTCGGCAGGACTATTGTATTCAATTGTTGTCGCATTTTGGCGAACTCCTGTTTCCTCTCCCGCTTTTGCTTGGCGGTTTCTTTAACAGCACCTTTGAGCTTCCTCATGTTGTTTCCTCACCAACAGCTGCACCAAGAAATTATACTATTTAACGTTACAGAAGTTTGCCTACGTGTACCAAAATGCAAAAGAGCAGGAAATTAAAAAAATAAGTTCAATTACTTGTATCGTAAAGTTCCAGCACCTATAAAAAGTGTAACTAGATTCTTTTTATTTGATTAAATCAAAAATCCTTTTTTAACACGTCAACAATTCAATTTAAAAACATGAAAAATGAAAATTGCAGAAGTAAACACATCAACAACAGTGAACAGTCATCAACTTTTCCACAGACTACTCAGAAGAACTAACGTTCAGACCGCCATGTCGCCTACATTGTCTTTGTATCATTGCAAGAATTGAACATGACATTTCTTTTTTTTTTTTTGGCAATTAAACATGACATTTCTTTTTTTTTTCTTTTTGGCTGAGGAATCAAAATGTTCAGCCTTAATTAGGGTGCTCGGTTTGAAATAATTGGGACTTTTCCTTATGGCCAATATTTCCAATCGCCAGACATTTGTTCCTAGGAATAAATGTGCTGTCCGGCGATTGAAAATACGGCCCTTGTTAATTCAAAAATAAATACATTACGGAAGTTACAATTAAAACAAAATGATTATTTAAATACGTTTTTATTTTTTATCTTTTTCTTATATTTAAGAACAGCCTTCTTTTGCATTGGATGCAAGTTACATTTCTCAGCCCTTTTGTATGTCAGTCCCTTTTAATATTTTATTTATTACATTGCACCAGTTAAATATGCATAGTTTAATTGAAATTTTCAACAAATGGTCGAGAACGATTTCTCTGTGTGATTGACAATTTAGAAATACAAATGAATATGTGGAACATATTTCTTGTTTGATTGTTTCACTTATATTAGTTTTATGTCTGTGCTGTTCCAAATATTCATTTGTACACGTAATTATATTGCCAAAACTTGAAACAACATGTTCGGATGGGTATACCAATTTTTTTTGAGTTTTTGTTTTATATTCTTTTTGTTTAATAAATTCATGTGTGCTGCTGTACGACAGCAAATTATTTTTGCACACTTTGCATTTAATTTTTGTAAGAATTTTCCTGGTTACCCATCCTGCTGTATATGCTCGAGAATGTATATTTATTCTTTCACGTCTCGCCTGCTGTTGAAGATTTTCCTCAAATTCAATGCTCATGGATTCAGTATCGGTTATTGTTGTACCAGTTGCCGATACTGAATCAGGTGATGGTGCAGTGTTTACATTCTCAAAAAGCGACTGTATATTTAATATGCTTTGACTGGCGTCTTCTTTACAATTGTAATTTTCAGAGTGAAAATTTATAAATCTGGTGATTAACAAAGATTTAAACGTATTTATAAATGCATATGCAGTTGGGTCATTACTCCAATAATTATAGGCCCGCACTTGGCCAAAGAAGTTTTCAATAATATCAGAGTTGAAATATCGGGGCCTCATAATATATATTTTTTTTAATTCATTAGCTACCACACCCTTTCAAAACTTTTTAGAGTAATGACCCAATTTTTTAGAGAAGGGACACTTTTTTGTGTCCCATCTTTGCAAATAAATTGAATACCTTTCAAGGTTTTAATTGCCTCATCCCAAAACTTATGATGTGCAGATTTTGCTGTAACAGCCTTGCGCAGAAATTTTCCTTTCGATTTTTTTTCATTTGTGCCCGCTCCGTTGACACTGTCAAACAAGTCTTCAAAAAACGATACTGCCGCTGCTGTATTTTTCATGGTCTTGCTGACGGGTTTTCCATCCGAATAAAGAGCTAGAATAAAAAAACACATTTCAGTCTGTATAGGAAAGTCTGAAACTATGAGACATAGTTACAAAGAAATCACTGATGGTACATATCATAATATGATATCGGCCTTTAAGTTGATAAGTAGGTAACTAAATTTTAACTTAATTTTAAGTGACTTATATTTAAGTTTATGTCCAAACGTATTTAAGAAATTAAGCTCATTAGTTCACTCAAGATGAACGCGCAACAACGTATTGAAGTATTATACAAATTGACGATGAAAATTATAGTTACACCCTATGCTAAAAGTCTTTGTAAATACCTTTTGTATCTTGTATTGCAGTTCTGGAAGATGGAACAGCAACCTCCTGCTCCATTGAGATGATAGTACAAGTATCTGAAAAAAAAAAAAACAATTATGACATTTCATCAACAATGTAGTCCTATGCTAGAACCGGGCCTGGTTCAAAATTATGTGGCAACTAGTGGCCGCCCGCGACATCGTCCGCGTGGAAACTCTATAAATTGTAACCTATGTGTTATTCTGATGCATAAGCTATATTTTTGTAAAATTTCATTAAAATCCATACAGTAGTTTTTATGTAAAAAAGAGTAACAAACATCCATCCATCCATCCGTACTTACAAACTTTTGCGTTTATAATATTAGTAGGATATATCTGTTCTCGACTTGTACTTCGATCAAGACAAAAAATCATTAACAAATTGAAAAAAAAACTCATGTTTATGAAAATCTTAATTACAAAAAAAGTCCCTTTGCAAAAAAGTCCTTGAAATACCTTGGATTGCAGAGCTGGAAGATGAAACAGCAACTTCCTGATCTATTGAGGTGATGGTACAAGTATCTGAAAAAGAAATGTGTTACATGTAGTGAAGAAAGCCATAATTCTTATCTCTTATTTATTTTTTATGACTGCACAATATAGTTATCTGTAAGATAACTATATTGTGCACATTAATAAATAAATAAATAAAATAAAAAGACATTTATTCATTACCGGCAAGTATAATTAGCATAACATTGATCTTAATTAAATAGCTAACATGCTATGATGAAAAAAGCTTGGCTTCTCAGAGTTCCTTAGGCTGTAAACAAACAACTTCTTCATACATACAGCACACACAGTACACACTCCATACCTATGCTAAGTGTGTTACTTACTGTTAGGTTAATAATTGGTTTTGGACTTTGTATAATTTTTTATTTACCATTCATTATAGTGAAGCAACCAAAACAATTATTCTAAAATATTATATTTATAAGTTGATTGTGGTGGTTGACCCACAGCAGAGCAAGAGGATAGTTTCTACGCCAGGATTATTTTAGTACAAAATACTAATACATACCCTTAACTTCAAGGCATGTCATTTTATTAGGTGGTTGTGCATATGAATGATCAATGTGGCACTTCTTGGAATAACTATGATCACTTGTCTTCTTGGAATCTAAAAAATTAGAAAATATTAATACAATTAAAGTTAAATATAAATTCTTTGTTAATTATGACATTGAACGAAAATGCATGTTGAAGGACGATTGTTTTTGAAATATCCATCGTCAATTCATCATGAATCATTCAGTAAGACCTACCTGTCACAGACGAACTAACGTTCTACCTACCTGTTTCTGTAAGGACCGCTGACGGATGTCCTGAGGAAATCTCCAAGTCAGTAAACAAGGATGGATAGGCATCACCCTTCAAACGATTAGTCGTCGGGTTCACAAACCTCTGTTCAAAATGTTTATGGCACACAAACATGTTCGTGGTGATTATTTCACCAATATTTTCATAACCTATGCACTTTAACCACCGGTTTTTACTGTCCTCTGCAGCGGGTAATTTATGCAATTTAACGTCCTGTCGTAAATTATTGCACATGGGCACACAACACTTTCGAAACATTGCCGAAAATTTACACGATATTGCATAAATTGTGGATTTAAAGTGGCGGAAATTAATCAACTCAAGCACTTTTCATCAACACAATAAACAATGGCGGCCTGGCGTCCTGACTCCTGGGTCATGCAAATTCTCAAAATGGCGCCCGAATATTGAGGGGGTGAAGTAGTACAAGGAGGGGAGCGAAATGTCATGTTCGATTCTTGCAGTGTCATTTTCTAAGGACCGTTTTTTTTGGCTTGAGATATCCTGGCGTGAACTTTTCTAAAGTCCAAAATTTAAATGTCAAATGGACATTTGACAGCAAGTGACATTGAATTTTTTTAATATAACGGAATTTGCCAAAGAAATATTACATATGCAATTACTCTGAGGAATGGGCTTGGAAATGAACATAAAACTTTTGCCCGTGAACGCAGAACAACACATTGACCGCACGGCCACTTGCGGCGTCGTTGGCGGCCTCGCGAACTTTTCGAACTTTTTAAACAATATCTTATATGTATGTAGATAACGTTTAAAATTATTTCACACTGAAAGTGCTCGTCGCGAATCGCGACGCGTTGCTGCCGGCCGCTGCTATTTCGGTGTGTCTCCTGCAAACATATTTTCCTAACCGATTTTAAATCGAAATTCGAACCATTACCTGTGATTAAAAGTGGATTCTGTATGATAATCGGAAACGCTTATCGCAATGGCTGAACCCTGGTGAACCATCCGAAGTCTGCCCCAAGCGAAAATTAACTCAAAAAAAAATTACTTGTGAGCTTTTGATGGACTAGGTAGTTCCGGTGTAGTTCACTACAGCTTTCTTTAATCTGGCCAGATGATTACGGCAGCTGATGTCTATAGCATCTTTTTTTTGTATTTTTTTTAGTAGAAGTCTAAAAAAAATTGTAGAACAAATCTGGGAATTTGTAAAAAGATAGTTTAAAAGATATAGCCCTCAGAGTGTGGTCCCTCAGTTCACACACCGCTATTTTCCAGATCTCGAAAAGTATGTGGAAAATTATGGTTTTTTCACTACAGAATTTTAGTAGAACTTTTGTAAAAGTTTTTACAAATTTATCAAATACATAGCATTAGAAATAAAAAGCTACAACCACCGAAGTGTGGTCCCTCAGTTCACACAAAAATGACATACTCATTTCGCGATATATTACTGACTTTTTTAATTATTTTTCTACGTAGAGTTTTAGTAGAAAATTTGTAGAATTTGTAGACAAAATTTCAGCAAAATCTATCGGCGCATTTGGAAGTTATATACCATTATGTTGGGTCCCTCAGTTCACACACTTGTGTATAAGAAAAACTCAAATCTACACTAATATTATAAAGAGGAAAACTTTGTTTGTTTGTTTGTTTGTTTGTAATGAATAGGCTCAAAAAGTACTGGACCGATTTCAAAAATTCTTTCACCATTCGAAAGCTACATTACCCACGAGTAACATAGGCTATATTTTATTTTGGAAAAAAATAGGGTTCCGTAAAATATTTGGGTTTTTCGGACACAAGGTGTAAAAAATCAACCAGAAAAGTTACTTATTTTGCGTACGCTGCCTAAACTAAGTATAAAAGATAGAACCATAAAATGTTCTAATTAATTGTAGATCTTATAAATATCTACAAAAAAGTCCGCGACACACTATACCTATCTATGTCGAGTGAGGCACAACAACCATTTTTTTATTTAGAAATCTTGAATTTTTTTTGGACTACATTTAAACGCGTTTATTTTACTCATGCTATTAATCCTTATCAAAATAAATTATTTCATAACTAAGTACAGTTTATGTAGGTAATATTTGGCCTTTGAATGATTGAAATTGGACGTGTGGTTTTGAAGTTATGGCGAAATTAAAATATGACGATTTCTGCTGCACGGCCCGTTACGAAGTGGGCGTCGCCAAGGCAGGGGTGCGCGTGCGGGGGGAGTTTAGATCTATGGTATTTCATACGATAAAAGTATACCCACCTACTTATTTCATTGAGTTTTAGTAGGTACCTATATTAATTTGTTTCTGTTTGTTTTGACTAGATTTCGCCCGTTTTGTTAGTGATTTAAAGACATTCTGTAGTATTAGTATCAGTATTGTACCCGTGCGAAGCTGGGGCGGGTCGCTAGTAACTAATAAACGAGAAAACTAACAGAAAGTCTACTATACTTAAATTTTAGTAGAAGTTTTTTTCTCTTGGATTAGCAAATAAAATATTTAATTTCTTGCTTCCTAGCTGAGATAATGTTAATTTTTTGATTGTATGAAAATGCAGAGTAGGTTACCACACCTTGAGGCAAAATGAGGACAAGTCCTAATATTATTGTGTATGTTATACCTTATTAAATTTACGTTTTGCTCGCGGTTTCGCACCTTTTCACTATTTTAGGGGTTCATAGTACTACAAACAACCCATATACTTACCAATTATTAACTATGTACCTATTTGTGGTTTTGCTCTGCCCGCCCTTTTCTCTGTCCGTTCTTTCTAACTCCTTATATGTAATTACATATGTATTATATGAATAAAAACTGGCCAAGTGCGAGCAAGTGCGGCTCGCGCACAAACGGTTCCGTACAAAACGGCAAAAAAAAATCACGTTTGTTGTATTGGAGCCCTCGTCAAATATTTATTTTATTTTGTTTTTAGTATTTGTTGTTATAGCAGCAACAGAAATACATAATTTGTGAAAATTTCAATTGTCTAGCTATCGCGGTTCTTGAGATAGCCTGGTGACAGACAGACGGACGGACAGACAGCGAAGTCTTAATAATATTTTGGGTCCCTTTGGGTACGGAACCCTCATTTTTAATTTAAATTTCATATTTTTATTATACCTACCTATTTTCTATAAAAAAAATATAGAAATCTTAGGTTTCAAATTAATGTCAAGCTTTTATGAAAAGGAAAAAGTTAATTTGTGGGATGTACGGTGTACATAATGTTATTCTTAAGTGTGTGTGCTTTTTTTGTGTGCATTTTTTTTGTAGGTACACCAACACACGATAGCATTCCACTTTTAAAATACAGTTCACGAGTGGTCTTAGTATTTTTTACCACTTCGTAGGTGTCCAACAACGAAAGCATGCTTGAATATACATTCTTTGCGTCAGCAAAGAATGTATATTCAAGCGCGACAAATATAATATTATGTATATATCAAGCGGTCGCTCATATCGTGTCGAGGCAAAACTCGAAAGGGTCCAATTTTTAACCATTTGCATTGGGTAAACCTAAAAACATTTTCAGTATTGTATCAGAAGTATATTGCTGTAAGTAGAGACTTAGAGAGTTATTCGCCGAAGTAGTTTTTTCTCCAAGAACACTATTCCACGCGGGCGAAGCCGCGAGCCAAAGCTAATATAACAAAAATATTAGGTGCAGTCATAATATTACATTGAGTATGTATAATCTTTGGTGCTGGGGGCGAGACGACGACGAGACGAGGACGAGTGCTCCGATACAACAAACGTGATTTTTTTGCCGTTTTGTACGGAACCGTTTGTGCGCGAGCCTGACTCGCACTTGGCCAGTTTTTTATCCATATAATACATATGTAATTACATATAAGGAGTTAGAAAGAACGGACAGAGAAAAGGGCGGGCAGAGCAAAACCACAAATAGGTACATAGTTAATAATTGGTAAGTATATGGGTTGTTTGTAGTACTATGAACCCCTAAAATAGTGAAAAGGTGCGAAACCGCGAGCAAAACGTAAATTTAATAAGGTATAACATACACAATAATATTAAGACTTGTCCTCATTTTGCCTCAAGGTGTGGTAACCTACTCTGCATTTTCATACAATCAAAAAATTAACATTATCTCAGCTAGGAAGCAAGAAATTAAATATTTTATGTGCTAATCCAAGAGAAAAAAACTTCTACTAAAATTTAAGTATAGTAGACTTTCTGTTAGTTTTCTCGTTTATTAGTTATTTGAGTTTTTCTTATACACAAGTGTGTGAACTGAGGGACCCAACATAATGGTATATAACTTCCAAATGCGCCGATAGATTTTGCTGAAATTTTGTCTACAAATTCTACAAATTTTCTACTAAAACTCTACGTAGAAAAATAATTAAAAAAGTCAGTAATATATCGCGAAATGAGTATGTCATTTTTGTGTGAACTGAGGGACCACACTTCGGTGGTTGTAGCTTTTTTATTTCTAATGCTATGTATTTGATAAATTTGTAAAAAAACTTTTACAAAAGTTCTACTAAAATTCTGTAGTGAAAAAACCATAATTTTCCACATACTTTTCGAGATCTGGAAAATAGCGGTGTGTGAACTGAGGGACCACACTCTGAGGGCTATATCTTTTAAACTATCTTTTTACAAATTCCCAGATTTGTTCTACAATTTTTTTTAGACTTCTACTAAAACTTGCTATACTTATTTTGGGGATATTCAGGTGGGTCCCTCAAACCACACGCACACGCGGTCATTCGCTCTAGGCCACTGCTGCTTCAGGACACACACACACACAGGACAAGTACTACGTAACTAGTAGTAAGTAGGCCAATACCACCAATACCACAGCCTTGTAGGCAAACGTTAAAATTATAAATTACACAAATTTAATAATGAATGACGGCCTTATATAATGGCGCTGGATTCGCAGGCTGGATGGGCAATATGGTCATTTATTTCAAACAAAAAGAATAAAATATAATAATATCGTTTTGAAGGTTTTGGTGCACCATGCAATACATACTAAATAATAACTCCCCACACCGATCTCGGTGACGGTGGCCAGTTTCATTGAAACCAGGTCAGTTACGCAGGAGTAATTTTTATAGTGCCCAAGTGTGTGCGCAGTACACAAGAGCACTCTCTCTTCCTTTACTCTCATAATTCAGTGGGACGGATAACCGACACGACTGACGAGAGATCAGGCGCAGGTCCGACTTTTTACATGCCCATCCGACGCATGGATCATCTTTCTTGTCAGACAATCAGGTGATCAGCCTGCATCGTCCTAACCAAACTTGGAAACAACATTTTTTGTTGTTTCAATGCGGGAATCGAACCCACAACCTCCGAGTCGAGAGCCAATGCTCTAATCACTAGACCACGGAGGCTGTTAGGACATACTAAATATTACAGCACTAAAAAAACTATTATATAGAATGCAACAGATATAATTTATTTAACTTTCACAATAGACTTGGTGTTAGTACCTAACAAATACAATAAAAAATCACTCAAATATAAATTGTGTTAGAGTGTTTTCACATTACGCGATATTTTATTATCGCTTTTTCCATCGATAGACATGAGAAAGACAGGTATATATGTTTTAATATGAAACCTAAACCTGTTTTTGTCATTATCAGTGCAATATCGGATTGGACAATGGGAAAACATACTTATGCCAACGACATAAGAGTTTTTCCATTGTGATCAGCGATATTGCTATTGGTATTGCGTAGTGTGGAAATGCTCTTAAACAAAAAATAATAACTCAGAATTTTAAAAATATTAAACATGGTACTCTCCTCCATCCCTTTTTTCATCCGACAAAGATGAAAGGATACTCTCAGATGTGCTCTGTGAAAACCACAAAATTGACATGAAAATGCCTTCAAGTACACCAATTCCTACTCCACCCAAAACGTCTAGGATGTAATGCCTCTCAGCCAAGACTCTCGACACACAAACTGATGTAACCCAAGCTAGTAATGGTGGGCAGAACAACATTGAAACTGGATCTATGTAGATCAGAATAAATGCCACCATGGCCGCTCTGCTCGCATGCCCAGAAGGAAAGGAATACTTGTCAGGGTTTCCTGGGACCAGTTTGTTCATTGGTACCGGTCTACGTCTTCTTACAAAAGCTTTCAGGATAGCTATCACCAAAATATCCAGGAGTAATGCTGGAAAAACAATATTTAAATTAAAAAATCATAGACAATGACAGAATATTTAAAATCTATTTCAATATTTCTCGAAGACTATTTCTTCATAATACCATGTTTATTGCGGTATTAAAACATTTTTTTTTTATAATGGAGACCTAATATTATAAATAGCATAATGTAAATTTATGGTGTGATAAGACAATAATTAGTTCATATTAAAAAAATTAACATATAACATAGTACTGAATAAAAAGCTTACCTATTAACATATTTACTTGTAATTGATAGAGACCTTTATTATTAAAAAGCCATATAAATGTCAACCAGCCAGCAAGCCATACTATACCATGACATGATACCTAAAAAATATAACAAACAAAATAATATGAACAGGTACCTACTGTGTTTGTACAAACGAGAAAAATTTATGGATATCCAACGAGTTGATTTGTGCATTTGGTATAGGTCGCTCAACGGTTTATGAGCGCTCAGTGAAAGTGGAGGGGATCGTTCGCGCATGTGACCAATAGCAAGGAATGTATATTACTAACGTAGCTATAGCGTGTCAGCAGCTACATTCGGCATGCGTTTGGAACATCCACACCTCCCCGCCCGAGCCCGCTACCGCCAAACACACCCAAAAACTGCTTCTTGCGCATAGCCCCTCTACTTTTATCGAAAGATCTTAATTCATTGCGCGACCTATACCTATGTGCGGGTAACTTAATATGTCACACATAGAGCTGCATTCACAAATGATTTGAACTATCTGTAATAATTTATAATTACCTCCAATAATTTTGAATGTATTCTTAGGGATCTGAGTGCAGTTATACTGTGGGACATGTCCACAAACTTTTTGCTAATTTGAATGTCATATTGAAGTATTTTCTGCAACATTGTAGGAACTTTACGCTTGTTCTCTATATCACCCAACTAAAAATAAAAAATGATATTGTATTAATTATGATCTAATAATCCGCTCATTAACATAATAATACCAACAGATCTAAAATGGCAACATTATATTATGTCATTCTACATAAAATTCCTATTTATTATAATAAAGATCATTGCATAGTAGTTAGTAGGTAGGTACAATCAATTTAATGTAGACATTTTAGACCTGCTGACGATGACAAATGCAGTCGTGTTATATTTATATTATAATCAAATCACATCACAGATCAGCATGCAGTTATACAAGATATAAAATGAGAAAAATTATGGATGTTGTCAACTGTCTTATTAAATTAGTCCTCACCATGGCGCTAAATATTATTATACAAATTGCCGAATAACTATTACGCGGAACACTTGAATACACAATCTATTTACAGAGCTAGATTACAAGTAAAACGAATTAAAATAAACAAGCAAGTTCACAAACAAAACGGACACAAAATATGTATTAAATTCTTTTGTCTCTATTCTCCATGCAAAGAAGCACCAAAGAAGTGACTAGAAAACCCAAAAGAAAAACAATAAATAATAAATGGAATTGGGAGATAACTTGAAAAAGTGTCCACCTCGCAATTCGCAAAGTATAGAATTATAGATATTAACATAGAAAAAAGTATACATATAGAGATAGAAGTCGCACTAACGCTGTTTGACGGTTCAAAAATGAAGGTTCGATGTAGGTCCTAGCGCCACCTGGTGTTGGTGCAGTTGCACTAAATGGCTGTATATATATATATATATATATATATATATATATATATATATATATATATATATATATATATAGGTATAGATTTCAATATTTAAATCTACGGGATTTTTATGTCAGAATTTTATGTTTCAAAGACCTTGATTTTTGTAAGAACAGTGTTTATTTGTTAAGTTTCCTTAGCAAATACACAATTCTCACAAAAAAAAGCCTTTGAAACATAAAAATCCGACACAATAAAACAAAACTTAACCAAAAAAGAAAAAATATTTTATTTTCACATATGAAATGGAAAAATATTATTTATTAAACACGTTATACTACTTATACTCTGTTTAGATCCAATTTAATTTAAACGTAAGCGAATACTCGTGTAGCTACTTATTCAAATGTCACTTATTTGCCGTGCAATAATGAAATACACACAATGATATTTGGTGAATTTTGCTTTCGTTTAGATTAATTGCGATCTGAACTGAGTTTACAACTTAACATTCTTAATACTTATACTTATAAAAATGACATTTAACTGCTGAGATTTAAAAAAGAACCATAAGTTAAACATGAGTACAACATTGTTATCAATAGTTTTAAGTTTTTTGTAGTAAATATTATTTTTTTTATATTTTGGAACACACTACAAGATTTAACTTTAATTCATAAACATACTAAATATATGCGACATGTCAAACTCATGTAACATGTGACCTGGGCCTGTTTAATAAATGTTACAAATGGTTGTAAATTGTAGTTTTTTAAAGAATACAACTTACAAGTTTACCATGGTGGAAAATTCACAAAATGTACCTACAATTTTACATATTTCCGTTTAATAAACATTTTCTCTTTACAGTTAACTTACAAATTTGTATTTAGAACTGTTTTATTAAACAAATAATAATTGTAATAACAATTTTACATATTTTGTAAATTGTAGTACAATTCCGATAGGTGGACTTGTCGTGTCAGAAATTCACAATTTAGTGCCTCAACCTATTATAGAAAGTTATTTGATACACAAAAATGGACAATGGTTCTAACAACTAGAAGTAGTGACAGTAGTAGTGATGAATAATATTATGTAAATGAACGGCAACGGAGTTTTTCGAGAGAGGATTAATTTTACTGTTGATGTGACAGACACAGTTACAGTTTTTTAATTTTGTTTTTGTTTTACATTCAAGGCAAAAAATATATAAATAATATTAAAAAAAATTACACTCATGAATTTCTTCAATAAGAATTTACATTATAAGCAACTTTTAACCTACAACTACAAAGAAGAAGGGGCATTTTTGTATGGAGTCCATCCATACTATTGTAGCACTACAAGACATATCAAATAAAAGGGCTTGAAGTGTGTAATTGTATTGTATGACAAAAATTCTCTAAACCATAGGAGAAATGCACCATTTCTTAGTATTGCTAGCAAGGAAGAATGTCTGGTAAGTAATGGTATACGGCAAACTTCAGGAAAATGTATTTCAACAAAATGCTTCATATTTTTGAAGAAATGTATGGGAAAATAATAAAATGTTAAAAATAAGCATACATTCTGTATTATTGCACCATTTCAGTGATTTTTTAAAACATTTTTTTAACTTTGAACCCTCATTAACATTTTCCCCCCATGGTTTAGAGATTTTTCGTCATACAATAAAATAACATACTTTTTAAGGCCTTTCTTGTTGTTTCATTTGATATATGTCTTGTAGTGCTACAAGGGTGGGGACGTTTTGCCACTTCTTCTTTGTGGATACAATTTTTCATTGAAATACTACAGGCGTTTTCTGCACGCACACACACTGTAAACGTTTATAAAACAGCACTTGTAATTACAATATTTGTAAGACTTTATATGTAAAATTCTTACTTATTTGTAAGGGTTAATAAACATCACTTGTCACACAACAAATTTGTTACTTATTTACAAAATTGTCGACTTGTAACTTTTATTAAACAGAGCCCAGGTATTTACAGAATTAAGAATATAATTATTTGATGTTGAATAAATCTTGCCAGATATAATTTCATATAAAATTATCACCAATTATTAATACAACGTGTTCTTTTTGATTCCCATAGTTACCTTTAGATTTAGGACTATGTTATTATGAAAACATTCAGTACCATAACATTAAATGTAAATCCAATTATGTGTCAATATTTGGAGCACCACATAATATCGCGATCGTCACCATTATACTTAATAATTTAAGATATCTATTATTACCTTTAAAACTATGCATTTTAGGACCCCATAGGAAATTTATAGAGAATGTTAGTTTGACAAAAGGAAGAACTCCGTTTTGTTTCTCTATCTAAAATACAAATAAATACAATAAATTTAAGGCCTAAACAGAAAAATTCAAAACCTGCACTCAGCTTGATTAATTTTTTGTTGCAGAAAAAATACGAAAAGCTGGCATTAGCTCTAATATCTGACATTTGTTTCATTTTTTATTTATTTTTGCGAATTTTCCGCAATATGGCAAAATTTTGTATAAGCCCAGTCAAGCTATAAAATCCTTTATACATAACATTAAACAATTTCAAATATTGATAAGTAGTAGCAATAGGCTGGGTAAGCTAACCAGCCAACCGGCCAACTGGCAACCGGCAGCGGTGATGATCAGCGAAACTCCAAAACCACATTTTTCAAGCTATTTTTAAGAGGTATCATAGAAATATTATTATATATAAAATTCTCGTGTCATACATAGCGTTACCCCGACACACTCCGAAACGGCTTGACCGATTCTTATGATTTTTTTAACATATTCGGTAGGTCTGAGAATCGGTCATGATCTATTTTTAAACCCCTAAATGATAAAGGGATATTTTATTTTTACATAAAACTCTTAATGTCTGTCGGGTGACGGGTCACCTAGTATACTTATATTATTATCTGTTACACTGTAATAATACACACTACTTCTTGCACTATTTCCACTTTAATAATTATTTTACATTAATTTTAATATATTACACGACCGGTTTCGACAAATTCATCATTAGGCGTAGGTAGATTAAAAAAAAAATAACAAACACAAAAAAATTTGGGATCTTACTTAATGACCAGACATGCCTTTCGAGTTCCATATTATTGCAAGAAATTTAATTATTATTTATAGGTTATACTATCTTCTACATTCCACCATTAATTCAATTTGTATCCAAGGGTATTAATTTAGATCATTTTGACTTAATTTATTAATTTTAAGGTTATGTTTTAATTTAATATATTTATTTTATATTTATTAAAGCGGAAATAGTGCAAGAAGTAGTGTGTATTATTACAGTGAAACATGAATTTCCATCAAGAACCTACAGTACAATCAATAATATATTATTTGTTATTACAGTACACTTTATATAAAGATTCAGACATCTTAAGATAGAATATTATAGTATCTTCGCCACCTGTGATACCCTTAATAAGCTTGTATTTGTCACCGTAAAATTGTAAAAACCGTTAGATTGTAAAAATATGTCGAAAGTTTACTGCCTATATGTTTATAATGTATCGAAAAATAATGTGTTAAATTATAAGCAGTCTATCGACATTTTACAATCTCACTAGTTATATTACAATCTGACGGTTGTTACAATTTTTCGGTGACATTAGTCTAAGATCAGGTATAAAGAATATTATATAAGGTTTGGTAAAATCAATTACGGATACTTCGGGCATATGATCTGCTGCTTAATATTAAGAAGTAGATCACGTGCCTGAAGTATTTGTAATTGATTTTTGGAGACCTTATATAATATCCTCATCTGTTATTCATTTGCGTTATGTTTTATATTAAAGATAAAAAACAAAATAACAATCGCAAATAGCCTGCTTAGTTAAAGTTCGTGCGGATATTAATAAATAATTAAAGTATACTGGGAATTTTCTATGAAACAATTTGCTACGGCGACCAAAGACAAAATAAGGCTTGATGTAAGCGTAATTATTAAACCTTGATTACAACGACTCAGGTCGCACATCTGCAGGAAGTGTGCTAAATTCTCATAAATTATAACTGTCTTTGACTTGACTCCATTTTTCTATGGATGAGAATTAAAATAATTACAGGAAATGAAAATTTACAATCTAATAGTGGTTTGTGATCGACAATTTTTAAACAACGGGTCATAAACTCCCAATGTCTTTTAAACGAAAAGGCTTCATCTAGATACTTCTAATTTATTTTTGGTTCCGTACCCAAAGTCTCTGTGTGTCAGACAGACAGTGACTTTGAGTACGGAAATTTTGTGAGTGGATATTTAAACTGTAGTTAGACAGTTTAATTTTTTACCGGCGATGTATTTCTGTTGCGGCTATAATACAAATACAAAATTAAAAACAATAAATATTTAAGGGAGGACTCATACAACAAACATGACTTTCTTGCCATCATCAGTAGCAATGTCAACATTAATTGCTAGTTATGAAATTAATAATTTTTTGATCAGAAATGCTACTCATTGTTGACGCTTTCACATCGAGAAAATTAAGAAAATAATTATCTTTCTTAGTCAAAATAGTTTAAATCGATTCCTTGTACACCAAAAGTGACATATGGTCTTCATAAAACTAGCCTAATTGTTGAATAACAAAAAACAAATTAACTCTGCCTGAATTAAAAAATAAATTTATGTAGCATATTTAATTCAAGTATTTTTTTTTATTCAAAGTTGGTATTTTTATACACTTTCTGAACGTATATATGTGATGCCTACCACGGGTTCGGGAACTAGCCCGGTGAGAAGAACCGGCGTTATATAGATGGAGCTTTTTCGTTTAATATTATCTGCACGGAATTTAATTACGAGATAAGCATATTTGCGATAGATATGTTAAATATGAAACTTATTGCAAATAAATAATAGTTGAAGGATATATTCCTTATACTGTATCTTGTACTACAGTCACGACATCTCTTTCTAGAGGTCAGCCACGACGTCTTCGTCCATCCTCCCAATCAATGCTTATTTTTCTACCATATTCGGGATCCAATTCTTATCTTGACTTTCTTGACTTTCAGCATTTCATAGTTAGATTGACACGTTGAATACATAATACTGAAAAATAAAAAGCATTGGTTTAGTATAAAAACTAGTAAACTTTATGGTTTATGATTTAAAATAATAGTATCAATGGACGCTTCACACCACGACAATCTGGTTCCATAGTAAGTTCTGGAAGAACTTATGTTACGGGTACCAGACATGGGAAATACATTTAATACATACATACATATAATCACGTCTTATTCCCGTAGGGGTAGGCAGAGACTACTTCTTTCCACTTGCTACGATCCTTACATACTTGTTTCGCTTTATCCACTTTCATTCTTACCATCCATTCCTCCTCTTACATTCAATGTAGCGAAGCGGCTCTCGATGGGCCACTTTTCGCCTCCGCGAGAAACGAGACGTGATGGGTGGCGAACCACATCGCCGCCATTTTGGATACTTAAATTATTTTTTACGATTATCCACGCATTGGCGGAGAGGGTAAGAATAGGGAAAGAGAAGGATAGGTGGTGTGGAAAGGAGGATTAGTAAGTTAGAGTAGGAAATAGGAAATGTAGGATATTACCGCCCAGGAGGACAAGGGATAGGACAGCAAAAGCTAGGGAAGCCGGGGTCGCATACCCGTATACTATACCACAACTACCGGACAGGTAAGTTGGGATGAGTATCCCATGACATCTGTATACAATACATTTAATACTTTTAAAATTATACACATACTAGCTGATGCCCGCGGCTCCGCCCCCGTATGTACAGTAAGTAACCCACGGGAACCTTACATGTCCCGCGATAAAAAGTAGCTTATGTCCTTTCCCATGATCTACTTTATATCTGTGTCAATTTTCATGATAATCGGTTTAGTAGTTTTGACGTGTAATTGTAAAAAAAAAGTATCCCACGGGAACCATACATTTCCCCGCGATAAAAAGTTGCCTGTGCCCTTTCTCAGGCTAAGAGACTGTCTGTGTACCAAATTTTATTCAAATCGGTTCAGTAGTTTTGGCGTGAAAGACGGACAAACAGACAGACACACATTCGCATTTATATTAGTATGGATTTAAGATTTTTTATTATAAACACATATTTAATACACATCCATGACCCAGGAACATGAAAATATTTTGTTCCTCCTCAACCCCCGCTCTGGCTCAACCCCTGAGCCACAGAGGTCGTCAAGTTGAGTATTAAATAGCTCCCCACACCAATTTCGGTGATAGAGGCCAGTTTCATTGAATAAGTGTGTTCGCAGTACACAAATGTACTCTCTTCCATTACTCTCGAAACCCAATGTGACAGATAACCGACATGACTCACGAGAGATCAGGCTGACCCATCCGACGCATAGATCATCTTTACTGTCAAACAATCGAGTGGTCAGCCTGCATCGTCCTTATGTGGAAACAATTTTTGTTGTTCCAACACAGGAAACAAACCTAGGACCTCAGAGTCGAGAGCCAAGCTCTAACCAATGGACCATGGAGGCTGTTAATAGATACGTATTAAATGTTAAGTAGTAATTTTAGTAGCCTTATAACAAAATGAATTATTAAAAAATTAAAAGACCTGAAATTATTCAGTATTTTTACAAATTAATCATTTTTTAAATAAATGGTGTGCTTACCTTCAACGGCTTTTTCTTGTTTCTTTTATTAATTATTGATGACCATGGACTAGCTCTCATGTTTTAACTTTCGATTCCACGACAATAGGTTGCACCACAATAAATCTACAAGAAGCGCCCACACTTTTCCGTTTGAAGCTGAAAAAAATAATCAGGAAATTAAAATATGATATCCTTATGTTTAAATAATAATAGGTACTTATAATTAGGGATGACAAATGTTTTAAGTCATGACGTCAAGGGCAATAAGGGTATTTTAGGTATTATGTAAGACGTCCTATAGATAATATTATTGACAAATTTGGCAACAAGGAACATCAATGAACAAAGACGATCTTCAGGAGCAGAACGATTGGCTACATTTTTAAAAATTTTAAATATTTTATGATTATCCGTGCCAGGACATAGTTTTACTTGAGCGAGAAGCCTTTTTAAAGATTTTGGAGAGGGCAAAGTAAATAGTTTATACAATAAAGTATTATAGACCTTAGGACTTCTTTTACAGATAGATAAGGATAAAATTTTCTCGTCTAAAGTAAAACGACGTCCTCTTAGTTTTTTATTCCTTTGAGTGAATTGCATTTTGCAAAAAATTCGAGCGGGCTTTGTAATATTTTCCACGGATTCAAGCCAACTTTCAGCTTCATCTAATCTAGTTTGTAATGATGCTCCCCAAGATCGGGATGGTTGGCGCTCATTGGGCGGCCAGGGAGGCCTACGTTCAGCAGTGGACGGCGATAGGCTGATGATGATGATGATGACGTCCCTTACGCAAGTTCCTTACTGTACGACGAAGAGATCTTACTTCTGCTGCCATTTTCTTATATTTCGGAGGCAGCATTGACTCTGTATAGTGAACATATTGTAATATTCAAGTTTAAATTTAACCAACATTTAAGAGTCCCTTTTTTAGTTTCATACAAACTTTTATACCCTAATACACCACATGTATTAGGGGATAAAAGTTTGTATGAAACAATTTTGAAAAATCCTTCCTAAGTGGATGCCTTTGTCATAATATGAGGAATACGTGTCAAGCATATTTTACTCGGGCATTTGTTATTAAGTAGGTACTCTTTTTCGAATGGACCAATAAAAAAACAATAATCGATTTTTGGGTGAAATTGAACACTGCGGAGTGTGCCAAAGAAATATAATATATATGCATTCATTCATACACATGTATGGAGAGCCACCCCTAAAATTTAAAATTATTATTTTTTATGATCCCGAAACCGTGATCTATACACAATCTATAACTGCACCAAATTTCATCAATTTATATTCATAATTACAGGAGCTAGAGGCGCGGACAGACAGGCAGACAGACAGACGGACAGAGCGAAACTATAAGGGTTCCTTAAGTATTACGGAACCCTAAAAATGGCGACTGCTCATGAGCATATGTATGTTGAGAGTGAATGTTATAAAACTATTATAATATTATAAAAGATATATACTCACACAGCCCTAAGAACTCGTGATTCACTTCTTCTTCCGGTTCCTCAATCCCACCAAAAGATTGTATAACACACACTTGTCCTGGTGAATGTAGTTGAGGTGTTACTCTAATACAGTCTGAAAAAATAATTAAAAAAACTTAAATGACAAGAGAATATTTTCATTCTGGATTGTGCATAATATGTACATAGAAATTTAAAGTGCATAATATGAACTTTCATAAATACTGTTCTATAACATTGAACATAGAAATTAGAATATAATGCTTTTAAAATTCTTTAATGTTAAGGCCTAATAAAAAAAATAATAACTGTCTGCCAGTTTGGAATATTCAGTGGTATTGGATGTACTGATGCTATTATGGCGGACCAATCAGCGCACAGTCCTGAATCGTGCTTGGTACTTCTTGAAAAATGGCGAGCTCTATCTGCAAAAAATCTGTCCCCTAAATTGAGACCATTATTTTAACATAAGGTTGGACTCCTGGTATCTATACTTCGTGTTATCATCTATTACAGATGATTTAAGTAGAATGCAGAGTATTAATACATATTTTTAAATATTGAATTATATTGCTACTCACTTGAGGAAGGTAAGTCAATGCTAAATGAATCTGCAGAGGAAAAATGTGTACTTGGAAATATGGTAAAATATTGTGATGAATATGATATAACATATAAACTTACCTGTGAGTATTCAATTTAAAATTAATTATTTAAATATGAATTGTACTAATAAATACTTATTGAAAGTAAAGAAGTCTACAAACAGCAACTATAATGTAAAGATGTATATTAAAGAATGATACATCTCATTAAATTCCTCCCTTTGATTAGTCAGAACACTATACACAACAGACATATTTATATTTCTACATATTTGAATCAACAATATTATAATATTCATTACAATACATCTATTCTGTGATAAACACATTTTACATTCAGTAAGTCAGAATGAAGGCAAAGATGCATAAACATCCCCTGAGACGATCAAACCAATTTGATTGTTTACAAAGCTAGTTTGACCGGTTCGTCAAAAATTAAAGGGTTTGAAGCTTGTTTCATGGAATTACTTAATTTTGTTTTGTTTGACAGTGAAACTGAACAGTTCTGTTCGACAAACTGACTGAAACTGATGTCAAACGGTTGCATTAAACACATATGGTTTCAGCCGAACCATTTGATTGTGTCAGGGCCCTTTACAATACCTGTGTTTGGCGGAGAAATGTGCTGGAAAAAAGTTACAGATTACATCGGCCAGGACACATTTACTAACTTCATTACCGCAAATATAATCCACCATTTTGCTTATTTAAGGCTTGGCGATCGCCATTTTGCTTACGCTTTTTTCTTAGCGCTTTTTTCCGCCGAACACAGCCACTTATTGGTATGTGTGATACCAATTGGTATAAATTATTATGTAAAGCATCCGTAATAATACAAATAATAGCTGCTATCTCTGAACTCCTAGATGAATTATAAAGACTTACTTACCAATCTGATCAGGTAAGTGCAATTTTGGAATTGCAAGACTATTAATGCGCCTATTCCACGTAGTTAAAATTTTCTTTATTGAAGTCGTTTGAAATAAGATTCAACCAAGCTTCAAACTGTTTTGGGTATGTGATAGGATTAGGGAAACGATGTATAACCTTTGACCCTAAAAGAAAATATAAATATTAAAATAAGATCGAATAGTAAAAAGACTTAACTGTGAAGATAAAATCTAAATTGTATTTAAATTACTACTGATTGTAAATTAAGTTATAAAACTTTCAACTACAAGTCTTAACACCTCATGTCATATTTATTTGGAATGTAATAAAATAGTAACCGAGCAATGCTTTGTTAGTGTTAACTGTTGTTTTTTACTTATTTAACTTGTTAAATGCATAAACAATATAATAATAACTATTTTGCGTTGACTGACTATTTTTAATTGAAACGAGGTTATGTTAAATATAATATGATATGTATTACTTACTTTTTGCTGGTGGGCAGCCAAAAATGCATCTAAAGCTCATGATGGTTTCTTTTCTCGGCTTCTTTAATAGAAATTTACAACAAAAACCAAATAAAAGCAGCAATTCCGTTTTTACAAAAAAGCAGCCATATTTGATAATAAATAAAATTAGAGCTGTAGCAAACCGGATGTATTCTATACCGAGTAACGAAACGTGACACACGAATACATTTCGTTACTCGCTAAGCAATCACACGTGACGGTGACGACTAGATATTTATTTGTAGTAGTTTTTACCTACAATTATGCAGGCCCTTAAAGAAGGCGTCCCTACTTTTTCCGCCCTAATTTCCTTGTGGCTACCCAGACCCTAGTACCGGACCCGCGGCTAGATATCTCCGGCATCCAGAGGCTCCTATCAGAGGAGCTGACTGTGACTGCCAGAGATCTACGACGCACACTCCGGACTCGGCACATACGCGTGCTACACGCACCGTCCCCCCCCCCCCCGCGCTCCTCAAGCGTGGAAATTTTAATTCCGTTTTATGTTCGCAGTGATTTAACGAATACAAAGTGCTCGTACGAGCGGAAGCGTTGTGCCCGGTCGTGTGCGACCCGTAGCCAGCGCATGCCCGCCCGACGACACGGCAGCCAATTTAAAATGTACGCCACCTGCCGGGGACACCAGTGCTAGCTGCCCTGGCTCGCCCGCGAACGTCGCACCCCAACTCACCGTTGGATCGCTGTCCTCCGCTCCCCCCTTTTCTTTCCCCGCGTTCACCCAATTTCGGGGCAAGGGAATCCTTCCCTACACCTTTCTTTTCCCAGATCGGTTGTGTCCGCGGTCGACAAAAGCGGCGCGAGGGGAGTGGCCCCATATACGTTTCCTGGTCCCCGGACCAGATCCCCTCGCGTCGTCGGCGTCGTCCGCAGGTCTAAGCCGTCCTCGGCCGTCGCTGAAATTCACCCCTCAGCACTTCGGGTTTCCCTGCGTTCTGTCGCGGGGGTCCTCCCTTAAAACAGGTTTTTGCGCCCAGTATTCTGGCGCCCAGTATTATTCAGTACTGGGCGTATCATTTTGGATCTTCTCATGTAGAGGGGCAAAGCCCCTGGTCATGATTCCCCACCCAAGGCCCCTTTTTGGAAGTCGTTTAAAAATGATATTGAGGTTTCTAATATAATTTTTTTCTAAACTGAATAGTTTGCGCGAGAAGCACTTCCAAAGTGGTAAAATGTGCGTACTGTCCCAGTAACTTCTAAAATAATTATAAAACTAAAAAAAATGTATGATTTACCATGCAAAAATCCACCGAAAATTGGTTTTAATGAGATCGAGTAAGTAGTTTTTTTTAATACGTCATAAATCGTATACCGCAATTTACCTTTCATTCATACATATACATATAATCACGCCTTTTTCCCGTAGGGGTAGGCAGGATCGTAGCAAGTGGAAAGAAGTGGTCTTCTTTCCACTTGCTACGATCCTTACATACTTGTTTCGCTTCGTCCACTTTCATTCTTACCATCCATTCCTCCTCTTACATTCAACGTAGCGAAGCGGCTCTCCATGGACCACTTTTCGCCTCCGCGAGAAACGAGACGTGATAGGTGGCGAACCGCGAAATAGCCGCCATTTTGGATAATCATTATTTTTATGATTATCCATTGCGTTCCCACGGATTAGTGGAGAGGGTAGGAATAGGGAAAGGGAAGGATAGGTGGTGTGGAAAGGAAGATTGGTAAGTTAGAGTGGGAAATAGGAAATATAGGATATTACCGCCCAAGAGGGCAAGGGATAGGACAGTAATAGCTAGGGAAGCCGGGGCCGCATACCCGTATACTATACCACAACTACCGGACAGGTAAGTTGGGTTGAGTATCCCATGACATTCTTTCATTCAATCAACTCAAATATAAAAAAAAACATTTAATTTCATAAACATAAACCTTATGCATAAACCGCGAACCATTATTTTTTATTTCAAGTTTATATGGAACCCTCGGTGCGCGAGTCCGACTCGCACTTGGCCGGTTTTTCGTAAATGGTAAAACAACGTTTGCCGAGTCAGGCGTCAGCTAGAGTAAATTTATATTTGTAATAAATCATAGACTCAGTTTCATCCTATTACCATACCATCCAGTTACTAAAGGTTGTATATCCATGGTCATTGGTAAACAAATACTTAGTACAAAATTGAATAAATATTTTTGTGACTTTTTCTAAGGAATCTTCATTCTAAGAATATTCCATAGATTAGTATACCCTTATCTATGTCTATACTGTATAATATAATAAAGAGGAAAAATTTGTTTGGTTGTTTGTTTGCATTGAATAGGCTGCGAAGGTACTGGGCCGATTTTGATGAAATTTTGGTAAAGATATAGAATAGAGCAAGGGGAAGGACATCGCCTTTTTATTGCGGCAAACTTCTTGAGCATCACATGACGTAGTAGGGAAAGTTTGCGCATATACACTTGCGGGCAAAAAATAATACTTAACAAAATTATGTTTTATTTCCACCGGTAGCCCTATTCTTTCAAATTTCGCCTTAATTTTAATATTATATTAATTTTAAAGGCTCAGAACAGATTCTGAGCCTTTAAAATTAATATGATATTCTAATTTCGTATGGAGCCTTTCCACGATAGGAAGTTCATTGTTGGTTAAATGATAATTATGTATGCATCTCCTAATCACAGATTAGTCGAAGGTATCAATTTGGCATAGTGTATATCTTTTAGAAACAACAAAAACTTAATAATTAAAAATAAATAATAATATAGTATAAGGGGCCCAACTAACATCTTTAGGAGCCCAAGCCAACCTCACCTGCTCGTGGTATACCCTGCCAATCAACGAACGAGGCTCTGGCGACTCTCCCCGCCAACCCGCATTGGACTAGCGTGGCGGGCAATATGGTTTAACCATATAGTCTAACCCCCCTCTCATCATGGCACAACTTTACAGAAAAAGGCCCCAAGTGCCCGGCAAATCCAGATGTCGGGGAGACCAGGACGGTGGTCGACCTGACGCTGGGATTAGGGGTGCGAAGAATCTCCGGGCGAGGCACTCCAACCGTTCAACGACCATGGCTCACTCTAACACGGACACCGATATGTTAAATGTGCTAACGTTTAACGTTCGAACATTAATGGGAGACGATCGACTTGTAGAAATAGAAAATGCTTTATTGCATGTCAAATGGGATATTTTAGGACTCTCAGAAGTAAGAAGGATAGGTGAGGCAACAGAAGAAAGGGAAAATGCAATATTTTACCATTATGGCGAAACTCAGGGGCAATATGGCGTGGGATTTATGGTAGCAAAGAAGTGGAAGGATAATATCGTGGAATTTGTTGGGTACTCTGAGAGAATAGCTGTTTTAAAATTAAAAATAACAGCCAACAAATATATAACAATTATACAGGCTTATGCACCAACAACAACACATCCAGATGTAGAAATTGAAGACTTCTATGATGTTTTAAATCAAGCTTGTGCTGAAAATTCAGGTACTTGGAAGATAGTTGTCGGTGACTTTAATGCAAAGATTGGTCAAAAGCAGCCATTGGATAGTGACGATACAGTAGGTCCTCACGGTGTTGGCACCCGAAACGAAAGAGGCACTCGTGTTATCCAATTTGCATTTGGCCAGAACATGAACATCATGAACAGCTACTTCCATAAAAACCACAGAGACGTTGGACATGGATGTCACCAAATAACAATACAAAAAATGAAATAGATTTCATATTATCATCTCAAAGACAAATTGTTTCTGACGTAAGCACTATTAGCACATTAAAATTCAGCTCCGATCATAGACCCTTAAGAGCTAAACTCAAATTTAACTTCAAACTTCAACGCTTCATATTATTCCGTAATCATACCAAGAGACATACAAAAGAAACTCTTATTGCTAACAAAGACCTATTCAACCTTAATCTTCAAAATTCATTCAATGGCCTCAACATGGAAATTAATGACACAGAAGTAATATATCAAAACATTAAAGACAGTATCGCGGTAGCAAATAAAAATATTAAATCTTCTAAAACAAACCGTAGTAAATTAACTCAAGAGACTTTAAACCTAATAGATAAAAGATCAAATTTGCAGAAAGGAACGACAGAATTTAATAATTTAGATAAAATAGTTAAGCGGAGAATAAGACAAGACCTAAGAAAACTGAATACTTTGATAGTCAAGAACGCTTTAGAAAAAAATAGTTCATTGAGAGTTGCTAAGAATGGAGTCACCCACGGCAAATTTTGGATAACCGAGTTAAAAGACGAGCAAGGTAAAAAACAAAGAAGCAGAGAAAAGGTAATAGATATTTGCACAAAATTTTACAAAAATCTCTACAGCGACAGGACAAAAACGTCTGAAAATATAAATTACAATTGCCCTGACACAGTTCCGATCATAACAGGACAGGAAATTCATAAAGCTATCCTAAGTTTAAAATATAATAAAAGCCTCAGAAATATTAAAGATTGGCGAGCCGACTATTCTACCACATCTATGCAACCTTTTCAACCGTATTTTAAAAACAGGTGTTCTTCCCGATCAATTTTGCAACTCCAATATTATACTTCTACATAAGAAAGGAGATAAATCCGACATTTCTAATTATAGGCCCATCAGTATAGTATCACACATATACAAATTTTTTATAAAAATCATTCAGAATCGCATTGACTGCCAACTGGATATTCATCAGCCTCCCGAACAAGCCGGATTTAGGCCAGGTTTCTCGACTATGGATCATATCCACACCTTAAATCAAATAATAGAAAAATCTAACGAATTTAATTTACCCTTATATTTAGCATTTATAGATTTTAATAAAGCTTTTGACAGCATATACCACAAAAATATTTTTTCAGCCCTCAGCAACCAAAATATTGAGCCAACCTACATAGACCTTCTCAAAATTATTTACCAAAGCAGTACAGCCGCCGTCAAATTACAATCCACAGGCCCAAAATTTTTTATCGAAAGGGGTGTCAAACAGGGCGACCCGATTTCTCCTCGCCTTTTTACGAGCGCCTTAGAGGAGATTTTTAAGAAAGCCTCGAAAGGCTGGGAAAACAAGGGCATTGTTATCGACAAGAAAAGGCTTACAAACCTTCGCTTCGCCGATGACATCGTTTTGTTTGCCACGTCAGCCCAAAACCTGCAGTCAATGCTACAAGACCTTAGTACAGCGAGCCTCGAGGCGGGACTTCAGATGAATCAATCAAAGAGCAAGATCATGTCTAACAGCACGAAACGTAGGTTCGAGGTGGATGGGCAGGAGATGCAGTATGTCGACGAGTACGTTTATTTAGGACAAACAACATCATTCCATACCAGACAAGATAAAGAAGTAGACCAACGAATCGAAAAAGTATGGAAGAGTTTTTGGTCAATAAAAGATCTAATGAAAGGGAACCTTCCACTCTGTCTAAAGCGTAAACTCGTGGATATGTGTATCCTGCCTATCCTAACCTACGGTGCCCAGTCTTGGTCATTGACAGCTTCGCAGAAGTCCCGGCTCGGAGTCTGCCAAAGAGCCATGGAGCGCAGCATTTTAGGTGTCAAAAGGATTGATCGTAACCGAAACACTACTCTGCGCTCTCAAACGAGGCTAATTGACGTGGGCAGGAAAGCAGCCAGCCTGAAATGAAGCTGGGCAGGGCACGTCTTCCGTATGCACCCGGACAGGTGGGCGCGTCAAGTTTCGGAGTGGATACCGACTGGTCGGCGAAACAGAGGCCGACCCAAAAAAAGGTGGCGCGACGAATTGGACGCGTTCGACAAAGAGTGGCCAGAAAGAGCTAAAGATCGGGACTTGTGGAAAGAGAGAGGGGAGGCCTTTGCCCAGCAGTGGGACACAAACGGCTAATAATAATAAATAATATTTCAACAATAAATACTCAACAATAAATTACAACGAAATCAATGCACGTGAGTGTACTCGGAAGTCAAAGGGACGTGGACGCAGCGCGTAAGGCGAGGGTCGACTGATCTACCAATAGCACGATCTTGATGACGATTCCCGTCGTCGCGCCCCGCACCGCACCACCGATGAGACCTAAAATAGGTTTCTGCGTATTCAAGGTCATTACTCAAGAAGTTTTCCGATGATTATACAAAGATCTTTGACGGAAGTAATGCTACCCTGAACCTACTCGTTCGTGTTTTTACCGAGTTAGCGCATCACTACGCGATTATGAATTGGCACATATTTTGAATTGGAATTATTAAAAAAGAAGGCTTAATCGGTGCGGGGATTCCCCGAATTCTCTGTTGCGTATGTTTGAGTGTGGAACCTACGTTTACACGAAGTGGCCTACCCCTGGATATTAAATATCTATAATTACACTCTCATTTACACTCTCGCGGCTCGCGGAGGCAAGGCGAGGCCCGAAGCGAGTCGCGAGGTGAGTGTCTAAACGGGCGTTCGTTCCTCGCCTCGCCATTCACGACTCGCGACGGTCGCGTCCCGACTCCCGAGCGGTTTTTTGGGCACGAGTCAAAGGACCTCGCGACGAGTGCGAGCGGATGTTCACATTCTCGCGTTCGCTTCAGTCTGTTGCTAATTCTCATGCGCGACGGTTTATTCTCTCGTACGCGAGGGATAATTTCTTACCTACGCATTAAAATGCATTGGTCGCAAGACGAAATAATGCGCTTCTTAGATTTTTTTCAAAAATAATATACATATTATAGGCTACTTGACTCAAATATTTAATGTCATACATAAAGGAGTATTTCCTTTAGTACCTACTTGGCTTAGGAAAACGTATTCTAACGATATCATAAATTAGAAATTTAAAATTGATATATAAAGTTGATTTATAAAATTTGTATTTTTGTTTTTTAATTTCTACTGATAAAAACACCGAAGTAACTTCCGGAAAGGATGTGACGATACAAACACACTAAGCACATAGGTATTATCTTATACCTTTAAACGAGCATTTCTCGTATATTATATAGTCTTGTTTGGGAAAATGCGTGTTTTCGAGTTTTCATGCGTTTTTCTTTCCACGCAGAATATGTTCGCTAATTTCGTCCTGCTGGCCACTTGACATTGTAACGTCTCCCAACTAAAAATTGTACATTATTTATTAATTTCGTTTAAAGTGTTATAAAAAGTTGATATTTATATTAATTTAAGTATTAGTAATAAGACAAATAATAAGTCTCAGTGCTGTGAACAAGTTTAGTTGTGTAATCAGCAACTTTAATTGTACCATACGTCAACGGCGATCAGCTGTCAAGGTAATTTAAATTTTTGTATTTAAAAACGCATATAATTCCAAACAAATCTCTGCAAACAGATTATTATTGTCAATAATCATCATAAGCTGATTAAGGTTGACGATAGGCTATGTTAATAAACGTTGTAGGGAAGCAATAGATCAGCTGTTTATAGCTAATTAATACATAAAGGTTACTTAGGCCGGTCAGTGGGATTAATGGACCTTGTTATTCCTTTTTAACAACTCATACACCTTACTCTAGCTTGCGTGACCCCTATACACCGAGCAAATATCTCAACATCTATAGATATCGAGTAATAGGATCATTTAAGGAGGACGGGGTATTGTTGATTCCACTGCAGTTGTAGTTTATTTCGAAATTTAAACTTATTTCCTTTTATACTTTGCAAGATAAAATTGATTGATAGGTTGGCTTGTGGGTTTGGCATAGACTGATATCTTCTTTACCATCTTACTTACCCCACTCAAGCTTGCGTGACCCCTTTACACCGAGCAAATATCTTACCATCTATAGATATAGAGTGGTTGGGTCTACTTGGAGGTATCAGAAAGTGTTAGATTTGCAAGCTAAATAGGTAGTTGGTTCATTGATAGACAAATAAGTCAATTAATTAACTGATTATCTCATAGTTTCCTACTTTCTATACATTAATTTTGATGACTAGAGGAAACCTGGCTCGTCAGACTGAGGAACAACTCCGTCTGACCCTTCAGGAGCTTAAAGAATACAAGAAACAAAATGAACTATTGCTTTCTGAACGTGAGGATAATGAAAAAGAAATGTTGAAAATTATCCACAAAAATAGTGACCTAAAAATTAAACTAAACAAGTTAAATGTGAGTTGTGAAGAATTGTACCAAAAAAATGAAGTTTTACAAGACCTTGTAGACAGCTTTGACCGGTGCAGGGACGAGTATGAGGAAGCCTTGAGCAGTAGTAGTATATGGAAGCACAAACTAGAGGAAGCCCATACACAAATCAAGATGTTGGAATGTCAAATACAGGAGCATAATTCTTCACAAACACAAAACTTGTTCCAAGAAATGTTTGGCAGGGCTCCTAGCATTCTTGAAAAAGATGTCACAAAAACCATACCAATAATTGACTTGACTGGTGACAATACTGTGCCCTCCCATACATTTCAAAGTAAAAATAAGTTTAAAAAATACATTAAAGTCAATAAACACATTAAGAAAACAAGTAAATTGTTAATAAAAAACAAAAAAAAATATTTTTAAAATATCTAAGCTGACAAAACAAAAAAATCTTATTGAGAATAAATACTTAGACAGTATTAAAGAGTTAGAAAATACCACTTGTGTCTATGAGGCAGAAGTGTGCAGTCTCCAAACTGAAATTACTGATCTACATGACACTTTAAGATCCATAACAAAAAAATATGAACTAGCCCAATTAGAAATATCCAGTCATATATCAGCGTTGAATATTTTACTGGACGACTACCGTTACAATGAAGATAGAGTTAAGTCTTTATTGAGACACAACTCATCATGTCAGTGTCTGGTAAATGATTCAACAAATATTATTAATTGTAATTTAAGTGTGGAGGCTCATGCTAACTCCTCTCATGAAAACTTGTTTGTGCCATCGGCCTCGGGTCCGGGCATGGTCACTATATATAGTGATGAGCTTGGTCGGGGAGTCGGGGTGCAATTGAGTAAGTTGTATGATAATAATATGACTGATTATAACAGCTTGAAAAATGTTCCAAATAATAATAATTTAAATTAGCCTGTAAGACAACAGAGGAAGTCTCTAGCATTGTAGGTATAAGTAATCACAAAAATAAAGTTTCAATAAATCATAATAAATTATGTACACTTACGCTGGTGCATCAAAACATACAAGGTATGTCTAGTAAAGAATTAGAAATTGAGTTGTTTTTAAACAATAATATTGACATTTTATGTATAACTGAACATTGGTTTAAGAAAAATGAAATAATGTTAAATCTTGGTATGCACCAGCTGGCTAGTTCTTTCTGCAGAGAAAAAGCCATGAGAGGTGGCTCACTTATACTAATTAAGAAGAGTTTAAAATATAAAGAACGAAAAGACATAGTGAATCTCTCTACAGAACGAATAACCGAAATAGCCTGTATAGAGGTGGGACACTTTATTATTGTAAGCGTATACAGGCCACCTTTAGGGTTATATTATTATGATTCATTTGAAAAAACAATGGAAATGTTATTAACAAAGATAAGTGCATCCAACAAACATATATTATTATGTGGTGATTTTAATATTAATATTTTAGAAAGTAACTCTACAACTGTCAGATTTACTTCATTGTTAAAATCATATAACCTAACCTATTTATTTTTTGAACCGACAAGGATCAGTGACAGCTCTGCTACATGCATCGATAATATTTTTACCAACGTAGATCCATTAAATAAAGAAATAATTAAGAAACTAAGCTCTGATCACTGTGGACAGCAAGCTATTTTCCCTATAGATAATAATAATTGCAAACAATTACACAGGGACAGAAACATATGTATTAGGTTGGGGAAAAAGTTTCTTCGCATTTTATATAAAAATTCAAAAGGTTTTTTTATAAAGTTTATTTACAAGTGACTGAAGTATATAGGTGCCATTTTGTTCGATAACTTTTTGCCATCTTGTTGGTAGGTACATGATCCCATTGCTATAAAATTTTTGGGGCTTCTGATGAAAAAACTGCGACAAGTGGTTTTGGCAGTCCTCTTGTGATGTCAAAAATCAAATCAAATCAAAAAAGTTTTATTTCCATATGGGTTACAAAGTAACGCTTAAAGAATTGTCCCTACTTGATGCCTACCACCGGTTCGGGAACTAACCCGGCGAGAAGAACCGGCGTAAGAAATGTCAACCTGAAACTGCCTAAGGAATTCTGCAGCGACCGAAACAGGTGGAAATCTGAAGGTGCAAGGTCAGGACTATACGGCGGATGCATTAACACCTCCCAGCCAAACTCCCGTAATTTTTTCTGAGTGGCTAAAGATGTGTGAGGTCTAGCGTTATCATGGTGAAAAACCACACCCCTTCTGTTGATTAATTCCGGCCGCTTTCTCTCAACTTCTTGCTTTAATCTCATCAGTTGTTCGCAGTACAGTTCAGAATTGATGGTCCTGCCTGGCAGTAACAGCTCATAATGAATAATGCCCTTCCAATCCCACCACACACACAACATCACCTTGTTGCGAGTTAACCCGGGTTTCGCCACAGTCTGTGAAGCCTGACCGGCCTTTGACCACGATCTTTTTCGCACGTTCTTGTCGTACGTGATCCACTTTTCATCACCAGTTATCAGCTTCTTCAAAAATGGTTCGGTTTCATTACGTCGTAATAAAGAATCACAAATGAGTACACGGTTCATAAGGTTTATTTCAGTGAGCTCATGAGGCACCCAAATATCGAGCTTTTTTGTGTACCCAGCTTTTTTCAAATGCGCCAAAACCGTTTTGTGGTCAATCCCCAGTTCTTCAGCTACATTGTAACTACTAATATGCCGATCTTGCTCCACTTTTTCAAAAATGGCAACAGTTTTGTCCGTAACAGGGCGACCAGAGCGACGTGCATCTTTGATATCAAAATTTCCGGATTGAAAACGCTTAAACCAAATTTGCGCTACTCTCACAGATACTGCATTAGGTCCATAAACATCACAAATTTTTTTCGCGGCTTGTGTTGCATTTTTACCTTTTTTTGTAATAAAATTTTAAAATGTATCGAAATTCTTCATAAGAATCACTCATTTTAACAATAAGAAAAACAAATGAAAATCTCAAATTTACCTAATTTGAATTTGGAATTGTCTTCTGTAAAATTAAAACTTTTTAATGATACCAAAATCAGCCAGATACAATTGGTATAGCCCAAGATATTTTATGACAAGTTCATACATACTATAATGCGAAAAGACTTTTTCCCCAACCTATTATACCAATAAATGTTAAACGTATTGAGAAGTTTAGAGGTGAAATTATAGCTAATATTTTACATTTAGAGTATCATAATAGCCCGGATATGTCATTTGGTAAACTGTTTAAATTAATTAAACATAATTTTGATACCATTTTCACCTCTAAAACAGTGAGAACAAACAACAAAAGTAAATTCAGTGAATGGGCAACAGCAGGTATTTTGAAAAGTAGATTTAAATTGTATGAACTCTATAATGAAAGAACAATGAATCAAAGTGAAGATTTTAAAAGTTATGTAAGGTTATATTCAAAAATATTTAAGCAAGTTTGCTCAGCAGCAAAATCTCTTCACATTAGAAATTAAATTAAGAATTCTAAAAACAAGGTTAAGACAACATGGCAAATAATTGCAAATGAAACTGGAAGAGTCACCAGACGCAACTCATCTTTTAAATTAAATATAGATGGTAAAATAATCAAATCCGACATTGAAGTTGCAACTGCTTTTGAGAAATTCTTTGCTGACATTCCAGTTTCAACCACAAAAATTTAAACGCCTCTCCTGCTGCTGCTGAATTGCTACTTAAAGAAAACGTAAAAGAGTGTGAAATCGAATTTAGATTTTATAGAAATAGGACCTCAAGACATTATTAAACATTTTAATTTGTTAAATATCAAGAATACTTCAGATTTATGGGGCCTATCTATGAAAGTTATTAAATCTATAATCGATATTATTGCACCTTACTTAGCAACTATCTTTAATGATTGTATAAAACGTGGCGTCTTTCCTGATCTAATGAAACACAGTAAAGTTTTACCTCTGTTTAAGTCTGGTAGTAAGTCGGATCCATCTAACTTCCGACCTATATCTATTTTACCAACACTAAGTAAAATTTATGAAAAAATAATACTTAATCAGTTGCTAGCACACTTCAATATAAATAAAATTTTACATAACAAACAATTTGGATTTACAAAGGGACGCTCTACAACAGATGCAGGCGTCGATCAAATTAGTTATATTTTTGATGCTTGGGAGAGATCGTATGATGCTCTGGGAGTCTTTTGAGATCTCTCTAAGGCATTTGATTGTGTGCAACACTCAACATTGATCAGGAAATTGTGCCACTATGGAGTAAGGGGTCCAGCACTCGTTCTCCTAAAATCTTATTGAATCCTATTTGATTCAGAGAGTTGAGATAAATGGAAAAAGATCCACAGGTACTAAAATTGAGATGGGGGTCCCACAAGGGTCAATTTTAGGACCCTTTCTTTTTCTGATTTATATAAATGACCTACCATACCTTATTAATGAAAAAAACGGAATAATATTATTTGCCGATGATACGTCACTTACTTTTAATATTAATCGCCAAAACTCGTGTTATGACGAAGTAAATAATGCTCTTCTAAAAATAGTACACTGGTTTAGTGTCAATCTTTTGTTAAATAGCAAAAAAACTAAATGTATAAAGTTCACGTTGCCGAATGTAAGGCAAACTAAAACCAATGTGCTATTAAATGGGGAAGGTATGGAACTAGTAGATACAGCCGTCTTTTTAGGTATTACATCAGACGCGAAACTTCAGTGGGGTCCTCATATTGCTGGATTGGCCGACAGACTTAGTTCAGCAGTATTTGCAGTAAGTAAAATAAGACATTTTGCAGACGAAAACACAGCAAGGCTTGTGTATTTTAGTTACTTCCACAGTATAATGTCCTATGGCATTCTGCTATGGGGCAATGCTGCAGATATAAATACTATCTTTGTGCTGCAGAAGCGAGCTGTTCGGGCAATCTACAAGCTGGCCCCCAACACTTCATTAAGAGATAAGTTTAAGGAAACTGGGATCTTAACTGTAGCTTCTCAGTATATTCTATCAAATGTACTATATGTTAAAAAAAATGTAAGCCTATTCAAAAAAAAAGTGACAACCACAATAGAAATACTCGAAATAAGAATAAGCTTGATGTACCAGTGACTAGACTTAGTAAAGTAAAGAATTCGTTTAAAGGCCAATGTATACGCATATACAATAGGATCCCAGAAAACGTTCAACATTTTTCAACCAATAAATTTAAAAAAGTAATCAAAGAACGTTTGTGTAGTAAAGCTTATTATAAATGATTTCATGAATGATAGCACACCTTGGGAATGAGGTGGCCCCCTGCAAGGCTACTTCCATATACTATTGTATTCTAGTTATATAGTTTTAGTCATAACATTGTTATACATTTTTTTTTATTTTAAAAGAACAATTTTCCATCTTTTTGGTAAAAGATGGCCCCGCGCGAGTTTCTTACGCCGGTTCTTCTCGCCGGGCTAGTTCCCGAACCGGTGGTAGGCATCATGTATACCGACGTTCAATAAGTGTATAAAAATACCAACATTGAATAAAAAATTTTGACTTGACTTGACTTGACTATCCGTTTGGTCCATCGGTTTAAGATGCGGACGGCAAGAAACGAGTGTTACGGGTTCGAATCCCGCTCGGGGACTTACTTTTGTTTTTTTATATGTTCAAGTTTATGTATGTAGGTACTTATATTTTTTTAATTTTCTTTTTTTTTTTAGACAAGTTTAAAAAAATGCTTGAGATCAAACACTGATCTACACAGAAATCGATTGTAAATAATAATAATCTATCAACCAACATGACAAATTGTGTTTTCGGCTGTTTTTAAAAAGTGTATTTTTAAAATATTTTTTGTAGGTTTTTAGTATGGAGGGTAGAGATATCTCTACCCTCCATAGTTTATAGGTTTTGACGACCTCTGTGGATCAGTGGTCGAACATGTATAGCCGAGGATCGGTATATATATATATATATTATCATTTCCACTTCCTACACTAGCGCTATTTCGGTGAGTTTTCGAACTATAATTTGGCGATATATTAATAAATAAGCGATTTACACTCTCGCGCGAGTGGCGAGGCGAGGCCCGCAGTGAGTCGCGAGGCGAATGTGTAAACGGGCATTCGTTCCTCGCCTCGACATTCACCTCGCCACTTACGACGCTCGCGTCCGGAGCGGTTTTTTGCGCACGAGTCAAAGGACCTCGCGACGAATACGAGCGGGTGTTCACATTCTCGCGTTCGCTTCAGTCTGTTGCTAGTTCTCATGCGCGACAGTTGTTTCTCTCGCACGAGGGTGGGTAGAGATATCTCTACCCTCCATAGTTTATAGGTTTTGACGACCTCTGTGGATCAGTGGTTGAACATGTATAGCCGAGGATCGCGGGTTCGAATCCCGCCGAAGGAACAAAAAGTTTTTCGTGTTCCTGCGTCATGGATGTGAATTAATATGTGTATAATATAATAAAAATCTTAAATATGTGTATAATAAAATAATATTAAATATATTTCTATTGTCTGGTACCTACCCGTAGCACAAGTTCTTCGAGAACTTACATTTTTTTTGTGTAATGAAACAATTATGAAGCATTAGACTTAAATAAAAACGAGTTCAAGGAAGTTGCTTAATATAATATGGAACCCAAAGCATAATTATATTAACCATAAAACTCAACAGAGTCCGACGAAAACTTCGACGTCCTCCATTGTCAATGGTATACAGACTGTACCCCAAGCAGGAACATTTTTCGATATCGTCACGTTTACGTAAACGTGAAATATTATGAGAAATTTTGTATGAACATTTTTGTTACTTTTACGTAGCCTAAACACCCACTCGTAGGCGCGACGTGCGAGATGAGGAACGAGGCGAGCTGCGAGGCGAGAGTGTAAGTAACTGCCGCACTCAGAGACATTTAATGCTTACTTAAAGGGTTACTTAGTCAAGGTTTTGACATAAAGTCCATATATTTTCTGTCAAAATCTCTAATTAGTGTCACCTTAAGTAAGCATTAAATGTCTCTGAGTGCGGCTGTAAATCTTATATTTATATAAAGATTTACACTCTCGCCTCGCAACTCACTTCGCACTTCGCCTCGTTCCTCACCTCGCACGACGCGCCTACGAGTGGGCGCTTACACTCTCGTAGTGCGTTCAGTTGTCTGTATACCGTTGACAATGGAGGACGTCGAAGTTTTAGCGGCAACAAGTCTAACTTTGTTGAGTTTTATTTTTTATATTTATTAATATTATTATGCTTTGGGTTTGCAACTTGACCTTGTTTTTATTTAAGTCCTAAACGTTTCATAATTGTTTTATTACACAAAAAAAATATATTACATTATTTTGAAACCTAAAATAATTATAATATAATGTCTTAGACGCTTTAGACCACGTCAATCTGATCCCGTGGTAAGTTCTCGAAGAACTTGTGCTACGGGTACTTTTTTATTATACACATATTTAAGATTTTTATTATATTATACACATAATATGAATTAATATTAATTCACATCCATGACCCAGAAACACGGAAAAACTTTTTGTTCCTTCGGCGGGATTCGAACCCGCGATCCCCGACTATAGCACCAACATGTTGAACCACTGATACTCAGAGGTCGTCAAAACCTAAAATTTTTTTTAATACACTTTTTAAAAACAGCCGAAAACACAATTCGCCATGTTGGTTGATAGATTATTATTATTTACAATCGATTTCTGTGTAGGTCAGGTATTTGATCTCAAGCATTAACATTTTTTTTTAACTTGTCTAAAAACAATGAAAATTAAAAAATTATATAAAGTAAATTTATATTTATATATTTATAATTTTATAAGTAAGTCACCGAGCGGGGTTCGAACCCGTAACGCACGTTTCTTGCCATCCGCCTCTTAACCCGCTGGACCAAACGGACAGTGGCCGGCGTGACGAAATTAGCGAACATATTCTGCGTGGAAAGAAAAACGCATGAAAACTCGAAAACACGCATTTTCCCAAACATAAGACTATACATACAAGAATTGCTCGTTTAAAGGTATAAGATAATATGTGCTTAGTGTGTTTGTATCGTCACATACTTTCCGGAAGTTACTTCGGTGTTTTTATCAGTAGAAATTAAAAAACAAAAATACATATTTTATATATCAACTTTATTTATCAATCTTAAGTTTTTAATTTATGATATCGTTAGAATACGTTTTCCTAAGCCAAGTACCTACTAAATGAAATACTCCCATAATGTATGAAATTAAATATTTGAGTCAAGTAGCCTATATATTATTCTTTTTGAAAAAGTTCTAAGAAACGCATTATTTCGCGTGCGAGAGAAACAACTGTCGCGCATGAGAACTAGCAACAGACTGAAGCGAACGCAGTGTTGCCAACTCTCAAAATTATTTCACCCCAAGATTTTGTCGAAAACCCCCAAAATCGCAATAATTACTTGAAAATCCCCCTAATTTTTTGTATCATTAAGAATGTCTACTATTAATACTATAAAAATCATGCAATGACAAACAAATATTAAAAATTAACATTGTAAGATAATTAATATAATTCTGTCCAACTTTATATATTATAATACACTTCCAAAAGTTTATTTTCTACAGGTTGACTTTTCAAATCACTTTTCGACGTTTTAAATCGCTTAATAGGGGATCGGACTACATCTGAAATATTTAGTTTAATTAATATATTCAGAAATATTGAGGCATTACTACTTGGTAAATGTAAAAAATATATTATTTTATATATTATTAGTAAACTACACATAAAATAATATATTTTTTACATTTACCAAGTAGTAATGCCTCAATATTTCTGAATATATTAATTAAACTAATCCTACATTATTAGTGTATATCACATCATATTATACAAAAACATTCATTATGGTAAGTATGAACTTAAACGCACAAATATCGGAGATATTTACAAATATATTCCTGCGGCCATATACTTCACATACTATAACCTACAAGTGACGTTATTTGTAGGTCGACTTTAGTATGGAGCGTTTTTAGGAGACTCGCGAAATTTTTTATACAAATCGCTGTACCTTCGAAAATATTGACTTTTGATATACGGTTTCTTCTGAGAATTTACTCATATTTAAGAGTACTATTTATTTATGCAATAAAAAATTAGACCAATAGGGAATATGCATGTGACACCAAAATCGATAAAATATTTTTATTTGTAATCTTTATCGCTAAAGAAACATACCCGTACAATTGTTTTTTAATTTATCCTGAGTTAATAGTGATTATTTTTCCGACCCAAATATCGACCAATAGAATTGCACCATTCGACGTCACGTGGTACAACCTACATGGTATTATACTGATAATTTTTTGAAAATTTTCTCTGGTAGTTGCTATAACTGTACATTTCGTCTCATGGTGCAATTCTATTGGCCGACATTTGGGACGGAAAAATAATCCCCCGAATACCACACGAGCTTCAAAATTATCTGGCATTTCCCTCAAGGTTCCCTGCAAACAAATAAAGTCGTCAAGTTTTTCAGGAAAAATCACTTGCGCTTCGCGCTCGTGATTTTTTAACCTGAAAAACTTGAATCCTTCATTTGTTTGCAACGAACCTATCGGGAAATACCCGATAATTTTGAAGCTCTTGTGGTATTATAAGTGAAAATTAATCATCAAAAAGTATTGTTTTTGAAAATGCCGCGCAAATTTCAAAAAAGGATATTATTGGCTGAACAAAACATGACGTCATAGACCGCACGGACGTGTGTCAACTTTCAAAACTTTTTTTTTTATTTAAGGGGGAAGGTATTAAACCATTACCAATGTAAAACATTTCATTGTGTCAAGTGAAACAGAAATTTCATATAAGGTTAGGACTTTAATATGATCCGGAATCCGGAAGGCCTCCTTCTGTTTTCAATTATAATTTTGTATTATTTTTTTAAATTCATGTTATTTCGGTTTTTCATGTGTAATATTGGTGGAATATTAACCATCAATTATTCGTTGAGGTGCACTAGTGTGGAAAAGTGATACAATTACAAAATGCGTGCTACATTGGGTTTCCCGCCAAAACTCCCTAGGAAGTTTCAGTATCAGTTTACTGAATCGACTGACTTGACTGATTGACTACCGTGACTATTTATTTGGACTTTGACTAGACTTTGGACTTGACGATTTAGAAATACGTTGATGAAAATATACTTGACACTGGCAAATGGTGATAAGCCGACGCCATAAATAATTAAAAAAAACAAACAATGATTTTATCTGTCTATCCAAGTGCGATGACGTTGTGACGTCATAGTCCACAACTCAAGCGCTCGAAAATGGCGTTTTTAAGTCGCCCAAAAATGGTTTTGATTTTAAAACATTTTTTCCAGGATAATAAATAATATTTTAGATGTTTTATATGTCGCATCCGGTCATAAAGCGGAAACGAAACTACAAGTGTGCCCTCTATTAGAAACGTGTTTGGCGCGCTTTGACGGAGTCTAGTCTGAAGTTCGTACAAGCGACGTGGTGGGGATGTGGTCTTGGTGTGGTGTGCCTACCACGTTAAGAGAATGAGCTATCACATCTCGAGTAGTCGTTGTTCGGGCAACAAGCCTAGGAACTGTCCATAGTTTCGTTAGTGCCAGTGTTTATAAAGTTCTTAAAGTACAGTGATTATGTAAGGTGTAGTACATTAATAAAGAATTGTAATTCCGAATAAACAAGTGATATTGTAAGTCTATAATAATTCTCTTTGCACGATTTACCCATGCAAGCCCACAATTACCTATATCTCAATAGTATAGATCCAAAATCATGAGCCATCAGACGACATCAGAATCGGGATCAAGTCGTGCAAAGAAAGAAAATTATTGTCCGAAAAAGTAAGGGTATTAAAAAAAAAAGTGTAATCTAGCTCGCACAAAGGCTACAAAAAGTGATAATAATCATTGCGAATGATGTGGATCGAGTTTGGCAGTATGTACAACAAGGAAGCACGCCATGCATACGGCGTAACTGTGAAACTATGGGACAGCAGTGAATTGAATGCTGTAAGGTGACCTTGTACCAATAACCCTTTGTTCGTGCTCGCCACGAAGACAGGATTAAGACGGAGTTGAAGTAAGGACAGCCGAGCGGTGACGTGATTACGACAGTAACATGACGTTTATGGTGGTGACACGAGCGCGGCGGCGCATCAACGACAGGCTTTGGATAAGAATTCGGTGGTTGTGGTAAAAAGTGGTAGCCAACTTTTTATTTCTCGCAATAATTTTTAAGACATTCAATACACTAGTGATTTATCTCAAGTGTCCATGAAATTGCTTGCTTACATCTCAAAATAACCTTTACAATTTAGTGTTCTGTTGTTTTGCTGTTCTGTGTTGTGCAGATGGATGTTCGACTGGGCAATGCATAGCCGCACCATGGGGACAACAAGCGGCGCTGCGTGACCGAGCAGCGGCAGAGTGGAGGCTACCTCCATGGCGGCGGTGCCAAATGGATGTTCATTGTGCCTCTGGTGGACTGGTCTAGTCGCTTCACAGTGATGGAAACTGGTTGTATCGTTAACGTTGCTTAATTCATTATAGGGTCCTAAATTATTCTGGTATTATAACCAAAGTATTATGAAAAATAAACAAAGTGAGTAGAAATTAACGCAAAGTAAAATCAAGTACTCAGTACATACGACATACGTCTTACAGACTCATTATTATTACTGTTTGATTAACCGAAGTGGATGGAAAAAGCTAAATTATTTCTGGTAATTATAATCATTATCGACATTCCATTTAGTGACATCACATTGTACTTTGTATAAAATGACAAGTCACGGCAGTACGCGCAAGTTGTAAACAACTCATGCGAAAACAAAGACAGCCCCAATTGCAGGTATTCCTGAAAAACAATAGCTGGTGCACTGCGTAAACAAAATCAGTTGACGTGTACTTAACAATTAACAATGTTTAGGCGATATTAGTTTGAAACGACTTCAATTAAGTTTTACGTCTACCTACCTAGTAATTATTGAAGCTCAACTTTGTAGTTGGTTTTAAACACAGTACATACAGTTTTTGAATAGCCTTATTTCTTATTTGGCGTTAGTGCACACGTAGTAAGAGAAATTAATCATTGGTCAGTTTCAAAAGTGACTTTAAATAATGTCATGTATGTTGTTGTTTATTCTGAAAGTGTCTAAAAGAACTGTTAGATGACATGATAATAAGTTCTAGGACATTCGCAATTCGCGAGAAAACTTTTCATGATATCGTTGTTGTAAGCTGTTAAAATTTGGAACATTACATGTTTGTCTATCTATTACACGTTTAGACTAGGCGGATTGGAATGATTGAAAGTACAAAAATAACATGATAATATTGTTTATGTGAGGTGATTGGTCCATAAGCTTGCATCACTATAGGTTACAGAAATTATAGGAAATAGTTTAATTGACAACAAAAAGAAAAGAAATTAAAAGAAATAATTTGACGGTTTCAGAAGTTGCGGTATGCGGTAAGCAGGTGCCTATGGCTGGTGTTGATGGTGATTGCAGCAGCACACGCTCAACGGTTCAGTTGCTGTGACTGAGGCAGATAAGAAAGCGCTGGTGATGATGGTGATTGCAGCAGCACACGCTCAACGGTCCAGTGGCTGTGACTGAGGCAGATAAGAAAGCTCTTCGGTGGACTCCAGTGAACTTTGGTGAACTTGGTTATCATGTAAAAGGTTGTAAACGCACTTGGAAGTCTTCTGGTATAGTCAGACTGTAAAAGCCTTTTCCTCATTCAATCAGTTTGATTGTTGAAAGAAAATGAAATTAACATTATTGCATAATTAAACCTGACATTTTTATCTTTAAGAAAAAGGAAATCCATTTTCTAGCTATCGCAGTTCTTGAGATACAGCCTGGTGACAGGCAGACATACAGCAAAGTCTTAGATTTTATGTTCCTGTTTTACCCTTAGATACGGAACTCTAAAAAGAACGTAATTGGACATAGTTGTGCTGTTATTTTATGTACAGACGGAGGTTCAGTATTCGAGCGACGCGACGAGACGAGACGCGACGGAGTGCAGCAGGTGGTGTGGGCCGTGCGACGGGGTGCCGCGGCGGCCAGGGATCTGCACTCTGTACTTCATTGAAGTATCAGATTTGGAACTAAAATTATTTGGTGAGCGTAATTGTTTATCTCGTGACTGTAGTGTGATGACTCGGTAGTCTTTTAAATGAACACATTTTAAAAGATCTTAGTGTAGAAGAAACATTGATTTGTTTTATACAGTAACAGAGATAGTACAATAATACAAGTTTTGAAAAGCAGTAATGCGGAAGTAAATAGATTTTCGATTAGTGATTTTGTTGCGGTTTAGTCACAGGGATGACAAACTATGTATGCGTGTGTGTTTGTGTATTACACTTGTAGTCACAGAGATGACTAATCGACATATTTGAAATGGTCACAGGGCTGACTATTGTAGAACACTTGTAGTCACAGGGATGACTACTCGACATATTATTTGTAATGGTCACAGGGCTGACTATCGTAGAACACTTGTAGTCACAGGGATGACTACTCGACATATTTGTAATGGTCACAGGGCTGACTATTGTAGAACACTTTTTAATATCACAAATCACAAAATATTGAGTTAAAAGTAAAATGATTATTGATAAAAGGAGTTGAGTTTGTTATGAGACAAAATAGATAAGGTCAGGTATAGCCGAGCGTGAACGATACTGTGTGGTATTTTCTTTTGTTTCAGACTAGCACACACGGGGACGTGTGCTACACAGGATGGCCGTGTCGCATCCGGTCATAAAGCGGAAACGAAACTACAAGTGTGCCCTCTATTAGAAACGTGTTTGGCGCGCTTTGACGGAGTCTAGTCTGAAGTTCGTACAAGCGACGTGGTGGGGATGTGGTCTTGGTGTGGTGTGCCTACCACGTTAAGAGAATGAGCTATCACATCTCGAGTAGTCGTTGTTCGGGCAACAAGCCTAGGAACTGTCCATAGTTTCGTTAGTGCCAGTGTTTATAAAGTTCTTAAAGTACAGTGATTATGTAAGGTGTAGTACATTAATAAAGAATTGTAATTCCGAATAAACAAGTGATATTGTAAGTCTATAATAATTCTCTTTGCACGATTTACCCATGCAAGCCCACAATTACCTATATCTCAATAGTATAGATCCAAAATCATGAGCCATCAGACGACATATACATATATTTTGAAATGTTATAACCAGTAGAAACGTTTAAAAGAATAAAAAAATACATGCATATTCCCTATTGCCTATTTAATCAAAAACAAGAAAATAAAAATCCCTAAAAATAACCCCAAAAGATTCTCCCCCCTAGAAAACCCCCTGTAGATACTTTTTCCCCCTAAATTTAGGCGGAAAACCCCTAAGTTGGCAACACTGAGCGAACGCGAGAATGTGAACACCCGCTCGTATTCGTCGCGAGGTCCTTTGACTCGTGCGCAAAAAACCGCTCCGGACGCGAGCGTCGTAAGTGGCGAGGTGAATGGCGAGGCGAGGAAAGAATGCCCGTTTACACATTTGCCTCGCGACTCACTGCGGGCCTCGCCTCGCCACTCGCGCGAGAGTGTAAATCGCTTATTTATTAATATATCGCCAAATTATAGTTCGAAAACTCACCGAAATTTCGAAAACAGCCCATTTCGGGGGGGGGGGGGGGGTTGAACCCCCTAAACCCCCCCCCCCTGGCTACGCCCATGATCTATACTAATATTATACAGCTGAAGAGTTTGTTTGTTTGTTTGAACACGCTAATCTCAGGAACTACTGGTTCGAATTGAAAAATTATTTTTGTGTTGGATAGTCCATTTATCGAAGAAGGCTTTAGGCTATATAGCCTATCATGCTAAGCACTAGGGGATTTGCATTTGTCGATTTTTGCCGCATAATGTAGTATAATTTACACGGGTTTTAAAGCTACAAGGCTTCCGCCGCAAGGCCAAAATTAACCGTCTAAATGGCCATTCGCCATTAGCTGCAAGCAGAGATTAGTAAAAAGTTACTACGTACTACGTAGTGCTACAAGGTAATTTTGCCAACAAAAATGACAAGGTGATTTGTCAAGCAACTCGTCGCACAGTGGAAATCGACCCTATTGGGACTATATTATGCACCAGAATCCGGAACACCGGTAAACATTCAAAGCATTGGAAATATAAGTCTGCGCTAATACAATAGAGTTGAAAATAAAAGTTTTGAGGGTCGAGCTATCATATATGACATTGACATTTGACTCGACACTCATGTGTTCGATTTTCAACTCTATTGTATTATCGCAGACTTATATTTCCAATGCTCTGAATGTTTACCGGTGTTCCGGATTCTCTACGGCCTATATTCTCAAATTTATCTACGGCCTTCCGGATTCAGGTTCATATAGTTCCAGCCTAAAGACTTTTGCCGCACGGCGAAAATCAGCCGTCTAAATGACAATATAGTAGCTTGCAAAGACTATGCGACATTTTCAGTACCTATGGTCTTTAGACAGTAGATTTAGGAAAAAGTAGTTCTGCTTTAGACACCAATGTAAATTCCGCTTATGTAAATAAACACAACTAAGCACAATACGAACGGAGCACCAATCAAGAATGTTTCAAAATCGGGTTTTTTTTCCTTTTGAGAGCTTTCACTGCGTACGCTGCGGAAACGGTTTAAGTTTCGCTAAAATTATGTATGACAGAACTGTTTCCCTTTCAAAGTTCTAAAAAAAAGTCCGCGACTGTATATTAAGTCTATCTTTTAAGGTTGGCTTACCATGTCATCTGCGTAGCTGATATTATTGACACAGATGTCATCAATGTGGCAACCGACATGCTTGCCGCTGAGCTCGTCAATCAGCGCGTCTACATAGATGTTGGACAGCGTTGGCGAGGTCAAACCGCCCTGCCTCACACCGCACTGAAGCCGATACGGCTCCGACACCGCGCCATCTAACATTGTTGACCTGGTGTGCATACCAATATCTAAATATTCCGATGCACTCACGTGGCAGTCTAAGGTTCTCCAGTTTCTTCCAAAGGATATCATACACGACCAGGTCAAATGCCTTAGATAAGTAGAGGAAGCACGCAAATACTGGAGTCTTTCGATTTGTATAATATTTGACCGTGTGCTTGAGAGATAGTATTGCACTCTCAGTAGACAGCTTGGGTCTAAAACCAAACTGGTTGTGATGCAAATTTATGTGACTTTCAAGCTGTGAATTCAGCACACCATCAAACACCTTAGCAACAACTGTGGGCAACGAGATAGGTCTATAGTTGCTTTTATCAGCAAGATCTCCAGTCCTGTTTTTCACAATAGGAACTACTATCGTCCTTAGCATGTCCGCCGGAAGGTAAGTATGACTCACGCACAGTGAGTAAAACACTCTAGAAATATGAGATCCAGCGTGTTGCAAGTGTTCGATGCTAAGGCTGTCATGTCCTGGAGACTTTCCTTTTGTCATGTTCTTGATCAAAGAGGATATCTCCTTCGCTTTAAAATTAAATTGTAGTGTCCCACTAGGATGATTAGCATCAAACATCTCAACTAACGACCCCACCGTTGGTTGCACTGTAAAATGCTCCTTGAAAATATCTGCAATCCTATATCCTTATGTACGGGCGTAGCCAGGTTTTAGTTTCGGGGGGGTTCAAGAAAATAAAACGACTAAGGGGGGGGGGGGGGGGTAGTATCAAAGTTCTGATTTAGGCTGTTGATTATTTTTCTAAAATAATTTCAATAAATCAAATTTCAGAGGCGGAAAAATATGTTAATTGGCATCGGGCGCAAAATTTCTAAATACACCTCTGTATATTGGTCAGATCTCTGTATTATATATACCAGCCGGCCCATTTCGGGGGGGTTTGAACCCCCTAAACCACCCCTTGGCTACGCCCATGCTCTTATGATCGCTAACGCCGTTAACACTCCCAGGAAGGCCGGTCTTTAAGTCACACCTTTTCGTGCTTATCCAAAAACTTTTGAAGTCACCTACCGCGTGCTTTTCAGCAATGACCATTTTCAATTGGTCTTGGTTGTCTTGACACCATTTCAGACGTGACTTAAAGACTCTTCTGCTATTACTCATCTCATCGTGCATAATACCAGAGCTAGGCCTACCACACATTACCCATTCTATGAATTTGGACCTAGCATTCCTGTGAGCCTCGGCGACGTGTTTGTTCCAACCCACTATGCGCGGGCCACGCCCACCCTAACAGTGTTCCCTCGACTAGCACGAGCAGCATTTCTAAGGGCAGACACAATATCGGAGTATAATATGTCCAGTACCTGCCTGTGGCCAACATTAGAGCAAAAGCCATCAGCACAATTAATAAATTCTGGTGGGAAATCAATATATAATAATCTGTCATGACACTCCTTGGTATAACCAATTACCTGTTCTGTACTTCTTTGCCCCCACACTATCCCTTTGTTGCATAGGTCACTGTTACTAGGAATCAATTGAGTAGTAGTAGTAAATTAAAATTACATACCAATATGAGGGGGAAATGGTCCGACCGACGACTCACTGCAAACTTAACGTGAATAGACTGTATTTACTACTTATGCATGTGAAGTTTTCTATTGCTGCCATAACTTTTACGTGTAATATAATATAATATGTATTAATATATAATATGTATTAATAAACAAAAATTATACATTATTTTCAAATAACGAAGATGTGACCAATACAAATTCATATCGACAATATATCGATATAATTTGTATTGGTAACATCACTTAGCATGCCAGTGTATTAGTGCGCTACACTGTTATATTAGCGCGAGTCTTATTTGTGTGAAATAAATAAGCTAGTGTTGCAGTTTTATAAATGTGTGAGTTTGTAACGATTACAATATTTTTGTGAATGTGTGATTTTGTTTTCATTGTGGGAGTTACCCTCCCCGCACCAAAATTGGCAGAAAGTTTTGTTTGAAAATTTCCCCGCGTACCTCATCCTTGTAGTATATAATCTAAGATTTGGTGGATTCAATACAACGCTTTGAGTATCCAACATACAACGACTCCTATTTAAAAAAAAAATATTGTCACTAAATTTTTATGTATGTATGTAACTATTTAATTATACAATAAAATTAATACCAATAATATTGCACGTGTGCGGCTAGCCGACAGCTCTACGACAATAACCCTGCCGGCCAAAGGCGTAGCTAAGGGGGGTTTAGGGTGTTGGTTTAGGGGATTCAACTCCTTTACTGAATCGACTGACTTACGTAGTATAGCTTTGTATTCTCTTTGCTGACTTGACTGATTGACTACTGTGACTATTTATTTGGACTTTTACTATATAGTCTTTGGACTTGACGCTTTAGAAATACGGTGATGAAAATATACTTGACACTGGCAAATGTTACAAGCCGATGCCATATATATATAAAAAAAATAATACTTCAAAGCAAATCTGTCAAATTTGTAATTGACAATCGCACATTTCTTTTGGAAATTGACGTCCGTCGGTGAGGGAGGTTAAATCAAGATGTAAGTTTTTAATCTATTTATATGTATGCCATCTTTTTAATTTATCATCTCTCGATGTATTTTAGTATTATTTTAATTTCTTATTATTTCAATTCTGTATATATTTCCAAGATTTAACATCTCAATTTCTATTGTAGGTATCATTAATCATAACCTAACCGTAGCCAACCTAACCTTTCAGGTCCAAAGTATCGCGTGATACGCTTTACGAGTGCGTAAATGCTGTCCTTCAAGCCTCGAAGGACAAAAAGCGTCACTTCTTGGAAACTGTTGAACTACAAATCGGATTGAAGAACTATGACCCACAGAAGGACAAGCGTTTCTCCGGCACTGTCAAGTATGTTCACCTGGATAGCATATTTTAGTGGACTGTAGTGATTTGTATGGATATTTTATTAAAATGCACTTCGCCTACCGTTTGGTTAAGGAGTAAAATGTGTCCACCAAAATGTGACTGGACAGGGAGTTGGCGAAAGCTGACGGGACTTTACCCAAAGTCTTAAAATAATGGGTAGGATAGCTTCGGCTTTCCGAAATTATAAAAGACAAGGAGGATTGGGTAAGCCTACATACCTTTATGGAGATTTTGTTGAAAAGCAAAACGAAAATATGAAATACATTGCTAATGTATGGATATACGTAGTAGTAAATTGTTTTTGATACTTTAAGTATAAGAGTGCTTAGTGCAAAGAGTGTTGATTTAAATTTCGAGTTTCATGAATTTACACAACTCCCATTTATGATGATTTTATAAAATTGCATGTATTATCTGATAAATTGATGACCAAATCATACTGACAATACCCAAATGCATTTTGTATTTAAGTTTTTAGTTTTCGTAGTTTAACATTTACAATATTTCAGGCTCAAGTACATTCCGAGGCCAAAAATGCAAGTGTGTGTCCTTGGTGACCAGCAGCACTGCGATGAGGCCAAAACCTTGAATGTACCATGCATGGACGCCGAGGCTTTGAAAAAGCTGAACAAGAACAAGAAGCTTGTCAAAAAACTAGCCAAGAAGTAAGTCAAATATTTCTAAATAGATTTTTTTTTCAGATAGTCGTACAAGTTATTTCTATAGATCAAAGATTATTATGAATTAATTCTTTTTCAATTGTTTAAATCTTTGCGTCGCATTGTCTTTTGTGTACAACTATCCAACAAAACAATATTTAAATATTAGCTTTTAACTAATAGTCCCTCAAATATTTTTACAGGTATGATGCTTTCCTTGCATCAGAGTCTCTGATCAAGCAGATCCCTCGTCTGTTGGGTCCCGGTCTGAACAAAGCCGGAAAGTTCCCTGGTCTGTTGTCTCACCAGGAATCTATGACACAGAAGATCGATGAAGTCAAGGGCACCATCAAATTTCAGATGAAGAAGGTATGTCGTCACTTGTCAGCAATTTATACATATTGGTATTTAATCTATAGCCAGGTATGGGAAGTAAAAAATCTAGACATGTTGCTGACTCCCACCTTTTCATATTATGGATGCAATTAAAAAAAAAAAATTCAGCCCAAGTGAATTTTTTTATATTTTCCTAGTCAGGCTATATTAACTAAGCCATGAATTAAAGCCTACCTACACATTACATTAACTAAAATGCAAAATACTTTTGAGCATTTTACTTGTGGTTTTAGCATTTTCAACCTTTTTACAGGTACTTTGTCTGTCGGTTGCCGTTGGTCACGTAGACATGACTCCTGATGAGCTGGCCCAGAACGTCCACTTGTCGATCAACTTCTTGGTGTCTCTGCTGAAGAAGCACTGGCAGAATGTACGATCACTTCACATGAAGTCTACCATGGGGCCACCCCAGAGATTGTACTAATTTTAATACACTTTGACTACTAAAATATTATTTTATTTAAATTACCTATTTCTAATTTTAAAAATTGGATATTATAATAATAGGACACAACAGCAATATCAAAAATAGAAACATTACATTTCTCTAGTACTGCTGTTACTATACACAGAATACGATATATACTGTATATGTCACCTTATAAAAACCGTTAGATTGTAAAACAACTAACGAGATTGTAAAAATATGTCGAAAGATTAAAAACTATATTTATAATCTAACGAAAAATAATGTGTTAAATAATAGGCAGCATATTCGCGTCGGAATTCTATCAACATTTTACAATTTCACTAGTTTTATTACAATCTAACGGTTCTTACAATTTTACGGTGACATATATATTATAGACCAGTGTAATGTAAGTAAAACTTTGAGTGGAAAACGAAAATTTTAGGAGTTGCACCACAAATTAAAAATTAGTATTTTTTTTTACCCTAATTAAGAATTAATTTTTAAACTAATGAAAAGCGATTTTCCCCGCAACCAGCCAGCCGTAGTGGCTAGTCGATTTTCAGAACGATTTTCAATTTTTTTTTATATAATAAACAATATTTGGTTAGGTATAGTACCTACTAAAGAGCCGTATGTGGCTGCTCGAGCCGCAGGTTGGTATAGATATAGGCCCTACGTTAAAGGCTGTAGCGTTTAACTTTTAAAGGATTTGTTTGAATCAATATGGCCCTAAATACTTGAACTTGCCAAGTTTTGATTTCCTTCTAAAAAGACAATTAATAATTATCAACATGAGTGTGAAGCGAGGCAACTATAACACGTCTCTGCCACAGAGGAAACTCGCAGCAGCAAGCCACCAACCCCAGCCGTTTAGTTTACGAGCAGCATAGGGCCAGTACTTAAACGCGAAGAAGCCACAATAGATCCACTTTGGTCGCAGTGACGTCAGGACTCGGATATGATCTGCCTTCGTCCTTCGATTCAAAATAAATCAAATCAATTTTTGTCAATCAATAATATGCATGATGCCTACCACCGGTTCGGGAACTAACCCGGCGGGTGGACCCGGCGAGAAGAACCGGAAATTATATAAAATTCTAGAGCTCGCCGTCGAAAAAGGAGCTCATCGCGAACAAGCATTGGACCACTGCAGGTCGCTAGGGCTCTAAAGTTTGATATAAATCCAATGCTTGTTCGCGATGTGTTCATTTTTCGACGGCGAGCTCTAGTTCTATTAGTAGACAAGTTTAAACGTTAACATAAGATGATAGTGAAGTGTAATAAAAGTATATAAACGTATGTATGTAGTTTACTTTAATATTTTGTTTTTAGCAAGTAGGTATTAAAAAAAGGTCACAGTCATCAGAATTAATCATTACCTACTTTTTTGACACCATAATTGCTTTCATTTAAATTCATCCATTTATTTAATTCAAATATTATAGAAAACCTAACTTTTCGCTTGGCCTAAACTATATCGCTTAAGCTTCTTGAATCAGGATCAAGCATCTCATCATCGGTATTGTCACTATCATCAGGTAACTGTTCGTCGCAGTCTTCCACAGACTCATCTGTCTCAACACTTTCCTGGGTAGCTATTATTTCACCATGAATATTTTTATTCTTGAGATTGCCCATCCAAAAAGCTTCGGAGCACTTGTTTGCTGTTAAAACTGCTTTTACTTTGTAGATAAGTGTTTCAAGCAGTTGCCTCATGTCTGGTACTTTACTCATGAGTGCTGTGTCTTTTTTCAAACGAGAATGACAACACAATGACTGCAGAAATCGGGTAGTTTGCTGAAGAATTTTTAATATTTCTAAAATTTCCTGTGTTCTGCTTTTGAATTCCAACTCAAGTATAGGTATTCCCTGTGCAATAAATAGCTTAATCATTGGTAGAGTCTTTTTAAAGAAGGCTGTTAAGTTATTTCTATTTTCAAGTGTTTTAGATATTTCAGACATACATCTTAGTATAATCGCTACATCTTTCCAAAGTTCTAAATGCTCGTTATTTGTCAATCCTTTATTTAATCTATTTTTCGTAACTTCTTGTAAAGCAGTACCAAGGTTTCGATAAATAACTGGGAAATTAACTTTATTTATACACTTAAATGTATTGAGGGTGTTATTTCGACTCTTCAGTGCTTCAATTTCATTAACCAATAATAAACTTATATTCTTTAAAGCTACAACTTCGTTGTTAACGAAGTAAACTTTAGCTATGGTATCTAGGTTTTGATTATATGCGAGTCCTTTTTCAGAAATACCATCTAGAGTTTTCCATGACTGAGCTAAGAAATTATTGGCCAGGTCCCTTAGAATTTTCGACACTGTAGTTGAACTACTAGCACTGAAATCTTTTATGGTATTTAAAAATTCTACAAGTGCCACTGCAGTTAAAATTTGAATGCAATATTTCTCTTGTTTCTGTATGTACTTAGCCACAGCGAATACCAAGTCTTTTAAAGAAATAGAATTATCATTGTCCACATTCGAAATAGTGCGCAATGAAGATTTTAATAAAGCTATGTTTTGATTTTTGAAACCGATCCATCGGAAATAAATAGTGAAAAGGTTGTAAATGTATTCCAAGCATAAAACATATTGATGTACATTAGGAGGATATGAAGTTAATTCGTTTTGAGAATTTTCCTTCACATGATTATCCAATTGAGCAGTAACAAATTTCAAATGTTCAATGACTTTAGGTAAAACATCGTGTACTTTCCTTGCGCATTCTTCAGCTTTTTCGCTATTGTACATTTCAACATTATTTTCTTTGCTTAAAAAGTTATTTCTTTTTATCTTCGATAAAAGAACTTTTTCTAGATTAGTATTCACATACTGCAGTATGAAGACTAAGATTTCGGTTGTAAGTCCTGTATCTGCCTCATTATCGTCCACCAATTCAGCGTGTAATAAATTCAGCAAACTTAAATCCAGTGACCTAAAAAATATGTTGTCCACGGCCCCAATTTTACTTTGGATTGACCGTAAATTATTTTGTGTAGCTTGGGTGCGACCTGTCTCTGGTAATACAGAATCATCCGGATTATTCTTCTTTTTATTAACCGTTTTACTGTTGAGTGCTTTTGGTATGGATTTTTCTCCAATATTACCTTTAGAGTTGATCGAATAAGATGGAGGAGTGTATTTAAAATTGATCTTTAACAGTATTTGATTTATTATAGTTTCTATTTTGTGAATATGCATGATCCTGAAAAATATTTTTGATCTTAGACCAAGATCTGATTGAGAAGCGAAAGCATTAACCAATTCTCGAAACCAATTAGAACAATGCACTAAACAATCCAAAATATTTATAACAGTTGGGTTACTCATGTCTTCTACAGAATCAATATCAAAAATTGGCATAATAACAGGGCACCCTAATAATGCATCAATACTTGAAAGATCTGAATCATATTTTTTCTTGTGTAGTATTTGAACAGCATGGAAAAGAGGAGGCAACATAAAAATATTGACGTCGTCTTTTTCCTGCAAAATTAGTCCTCCAATATTAATAGCAATGACTTCATCCATTTCGCTGTCGGTATTTAAGCAATATTGCATTCCTAATTTTATATCGCCAATTCTCTCACTTTCTATGTTATCAACAATGAAATTTTGTTGTAAATCATTTGTGACTGCATCAGCTATCCAAGCTAGGAATTGTTTACTGATGCTTGGTAATGAAGTGATGATGTTACTCAATTCATCATAAAATAATGTGATCATGTTTGGAAATCTTCGTGTACTACGATTTATCAACTCAATAATTTGAGCTGCTTCATGAAGATCACCTTCAGGGAAATGGTTTATGGATCCATAAGTTACATCTTCTGGAGGTTCTGCTGCATCATCTTTATCACCAGTGAATTTTATGAGGTACTTTACAGCATGAGTCCCAGCTAGTATTCCTTGTATTTTAATTTGTAGATTAGAGCTTCCTAATTCTTTCCTTATTATCATATGGATATCATCCCTGATAACAGAATTTTCAAAACTATATGCCAAACCACAAACCAGGTTCATTACTGCTTTTATTTCTGATAGGGACATATCGTCTGTTCTGTCCAGCAACATAAGCATTTGAATACTATGTGGTTTAAGTAAATTAATATCTTTTTCTGCAACACGGTTCAGTATAGACAAAATACTTAGAAGACAGTTTTTATTTGATAAACCTAATTGAAGGAGCTCTGCAACTACAGTTTGACTACAGTCTTGTAGTTTACCAAACATTAACATGTAAATATGAGAAGCAAATGTTTGTAATGTTGGTTCTGAAGTATTTTTTAAAAGGCAATTGGTTAAATTTATTATGTTATTTAAATATTCTTTTAAAATTGGAATAAAATTTTCAAAAGCTTCATCAATTAAATCAATTCTAAAAATGTTAAGTTTTATTTGTTTCTTTATAATATTTTCAGCTTGCTTTTGCTTTTCTTCAGACGTAGAAAACAAAATCAACATTATTATAAAGTCAATTGGTTTATGATCGGCATTAACTTTGCACCCAGAAATTGCTTTTATCCAAGAGTTTGCAATAACTTTTGAGGATATTATAGAATTCCTTATTGCGGATGCTGTTAAGATTTGACTGGTAGCTATGTCTTGAGGCTTTGATATAGAAGTCGGCCAACCTAGAGCATTTCTAAGCCCCTGCACTGCTTCAACATAAGCATTATTATTATTAGATCCTTGCATCAAAAGAAATTTCACAAAATTTGGAAAGTGATGACATTTAGATAATACTGTCAAAATGTTTAAGGTCCTCTTTTGCAATTGCTCGTATTGTTCTTCAGATAAACACAAATATGATAAACAATCCAGAATGGCTGGAATCAGATCATGATCTTCACTCATTATTCGGCTCATTTCAGTAGCAATGTTATCATGTTCCTGGTCTCCAATTATATCTGGTATAGCTGTAACTATTTCTAATCTTACCATCTTCTCTGTAGTGACATCCAACAAGTTAATAAGGTGTGTGGCTATTTTTTCACCATCAACTATACTATCTAAGCCAGAGAAGCATTTAAGAAGCATTCGTATCCATGGCCCACATTTAGATTCAGCGGCCAAATCAATAGCCAGCTCAAATATATAATCTACCAATTTGTTTTGAAGTATTGGTATATTTAAAAGTATTCTTAAAACACTATCATTTATGGAAATTTCACTGTCATCGGTGACCCGAACGATATTTGGAAACAAATAGTGTTTAAATATATTTATGTCCTTACAATCTTCTACTACATTGGAGTAGAATTTTGACACATTTTGAGGATAGTCAACATGCTGTTGTAGGATCTTCTTAATATTACGTATAAGAACAACGATTTCTTCAGTAGCTACACACTTATCAGGTGGGTGCTTTATAAGTAAACCACAATCTTTTAATGTGGATTTAAAATAGTCTTCCCGCCGTGGATTCTTGGGTTGACTTGTTAAGGTGGTATCATTTCTTTGAGAAATTCGTTTTAAGCTCATCGTACTGTATTTATATATTAATAAAAACTGACAAAAAATGCTTGCTATTTCTTACTTATTTTTTATGTTTACACGTAAATAATTATTATAATAATTATGTTTTAAAACACCAGTATTTTCAAAAATAAATTCAACTCAGTTTCCTTCATCTTCTTTAAAAATTATCTAATACTTAGAGAAATAATTAATAATTATTTTAACTGTTTCAGAATTTAATGCTTTGTATGCCGTATTTTTTGGGTGTGCTCTAATTTTCGGCTCTTCATAATAAGAGTATGTATGTAATATATATCAAATGTAATATTGGTAGAAAATTAAATAATAATTATTCATGAATTTGCAAAGTAGGTACCTAATATGTGTAAAAAAAATGATGGCTAGTGGTACCTATTCGGTATAGCTCAAAGAGTATAACTTTTACTGACATATTAAAAAAAAAGATGTCACTTGTCACTTTATTTCCCACAAGAAAATTCTAAATATTTCTTTAAAAACCTTCAAGAAAATTAGTAAATAACCATACATAGTAAAAATGAATTCAAATTTGTCTAATTTTAGTAAATTTATTTTTAATAATCAATTTGTGCCAGGGTTTGGGGTAAGTATCCTAGATTCCTTACATAGTACTCTGTGCATAGTACTAAGAACTTAACTAATAATTATATTAATAAAAATATATGCATAAAGCTGGTATGGTTATTGTTTCTTAGTTTCAACAAGTCAGAAATAAATGGGCCAATTGGATGATGGTTCGCGATGTAAAGAGAAGACGCATGAGCGCTGAACATTTCTTGGAGAGGACTAGAATTAACGCTATGAGAAGAAATAATGTGCTACCAGTAGAAATTCGAGAGATAGCCGATAAAGAAATCAACAAATTTGAAATGAATGCTATACCCTTGAGAATTAATAACAGATGTGCAATTACATCGAGGTAATTTATATTTATTTTGTAACTTGCTTTTGCCTGAGGCTCTGCCCGTGTAAACACTTCCACAAAAACACTTCTTTGGGACAAAATTAGCCTATGTTTAAATCCAAAGCTTTATGGTAGTGTGGGAATAGTGGTAAGCCCCAAAGGGAGATCTCCGACCGAGCGAGGTGATATGCCTGGTCAGGCCAAAGCCCACTTGTAATCATTTCAGCTGTCGTATATATACTTTCCGAGCTCAGAAACTTCCGATAGCGTGATTCAGGACTGTGCGCTGATTGGTCTGCCACAGTAGTATCATACCAAATTCCATTAAAATCTGTTTAGTTTTTAAGTGAAATAGATCCATCCATCCTCAAACTCTCACATTTATAATAGCTGTTGTAGGATTTATTTAGTGCCAAAGAAACATTCATTCTACATTATTAAAGTTAGAAGCATTGTGATTATTCAATTGGTACTGTAATCTGACTAAATAAAGAGCCCATTTAAACAAATTATTTCATTTCCCAGGTACTGGTGCAGATGTTTTTGTTAGATACCATTTGTTTCATCAATTTGATATAAAATATCTCTTTTCCAGGCCTCGTGGAATAGTCAAAGAATGGAGATTGAGCCGTATTGTATGGAGACATCTGGCAGATTACAACAAATTATCTGGAGTACAAAGAGCTATGTGGGGATAATTTATTTATTTGTATATGAACAGTTCTAGTTAGATATTTATAAATAAAAATATGTTATTGACTTTGTCTTTTATGTTTTTTTAATAAATGAAAAGTTACTAAGTCAGGGACACTTATAACAAGATATTATTGTAGTGTAGATATATTCAAATTCTGTATACCTATTTTGATTTGCACCTTCTCCGTCTGTGCCCAAACATGACACTTCCTATTCACTACATACCTAATAAAGTCAACATTTTAAGAATGAATTCAAAAATATTTTTAAAGTTAAGGAGTAAAATGAAAGGTTTTTTTTAGTCTAAATAAATTATTTTGGTCGGACTGTTGGATTGCATTATTTATTGGTGCATAAAAATCTGCAAAGGCTTGATAACAGCAGAGCAGCCAGTACATAGTTTTAATATAAAAAAATATTCAAATCTAAATGCCCAATTCTCGTAAATAACTTTCATTTTTATTGAATTATTAACTGGATCACTACTGTACTATTGCAGGATTTAGTTATCAGAAGCAATCTTCATTACATTCAGTCATTTGATCACTATATAGCTGTAAACCTGAAAATTGATTGAAATAAAAGAAATATTATATAAGAAATAACTTTATTATAAAGTTACTTTTCTTACAACTAAAAAAGCTCCATAGAGCTCAAAATGGAATACCAAAGCCATTAAGCTTTTTAGTCGAAAAGTCCTGAAACAAAGAGAAAATCCATTGTTAGTTTTAAACATATAAAACATAGTTGTGATAAGTAGCATTGTTTTTCTCAGGATAATGTTGTCAATCATAAGATTTCTGAAGCTAATACATTAGATCAAGCATCATTGAAAATATTTTGCTGCAGGGCTGGATTTAGGGGACGGCTACCAGGGCTACAGCCCAGGGCCTCCACAGTAGACTTATCTGGCACTGTTTGGCTCTTTTATTGCTACAGTGTTCAAGGTTACAAAGTAATAGAATATTTTAAATTGCTTTTGCAGAAAAATATACAAAACTAATATTTTTGTCGATTTAATTAATCAACCAAGTGATTTTTGGGCTAAACTTTAGTATAATATCCCACATTTGCCCTATTAGTTGCTTAATGGTAATTTTACGGCTAAAAGGTCTTCTAATTACGAATTAATTCCGCAACTTCTCAAAAAGATAAGATCCGTAGATTTCGAGATAAAAAATATTTAAAATTCGATAAATTCTATAGAAATTCGGCCATGTTGACGTTTCTTTGATGTTCCTTTTTTCATTGCCTGTACATTTATATATTATAATGTGATATAGGAAATGTATGAGAACAGTATATAATTCTTAGGTAATTAATAGCAATGTATTACTCCGAGTTGGCCCAATACGACTTCATTGGGTTAGGTTAGATGGCTAAGGCGGGAGCGTAGCGCAGCGAAGCTACCGCCTTAGCCATCGTGGTTATTTCTTTGTAAACCACCCAGAAGTAGGATACGCGGGGCTCCGTCGACTCATAATTGAAGCCAGTTGTTATTGAGGACCATTGGGTTCTAGGTATGATTGAGGATGGATCTGAAGATTTGAGTTTGGAAGTGTGTCCAGACAATATTCGCTCTGCTGAGGTTTTGGTGCCACTTATATTAAAGAATGTGGAAATTGGCACCTATAACCTCAAAACTTCAACTATTAATATCTCAGTAACTATGGGTTTCCGGAGGGGGGGAGTGCCAAAGGGGGGTTCACCCTCCCCCCTCCCCGCCCTCCCCCCAAATCATGGGATATTATACTAAATTTTTACCGATTTTTGTAACCCAAATATGATATTTTGGATTTTCGACACATGTTTTAGCACCATATTATTTCTGTTTCCACTTTAAACGGTATCAAGTGAGATATTTACCAAAGCCCATGTCATCATCAGACTCCTCAGGTTCCTCTTCCTTCTTCTTCTCTTCTTTAGCGGCCTCAGCCGCTGGGGCCGCAGCAGCAGCCGCCGCTGGGGCACCGGCAGCGGGCGCAGCACCGACGCCGGAGCCGATGTTGGTGATCAGGTCACGCACGTTAACGCCTTCCAGCGCTTTAGCGAATAAACCTGGCCAGTATGGCTCCACATCCACGGCGGCAGCCTTCAGGATGGTCGAGATTTTCTCACCCTATAAGCATGGACAATATTAGTATTTCCTCAAAACTTACATAATGTTCGATTGAAATATAATTTTGGGAATGTCATATTAGGAGTATAGTTTATTAATTTAGGGACAGAAAGCAGTTGTAGTGTTGTAAAAACAAGATGAACATGGATATAGGTTAGCTATTTATCCGAATACATATTTGAGTTGAAACTACTTACGGTGACGGCAACATCATCATCCACAAGGATGAGAGCAGAGTAGACACAGGCTAATTCAGCTTTGGATGCCATTTTATTTATTTAATAGTGCAAGTCGCCTATAGGCCTTAGCTCGGAGAGGACAAGCACGTTTTACTTCTGTTTTGAAAAGAACAAGAAAGAGCGGCCCTGACACCTATGTAATGTCAATTCATTTTGACATATGTCAAATGTCATCTTTTTTTTTTTTTTGTTTAATTCGTCCCGAAATGGAACAGGCTAAGGTCTTAGACCATACTGCCTCGTCTGTCGTTTGAGGTATTTCTTTGTCTTATTTCTAAATCGTCAAGTCCAAAGTCTAGTCAAAGTCCAAATAAGTAGTCAGGGTAGTCAATTAGTCAAGTCAGTTGATTCAGTAAAGTGGTAGACGCTTTACTGAAACTTCCTAGGGAGTTTTGGCGGGAAACCCAATTTAGCACGCATTTTGTAGAATGTATCACTTTTCCACACTAATGCACCTCAACTAGGGAATGTTATTATTCGACAAATTTTACTATTCGAATAATTCGAATAATGGCTAAACACTATTCGAATAAATTCGAATAATTCGAATAATACGAATATTGGTAAAAAACTTTAAATACAAGTAATATAATGCGTTTATTATGACGTGCATATTTAATAACAATAAAATATGAAGTGTTTAACAAATAACTCTAAAAAAATCAACGTATTTTTAATAAAAAAAAAACTTCTTTGAAGTTTTTAATTTAAAATACTAAATTGCAATAACTTTTTAAAACTATTAACACACGTACCCTTTTGGTCTGGAGCAGACCACGGATTTGGTTGCCAAGGGGTTTCTCCCAAAAATTAAGGAAAAAATCCTCTAGGGGAGGAAATTTTTGGGGTTTGTTTTAGAGGTTCCTATTTTCTAGTTTTTAATTTAATTAAGCTATTGATCGATTTGAAAAGTCAGACTGTAGAAATTAAGCTTTTGATAGTATAATTTAATCTATAAAGAACAATAATATTACAGAATTTTTTTTTTTCATTATTTATTTATCAGTTTATTTAAGATTGGGGAGAAATATATTTGCAGAGTTGGAACACTGCACAGAAATCGGAATGCACTGTAAATAGTGCTCTGTTCTAATACAATAGAGCTGAAAACTCAAACACCTAATCGGTACGTGTGTGAGAATAAGTAAACAAGATAAACCGTTAAAATAAAAAGTTCAAAAAAAATATTTTAATGTTATGTTATCATAACAAAAAAACTTCATAATATAAATTTTTAAAAACAAAAATAACCTTTTTCCATTATTAAGCTAACCATGTTTCTGTATCTCTTTATGTTTTTAATTTCTTTTCTTGAACTATGAGTCTTGTTACAAAAGCAAAATTAGAGAACAGTAGATTTTAAAATTGTATCATAGCCCTTTGACCTCAAGACTGTGCTGATAATTTTTCTGTAACTATGCATCTGTATGCGTTGTACTGCAAGAACGGAGTGTGTGATTTTACGAACCGTTCAGAAGATGAAGCGAAGGTACAAAGAGACTGAAAAACATCTGACAAGGCTGTGCAAGACTTTAATGGCAGACTGGCAGACCCGAGAAGACCGTTAAATTGTTTCCACTTGTTGAAAATCGACATTTAAATGCAATTAAGTTCAGCAACAGCTTCTTTAGCCGCGAAGAGACTACGTTACTGACAGCCCAGTGAAGAAGACTTGCTTAAGCAAATCTGAAACCCTAAAGACTGAGGAGAGAGGCAGATGCCTTTGTGATGTGATGAAATAATAATATTATTATTTTCGTCACATTCTCCAAAGAGAATCGTTAAAGGATGAAACGAAGAATTTTAATAATTTAATTTTTATCAAATTATCATCTAGAAATACGGCAAATTTTTTGAGCATATATGAAGTTTTTAATCTTTATAAAGTAGAAATGGTTTTTAGATGTTACAAGATGACACAATTTATACTTTCATGTTGTTTATCGGCTATCCTAGACCAATAAAAAATCTGAAGTAATATTGTTAAAGCCATTAGCTCTTACAATCTCTGCACTAAACTTGGAAATCGTATGTGAATGCGGTGCCTTCGAGCACTATGTCAATCACTCGGTCTCATCTCCCAAACTCGAGAGCCCTAGTATCACGGAGCAACACTGTGATACGTCCGACAACACATACAGTAGGAAAAACGAGAATGGTCCAGAATTTTGGTCCCAGATGATTTACTCATTTTAACTTCACAAGTTAAAGTGAACTTCTGAAAGAAGGCTAAGTACAAGTGACCTGGTAGGCGATGGGTGAGGGATGCTACTAATGCATTTTAATGTCCTCAACCCGATTAAGTATACCCTGAGATGAGCTTGGAAGGCTAGTCAGAAGCCGCAGATTGTCACCCACAGTACTAATACACGAAAACACGCCCTGACAGAAGATTGGGAGAATATTGCATAAATCGGCTCCACAATCTTGTTTACAATGACTAACTAAAAATAAAATAACAAACCCGCTCTAAGCTGTTGTTAAGCCCCGAGGAGTTATTCGAAACTGCAATATTATAATATAACATGTAAATTCAGTCTTTAAGACTAAGATTAAAATGCTTATTTATTGTTTAAACATAAAATAATATACTGATATATATTATTTATTACTTTTAAGGAAAGGTGATAAATCTTGTTATATTTTGAAAAGTATGAAATTTTAAACAATTTGTACTTAGTTTTGCGGGCCAGTGTAATACTGTACTCTATTGTAATAATCAACTCATCTAGGTAAATAAATATTTGTTTTAATATTTAGGTAATTAACCATTTTCTTAACATTCAGTTTTTAGGATTCCTTATTTCAAGAAACCTTTATCATTTCACTCTGTCCGTCTGTCTGTCTGTCTTCTAGCTATACTGCGTCTAGATGTCAGTTTTGGTTTGATAAAAAAATATAATTTTATTATATAGTAAGGGGTGGCTTTCTATTCATGTGAAGTGTATGTTGAATATGTATTTTAAAATAAAGGCAAAGTTTCATATATGAATATTACAAAGTCAACCATTTCCAAGTAATTGGCCTCCAAATTGGTTTCACCCCCTCTGGCATTTCTGAACTATGAGAATTAGAAACTTACAATTTTCCATGCTGACAGATCATGCTAAATTATCTTTAGGAAAATTATTTTGAACTAAATCGAACAATAGGTAACTATTTAAGAATATGAAAATAAAAATCCTATTACGCTTTATAGTTACAGTACCCTCTTTAGACACATCCTGACAAGCTCTTGGTTAGGTTATTTTAACATTGCGTGTGAGCATGGCGTTCTTTTGCTGTTTTCTGTAAGAAGTATTCACCTTAGATATTTTTTTTATTTAAAAATAGATTTATATTCTTTCACAAACAGTGTATTAAAATCTGTTTTAGGATATCATTGACGACAATATTAATAAATAATAAAAATAATGTATTAAACAACTAAACTTTTCCGGTTTATACAAGTTTTTTTACTATTGTTAACATATTTTTGAAAAAGAAATAAAATATTTTCATTATTCGTTTTATTCGAAATATTCGAATATTGAACCCAGTCATATTCGAATAATAAAATCGTCGAATATTCGAATAAAACGAATATTCGAATATTCGAATAATATTCCCTAACCTCAACGAATAATTAATGGTTAATATTCCACCACTATAACCATTAAAAACCGAATTAACACGAATTTAAAAAAATAATACAGAAACACAACATTGCTGATCGACTTTCCCGGCAAAACTCTCTCAAATGTCATCGCTCATCGACAGTGTTTTTTTTATTAAAAAAAAGTAAGAGTCAAAAGTCGTAAAGGGTTTAATACCTACAGTCGTACAAGGATCTTTTGGCACGTGGACAAAATCAGTACTAACATCGCCGTCTTGTAAAATGTCACTTTTAGTATTATTTATTGTTTTGTACTTAGTTGCGACACCAAAGACTCTTCTATGCGACACCTTTTGGCACGTGGATAAAATCAGTACCTACTAACATCGCCGTCTTGTAAAATTTCACTTTTAGTACTTAATAAGTATTGTTCTTATTTGCGACTCTCACGCCCCCATCCAAGTGCCAAAAGATCCTTGTACGACTGTATATTAGTATACCTCAATGATATTAGTAAGTAAATTATATTTTATTTTTGTCTATGGCAGATTCAAATGAGTAAACCAATGACTAAAGAATTCAAAGGACAGGCCCTACCTATGACAAAAACGTGTCCAATTTATCAGCTGATTATGAGCAAAAAATGGCTGCCGAACTAGAGTTGCAATTATGGGTATCGACAGTATCGATATTTTAAATTTTCATAAGTTTTACAATAACTTACATGTACATGTACGTAAATAAAAAACTTATTTTACTAATGACTTTGTACATTTAACTACTTTTATTAATCGATAATATCTTTTAACGGACATCCAAAAAAGTATTCGATGCTGACGATATATTTAGGTATACATTCTATTTGTTCTAACTGGACCACTTTCAAAAAAGTTTTTATAATATCTTTATTAATCATGTAAGACTTAGCTTTATTTACCATGGGACAGAAGTGCCATTTCTTTATTGAAGTCAACACGCTTAAGTATAATTATTAGTTAAAAATCTTTTAACTCCTAGGTCCTTATAGGTTATAATATTATAACCTCTAAGGACCTAGGAGTTAAAAGATCCTTAAATATTTATTTGTATACGAGCTGAGCCAACTGTATAAATTGGTTTATGACATGAAATTATGCTTTTTTTATTCTTAATTTATGCATTTAACTACTTTTATTAATCGATAATATCTTTTAACCGACATCCTGAGTATTCTATGCTGATTGCTGAGGATAGTTTTATTCTATTTGTTCTAACTGGACCATTTTTTCAAAAAAAATTGTAATACCTTTATTAATCAAGTAAGACTTAACTTTGAGAAAGAAGTGCCATTTCTTTATTGAAGTCAACACGTTTATCTTTTATTATTTAAGGATACTTTAACTCCTAGGTCCTTAGAGGTTATAATATGGTTAAATATTTATTTTCATACGAGCTGAGCCAACTGTATAAATTGGTATATGACTTTTGATGTACAGCGTAAGTCAGTCCCATCGTAACCTAATCTTATACATAATGACAAGTAGAGATGGGCGATGGGTAAATACCCAATCTACCCATTTGGGTATATACCGGGTAGATTGGGTAAATACCGGGTATATTGGGTAAATACCCAAAAGTGGTGGGTATATAAAATTTAGCATTTGTTGCAACTCCCGGTTTTTTTAAAAACCTCCCTAATATAATGTATATTTACTAACGAATTCATATTAGTTAAAATACGCACCGTAAAATCATAAACCAATATAGTTTTGATAAATAGAATATGTTTCTCTATGGAAATACATATTATAAAAAATAAAATATTAATGTTCGGGGCCATACACAGTTCTTTCTCATGGTCCAGCGTCGTAGGTCCAGTAGCCCGTCAATAGTAAGCTGTTATTAATTGGTAAATTTAGTTTTAAAAAATTATCGACACTAATGATGCTAATTATAGTCGTAATAATCGTGTTGGATCCACGGCGTATAACTTCTATGCACAGATTATAGAGGAACAGATAAACAGCTACATAGTTATCTATCGATTTGATTGAACAACTACAAGCATATATACCACGATTATGTGAAAAAATCGTGGGTCGTTAAAGGGGACGTCAAAATTTTCAATTTTGGAACGTTCTATGAAAGCTGTTTCTAAGTACGTAAGAATATAATATCGATACCTTGGGGTAAAAAGGTCGTATAAACCATTTTACCCAAAATAAGTTATGAATGCAGTTTTATTTAAAATTTTCTCTATCGATTGATGCATGTTCGTTCGTTTTAACCTGGTGACGTCAACTGCAGGACATAGGTCTTAATTAAATTTCCAGTGCAACCGGTCGCTCGCGGCCTGTATCCATCGACTCCTTGCGACTTTTCTCAGGTCATCTGTCCACCTGGTGGAAGGCCGTCCTACACTTCGACGTTCAGTTCGTGGTCTCCACTCAAGAACCTTTAAGCCCCAGTTCATCGATTTTACGAGCTATATGTCCAGCCCATTGCCACTTTAACTTGCTAATGCGCTGGGCTATGGTAACTTTAGTTCTGCTGCGGATTTCCTCATTTCTGATTCTATCACGTAGAGAGACTCCAAGCATAGCCCTCTCCATAGCTCTTTGAGCGACACGAAGCTTTTGTATAAGTCCCGTCGTGAGTGATCACGTTTCGGCTCCATATGTCATCACCGTTAACACACACTGCTTGAAAACTTTTGTCTTCAGGCACTGAGGAATTTTTGACGAGAAGATGTTTCTGAGTTTCCCGAACGCTGCCCAGCCGAGATGGATTCGACGGTTGACCTCTTTTTCGAAGTTGGACCTACCTAACTGGACTTTGTGCCCTAGGTATATATAGTCGTCAACAACTTCGAGCGTAGAAATTCCAACGGTCACTTGGGTGGGTACAACATGGGCATTAAACATAATTTTCGTCTTATCCATGTTCATACTAAGTCCCACCTGTTGTGAAACTCTACGGAGGTCTTCTAGCATAGTGTTAAGGTCTTCCAGAGTTTCTGCCATAACCACGATGTCATCGGCAAATCGAAGGTGAGTGATGTAGTCACCATCTAGGGGCACGGCAGTGCCCCCTCCAAGTCGAGCGCGAAGCAAACACTGCCGTACCATCCTTTACTGGAACCATTTCGCCGCATTTTCAGGCCCCTATTTGAGAACCTCTGGATAAGACCAGAACGCAGAAATTTTCGTCATCCAATAAGCTATAATCACGTACTTAAAATCCAAAATTTCAAGTCTGTAGGTCATTTAGTTCCGAAGTTAAGCGAAAGCAAAGTTTCGCATTTTCGACACTCACTCACTCACTCACTCACTCACTCATGATCATCAAAATAGAACTAGTACTTCCCATAAACTTAGAGAGCTGAAATTTGGTACAGAGTTGGGGTTTAATGGCCACATAAAGGGAAAACTATAAAAACTAGGATAATCGATCTGGGGGCACGGCAGTGCCCCTGCCAAGTCGAGCGCGAAGCAAACACTGCCGTACCATTCTTTACTGGAACCATTTCGCCGCATTTTCAGGCCCCTATTTGAGAACCTCTAGATAAGACCAGAACGTCGATCTGGGGGCACGGCAGTGCCCCCGCTAAGTCGAGCGCGAAGTAAACACTGCCGTACCATTCTTTACTGAACCATTTCGCCGCATTTTCAGGCCCCTATTTGAGAACCTCTAGATAAGACCAGAACGTCGATCTGGGGGCACGGCAGTGCCCCCGCCAAGTCGAGCGCGAAGCAAACACTGCCGTACCATTCTTTACTAGAATCATTTTGCCGCATTTTCAGGCCCCTTTATTCTACTCGAACTTTATTCTACTCGAACATTACACAAATTAAATAAACAAATTACACTAAAATCTAGGGAAATAAATCAATATGCCCACGTTTCTACAAAAAGAAATGAAATCCCACCAAAAACATTCTGTAAAAAACTAGCCATGGAGCTGCTTGTTTATCTCTAAAAAGTAATGAAATCTAGACAAAATCGTGCCAAGTCTAAGGTTCCTTACTGCGGTTTCTTTATTATTATAGTTAATGTTGGCCGTTGAAGTGTTGAAATGTGACTTGGCCGTTGAAGGGCACACAAGGGTACAAAAGGGGCTCCATGACACCATTGCTCCAATACGTGTGTTGTACAATCAACAACAGCCTAAAATGAGACACTAGCGTCCAATTACCAATACCAGTATGGGCTATTATCTCGCTTAACAAACATAGGTAGTTACAAATGTAAACAAAATTGACTTGTACCCACTAAATTATAAAGAATGTTCAACGGCCAAGTCACTCAACATTAACTATAATAATAAAGAAACCGCAGTAAGGAACCTTAGACTTGGCACGATTTTGTCTAGATTTCATTACTTTTTAGAGATAAACAAGCAGCTCCATCGAGACTTGGCTAGTTTTTTACAGAATGTTTTTGGTGGGATTTATATTGATCCCAAGTCCTTGCCAGTCCAGGAGTTTGAACGCATCCTCCAATGCAGCAGAAAACAGTTTCGGAGAGATGACGTCTCCCTGTCTGACGCCGCGCTGCGGTGGGATCGCCTTTGTGCTATGCTCCTGTACTCGCACCGACATGGTGACTTTACTATATAAACACTTCAACACTTCGATGTACCGATTACTACCGGTACATCGAAGTGTTGAGGTGTTTATCTGGCATCTCTGAAGAGACTGTAACACCGTCCAGGTCTCAATCAAATCAAAGGCTTTCTCATAGTCCACAAACGCCAAGTACAGTGGCAGATTATACTCCACGTTTTTCTGTATAACTCGGTTTTATGTATGTGGTCTATGGTACTAAAACCTCTTCGGAAACCGTCTTGTTTGGGAGGCTGGAAGTCATCAAGCTTCCGTTCAAGACGATTCGTTATGACGCTTAAAAACAGCTTATAGACATAGCTCAGCAGCGTAATGGGTCTGTGATTCTTCAGCAAAGTTTTATCTCCTTTTTTGAAGAACAAGACTGCCACGCCCTTGCTCCATGCCTCTGGCGTTTTGCCCTCGAACAAGGCGGAATTAAAGTCTCTGGAGCATTTTGAGTGTTGGTGTTCCACCAGACCTCAGCAGCTCCGAGGTGATCCCATCCTTACCCGGCGTCTGTTTTTAAGCTGTTTAAGAGCCATACTAATCTCGTATAGGCTGATGTCCGGGATATCTTCCGTGTGATGTCGATTTAGTAGCTCTAGGATCCTTAGCCAGATTAACGACAGGTTCGGCAACTGAGGTGTAAAGTTGCTCATAGAATATCTCGACCTCTGCGAGCAACTCAGGCCTGGCTGACACAACTTTCCCATCCTCTGTCTTCAGCTTCGTCAACCGGCTCTGCCCAACAGACGTGTATCTTGCAAACACTTTTCAGCCCTTGTTTCGCTGTATCCTGTCATCAATACTTCAAGTATTAAAGAGACCAAAGACTAAAGAGACGAATATCGTGCTGCAAAGACTTTGACATCTGTCTGTTAAGCTGCCCATAAGGCCATCGTCAGAGGTTTGAAGAATAAGGGTGCGTCGACTAGCCATTAGTGTAAACGTGTGGTTGGAGATTTTCTGTGGCTTACCTCTACGGTGGGTCTCACAGTACTTTGATCCAACTGCATGGATAGTCTCTGCGAACCTGTCATAGATTTCGTTTACTGAAGCGTAGTTTTCCAGGCCAGCAAAGCGGTTTTATAGCTCGAGTTGAAAGCTTTCGGGGTTTTTTAATTCCAGTTTGAGACGGTCGGAGCGTAGAGTTTACCAATCGAGCTCTTTCGAGTTTGATATTTAAGTTTAATGTGCCTCGCACCATTCAGTGATCGCTGCCGATTTTCACTCGGTGTATCACGGAAACATCCTTTAATATCTGTCTCTGGGTGTTCATGATGAAGTCTATCTTATTTTTTGTCTCTCAGGGCTCATCCAGGTCCATTTCCTGTGAGATGGCTTCTGGAAGAATTAATTCATCATAAAGAGTTCTTCCTTTTCTATAAAATCAACCAGCCTTTGACCCCTGGGATTCCTCTGACCAAAACCAATTTTTCCCACTTTCAGCTCGTTTTCACCTCGCTTGCCTAACTATGCGTTGAAATCTCCCTTAACAACATTGAAGTGAGTTTTCGAGTTATGTATGGCCTTAGATATGTCCTCATACATATAACCTCTACTTCTTCATCTGGATGAGACGAGGTAGGTGCGTAAACTTGTATGACCTTCAACAAATATCTTTGAGATATTCTGAGTATAAGGTACGCATCCCTACTCGACACACTTTCGATGGCCACGATGTTGTTGACAAGAGACTTGTGGACGAAAAACTCGATTCCACCTTGGGACTGTTGGGACTTCCCAGTAGAAGAACAAGATAAAGATAAGAAGAATAATAAAGTTCGCGGAAACTTTGCTGCCCATTTTCGGTATGTATATCCCTTAGTCGTCTCTTACGATACCCACGGGAAGAGATAGTATATGGGGAGATGCTATTCTTACTCCGGCATAGATTGGTGCATGTAACACTTTTAAATTCACAAAAAATGGTATATGACTTCTCAACATAGTTTTTGTTGAAATGTATGATGTAAGATTCAAAATATAGATATTGCTTTGACTATTTGGTGTAATGTCATATTATATAAGATTATGTCGTAAAAGACAGTAGATTGAATCAAATACTAACCAATTTAACAAATGCACTTGGTTGTAAAAACCAAAGTTCAGTACGATTTTGATTACCAACATAACAAATGCGCTTGGTTGTAAAAACCAAAGTTCAGTACGATTTTTACTTACCATTACATTATTATGTTTACTAAAATTTGATTTAAAGATTAAATTTCAAAAGAATGTATGAAGAACAAAAAAGAAAAAAATATAAAAAATCCTTTTTCCTCTATAAATATATGATTAAAAGCTATAGAAGTGGAATATTAGTGATTAATATCTAATACAACATTAATCAGAGGTAGTTATATGCTCAACAATTGTTACAAAATGTTGAATTTTATCTACCCAGCATTTTGGGTAGATATGGGTATTTACCGGGTACGTATGGGTATTTACCCGGTAGGTGGGTAAATACCCGGGTACGTGCCCATCTATAATGACAAGATGCTTTATTTGGTGAAAATATGGTTACAATTAATAGGTGTTACATTTTTACAGCTTGGAAAATAATTAGTCCTTGTGGCATCGACAGATGGAACTAAAAACTTTTTGAACTATCTAAGGTGGAATAGAAATAAAAGACAAAGGAATATATCCACTTATATTAAAATGAATAAGTCTATCCATTTCTAAATAAAATTAAGTTTGTTCAAAAATTGGCTATGCTATTCTCTTGACTGGGTCCGGGGATTAATATTTTCTTCTCCAGCTTTCAACCATAATTTGCTTATTGTATCACTTTTCAGAAACCTATAAAAAAAAGTATTATTAGTTTTATCATTTGTCAAATAATTTTGGTCACAACAATATTATTAAAAGCTATTAAACTTATATTTTTAAAACCACATCGAATACATTCAGATTGCTTTTTGAGACATAACACAAATGTAATTATTATGTTTTTATCGATGTAATTATTATTTGTACCTTTATCGATAACTATTACAAACGGTAGGTACAACACTTTTCAATTACGTAAATAAATCTAATGACTTAAAATGCAATTTAAAGGACTGTTCTAATGAAATTTAAGTGGATATGAATATAATAAATGAAAAAATCAAATTGCAACGCAATTATTTCATGAAATGTTTATAGTATTGCATAAAACCGGCTACTAACCTGCGTAAATACAATTGAGGTTGATTTATACTCTTTAATGCATTGCACCTTGCAATATAACGTTTAGGCATGTTAATTAGCACTTTTACAACATTCAAATAAAATTTTAAAGAATAAGTCCTTATAATCTCTTGGAAATTCATAATTAAACAAAACATAAACAACCTTTTGACAGGTGACCTACCACAGTTAATTGACAGTTAATGAGCAAATAATGGCGGATCGTTCCACATTTCGTTAATTGTCAAAGTTTTGAAGTCTAATGTTTCTAAAATGAGCAAAAACAAAAATATTGCTGTTTCTTCTAACATGAAAATTATTGCATTAGATAGAAAGAGACCAAATGATATTTCACCGTCTGTCTCATATTTCCATCATATTTGTATAAGCGCTAGTATGTATAGAACTGTAAGGGCCCCTCCATGTATATACCTCAATGGAGTAAACGGATTACCTGATGGTTGCAACTTATTAGTACAGGTTATGAGTGAGCACATACCCATATGGTGCATACGATTTGACCAAAAGAAATCGAAAACAATCTAATCATGATTTCTGATTTCTAAGCAACGGCATTAAGTTTTACTTACCACAGATTAATAAATTTTTCTTCCAAGGTTATTAATTTTATGTACAAAGGTGCCTCTATTCGTTAATTCGAAACACCTGTTACCACCCCGCGTATAAAAAAATACACCAGTTTCTTGGTAAATTTTTAGTAGAGTCCGACCGAAACTGGTTTTCCGGCCGAAACCGAAACTGAAACCGAATGTTCGGCCGTGGCTTCAGTTTCGGCCGAAACCGAAACCGAAACCGAAACTCACGTGGTCAAGTAGAAAATTCTTTCAAATACTGAAATTTGGTGCATTTTATCAATTATTCTGCATTAATAATTAGGACATGAAATGGAAACACGGTACATTAATTTTGTTGTAATCATTTATTTAATATACCTACTATTAAAAATATTAATTAAGGTCCAATATTTTGTAAATTCCAATTTATCAGCACTAGTGGTCTACTATGGAACAAATGAATGTTATATCAATTTTTATACTCTTTTAAGTTGCATAGTATTTTTATAGATGATCAAGTTTCCTTTATATGGGGACTTAAGAGTGCGCTAGTCAACGGTTTGAACTCAGTGCGGCGCGTGGGGAAAATGCTTGTTATTTCACTATCGGGGAAAAAAAGATATAGGCATAAAATAGTTATCTATACTTATATGAGAAGCTATAATATGCACACATTTATATTGCTTTGTAAAGTATTTTAGAAAAGGTGTCCTCAGATTACGCAAATCAACACTCAGCTGTTGGTGTTTTATGAACAAACTACCTAGGTATATAATATTTATGTCTGAAGTAAAGTTATCTCAATTTCTGAATAATAAAACTGTATCGGTATGTGCTTGCTTTTTTATTTTCATTTTCGTTTGTTTTTTATTTACGGTCAAAGTTGCGCTAAAAATCCGACGTTTGGAGGCTATTAAAATTTTAGAAATATAAGCACATACCAACCTAGATAAGTGTAATAAAAATCGATATTACACAAAAATTTGGGTCTACAATATTTGACTTTAGAGTAAATCACCAACAGCGTTTGTATGGAGAAAGAACCGACTAGCGCAGCCCTAAGTAAAAAAACAAATACGTGTCTTGAGTTTTAGCAGGTAAATGAATACTTATTTTGACTGATATTCTGTTTGTTGTTGCAAATTCTTTACGCTAGATAAACTCCACGTCTTTCAGTACCACTTTTTAGAGTTCTGTAGCCAAATGGCAAAAAACGGAACCCTTATGGATTCATGTCTGTCTGTCCGTCCGTATGTCACAGCCACTTTTTTCCGTAAATATAAGAACTATAGTATTGTTGAAGTTTGGTAAGTAGATGTATTCTATGAATCGCATTAAGATTTTCACACAAAAATAGAAAAAAAAAAAATTGGGGGATCCCCATACTTAGAACTGAAACTCAATTTTTTTTTCACGTGTGGGGTTTTATAATTTACCTAAATTTTTGAAGACCTATCCAGTCTTCAAAAATTTAGGTTTCTAATATCATTTTTTTCTAAAGCGAGAGAGAATAGTTTGCGCGAGAGACACTTCCAAAGTGGTAAAATGTGTGTGTCCCCCTGTAACTTCTAAAATAAGAGAATGATAATACTAAAAAGAATATAATATGATGTACATCAGTACGCAAATTTCCACCGAAAATTGGTTTGAACGAGATCTAGTAAGAAATTTTTTTAATACGTCATAAATCGTAAACTGCAATTTACCTTTCATTCAATCAACTCTCTACAAGAACTTTTATGTTATGTTACTTGCTGCTACGGAATCCTTCATGGGCGAGTCCGACTCGCACGAATTATTTTAAATAGGATCCATATTATGTAGAAAATAAGGGGAAAAAACAAAAGGGGGGTCAAGTCTCTCCAGTTTCCTGTACTATAAACTATAACTCAATAGTAATTTTACCATAGTCATTTACTAATTTATTTTGATGCTTCATTAAGTCTTAAGAATATAGTGAAATAAAAATTTAATTAAAAATACTACACTTAAACTTGGAATAACTATATAATAAGGTTAATGAGAAAGACTTTACTAATTAATAAGAATTAATGTGATATTTTTTAAAGACAAATTTCTATGAAACTGATTATCAGGCAAGGTATAAAAAGAGATTATTCTCTCATCATTATTTTATTTCATAATGTTAATACAGTATCCTATGGGAACAAACTGTGCTTTTTATCCTTTGTTTTAATCCAGAGTTAAAACTACTACCATACAAAATTTCATCGAAATCCGTTCAGTATTTTTTGCGTGAAAGAGTAACAAATATCCATCCATCCTCACAAACACTCACATTATAATATTAGTAGAATTAACTACCGGATTTTATCACCACTATCACAGGGCTGATAATTTGGTACACCAGTGCTGATAATTGGTGACGAGGGTGCTAATAATTGGCGACAGGGTAATTTTTTAGTTATGATTATTTTTATAAAATGTCGATGAAGGTAAACTATATTATGAAGTAAAAATCAGTCATTTATTAAATAATGGACCCAGAAAACTCATAATTGTGGGTAAAAAAGTATTTTCCTCTGTAATAATCGGGTTTAAATTTGAACTATCTCTTAAAGTGCTGATAATTGGTACGTTCACCCTATATTTTAATTATGTTTTCAAATTCAGTTGCGTCACAGGGGCGACACTCTCTACAAATGACAGTCCGAGCACCGACAAATGTCAGTTATGTTGACTTAAGCCTAGGGTTGACATCGAATTAATTTAAAATATTTTTTACGCCCGCGTAAATATAATACTTTTTAGGCGAAGCCGCGGGCAAGATGCTTAATATGAAAAGAGAAATCATACCTACCTACTTTAATCCACGTCTGAGTTATTTATTGTACTGCGTGTGACAAAAGCAAGGGTTAGGTTAGAAAAAATAAGTAATTATTATCGAGGTAGGTAGGTACTTACCTTTCTGGATTATTAGGCATGCGGAAGACGCTTTTGTCATAATTTTTTTCTTGGTTATTATGGCGACCTTATATAATTAAGCCTACTCATTATAATGCCGATCAGGAAATTTCTAATATGTTAGGTACACGGTACGTGCGATTTGAACTTTTAAAGGATACTGATATTTACAATGAATATTCAAAATAGTCTCCAAATGTCTAACGTCTAATAGCCATATTTTTTTTTAATCAAAAATGTACTCAGACCATTGGCCCATAAATTGGAAAAATATACCTTGTGTCTTTAGCAATTGGGTTTAATTTGTACTCAATTCTTAAGTAGTACAAAGACTATTTGAATAATTAGATCATGCATTGATCTAATTATTAAATTTTTATTACCACTCAATAAGTGTTGTAACACAACTGAGATCGTCGCACAATATCGATAGGTATCGACAGATCTAAATGCGATTAAGTACGTACTACATGTAATATTCAATCTAAAATATTATGCGGAAATCCTTACTAATATTTTACTACTATTATAAATATGAAAGTTTGCGAGGATGTATGGATGGATGAATGGATGGACGGATGAATCTTAAACGGACAAATGACATACCACACGTTTGTTACTCTTTAACGCAATAACTATTGAACGGGTTTTAATAAAAATTTTATATACGTTCGAGGTTAACGTCCTACAAACTTTACGCAACCCAAGCATATTTCGTTAAAAATATCGATAAACTCAAATTATTGCATGACTACATCACTCGTGAAACAAAAAACAAATATTTTTTATAAATGTCGCGTCAGACAAGTCTTTCTTATGAAATTACACTGTCGCGTCGCTGCATCGGCGAAACTGCCAGCCCCGTGAACCATAGTCCAGGCTGGGAAAAAGTTACTCCCCACCCGCCCCTGCATTCGCCCGGACACGCACACACAGCTGCGAGCGGCGAGTCGTGTAAATCGGTGGAGTGACGGTTCTTTACGTTAGTAACATAGACGTATATTATAGACGAGGCATGTTGAGGCAAAAAGTGTCTCCAGTAAAATGGCCCCAATTTTTAAATTTTGGGGCCATTTTGACAGTTGAGGTTTGGCACTCGTGATCTTACCATTTATACGTTTGCTTTATCCAGTCCGCATCTATACTAATATTATAAAGAGGAAAACTTTGTTTGTATGTTTGTTTGTAATTCATAAAATGCCGAGTAGTTGCGTAATTAAAGGCTGTAAAAACTATGACAAACTTGTAAAAAAGATATCTCATCACGGGTAATTATCACAATATTGTTTGTTACAATTAAAATACTAATGGAATTTTAAATAAATATTCTAAAAATGGCGGCCAACTATGAAAGAACACTGGTTATTGTATGCGCAACAGTGAAAAGGTAACTTTGTAGGGACGTCATTTTTATTATTGATTTATTAGTACAGAAATAAGAGATGAAGTTTTTTTTTTATTTCAGTACCTAATCAAACCTAACCTTACCCGTCAGTATTCACATTTTTGATTAATTTAAATAAAATGAAACTAAGGTTTACTATTTATTTGATTTTTACATATATTTAAAAATATTATTTACCATCTGGCCTGACAGACGTTGTTCTGTGAATTATGAAATTGAATAAAAAATAACTACACTTGAAGGTTGTAAGCGTAGGTTGCTACACCCATAAGTCATACCCTACACCTACAACCTACATCTAGACCTACTACATACCTATAGTTGGTAGGTGGTAAGTTGGTAGGTAAACAATAGTTACCCCACTAAAAACCTACAAGCTACATCTACTAGATGTAGATCACCTACAACCTGCACCTACTGTCTATATCTACTCCTACAACAACCACCTACAATGTTCAGGGGCCAGCCGATTTAACATTAAGCACTTTTGGAGAAAAAAAAGTAGTATTTCTGAAATATTACTAAATGAAATGTTACACAAAATAGAGTACTTTGGCATACTTAGTTTATTATTATTTTTTATTTTGTCTAACTTAGTGGACATTTGTTGTAAACATCGCAGCAATTTATAGTATTTAAATTACAGATTTCCTAATGATCCAAAGCGCAAAGGGCGAAATTTAGTCAAAACAAACAGAAATAAATTAATATAGGTACCCACTAAAACTCAATGAAATAATTGTTGGGTATACTTTTATCGTATGAAATACCTTCAGGACTAACAATACGACAAACACTAAATAAATAGGTTTTCAAGTAACTATCCATCATAGTTACAACGAACACATAACAAAAAATTTACTCATAGATCTAAGCTATCCCGCACGCGCCTTGGTGACACCCACTTCGCAACGGGCCGTGCAGCAGAAATCGTAATATTTTAATTTCGCCATAACTTCAAAACCAAACATCCAATTTTAATCATTCAAAGACCAAATATCTACATAAACTGTACTTAGTGATGAAATAATTTATTTTGATAAGGATTAATAGCATAAGTAAAATAAACGCGTTTAAATATAGTTCAAAAAAATTCAAGATTTCTAAATAAATAAAAAATGGTTGTTGTGCCTCACTCGCCATAGATAGGTATAGTGTGTCACGGACTTTTTTGTTGATATTTATAAGATCTGCAGTTAATTAGAACATTTTATGGTTCTATCTTTTATAGTTTAGGCAGCGTACGTAAAATAAGTAACTTTTCTGGTTGATTTTTACACCTTGTGTCCGAAAAACCCAAATATCTTACGGAACCCTATTTTTTCCAAAATAAAATTTAGCCTATGTTACTCGTGGATAATGTAGCTTTCGAAAGGTGAAAGATTTTTTGAAATCGGTCCAGTACTTTTTGAGCCTATTCATTACAAACAAACAAACAAACATACAAACAAAGTTTTCCTCTTTATAATATTAGTGTAGATTATTATTTTTAAACTGAATTAGAATATGTATAAGTTTTTATAAATTATAATTCAATTTTTTTTATGGTACTTAATATAATAAGTTTTATTTTTAATAAGTCTTGTTTTATTTATCTAGGTAATAAAGGAATATTAAGTGCTGTTGCGCTAGGATTTGTATGTAATTTTTGCTGCAGCGCTGGCTGTGAAACGTCCGCCCCTTCTGTGGCGCCGCTGGAGCTACGGCACATGTGTAAAAACAAATTTGTTGTCTGGTCTAGGTCCATACGCCGTATAGAAAAAAAAATGGTTTTCTTGTAAAATCCTTTAAAATATCTTGCTTAGGTTAAAATATCTAGTATGCATACACCATTAGCCATTGCACTGATCTATTACACCGTTATAATATCTGTATAATATTCTAGTATGTAATTATCGCCATCTATGGGTACTAATCACCAGAGGAGTTAAAAAAGCGTTCCTAATCTTTGGCATACATTTGACAAATAATATATAAGAAAAAGTTACGCCATCTTGATTTCAGAAGATTTTTTCAACTAAATGTGGACTGAAAAATCTGCGGAAAGCAAATGTCGAAATGTCAAGATGACAAAATATGAAACCTCGACTGCCCCAAAAAAAACCCAAAAGTGGGCAGTTTAAGCGTGGACACTTTTTGCCTCAACACGCCTCGTCTATGCTTTATGATAATGAGAGTAATGTAAAAAGAAATATGAAATATTTAAATTACATTACCTATCTGTAAAATTTATATTTGTTTGTAAGCCTTATTGATTTATTGTTGTTAATATTTTAGTAATTCCAGTATTAATGCTAGCTAAACTTATATTACGCCGGACAATTTTATTAAAATTTCTTTAGTCAAGATATGTATTTAAAAAAAAATGTATGCGTTGTACGCCCTTACAAAGTTATATCATACGACTAGCGACTGTTCCATCGGAATGGTAAAATCGTAAAATCAAAGGAACATCGAAGTTCCGTTGATTTTACATAGATGGCGTAATTTTTTCTTGTATGAAAATTTTTTCGGCTAAATGTACGTGATAGCCTATCTTGAGTTGAAATCTTTGGTTAGTAATATATATTCTTTGGTTGCGTTGTCAAAGCGTTGCCGCAAGAAACGAAGTTAGGCGAGCGTGCACGAAAACTTCCGAAATAAGTTTCGGTTTCGGCAAAAGTTTCGGCCACTTTTGGCCGAAACCGAAACTGCCGCCGAAACTTGATTTTTGGCCGAAACCGAAACCGAACTTTCGGTCGGACACTACTTTTTAGTTTAGTTTATCTACACTAATATTATAAAGAGGAAAGATTTGTATTTTTGTGTGTGTGTATGTTTGTAATGAATAAACTCAAAAACTACTGTGCCGATTTTAAAAATTATTTTACCATTAGAAAGCTACATTCACTCTGAGTAACATAGGCTATATTTATTGCAGAAAAGATTAGGAATTCTTACTAAAACTTTAGCAACGTAACCCAAGGTGTAAAAAAATGCTATAAAACCTATAAAACATCTTTCGTCGCATGCGCTGCGGAAACTATTGATGATGGTACAAAAGTATGTTCAACAACATTAACGAACATCCATACACCATCCATCCTCACAAACTTTCACATTTATAATATTAGTAGGATGGATGGATCATGGATGGACAGTTGTTACTCTTTCACGCAAAAACTACTGAACGGATTTTGATGAAGTTTGGTATGGTAGTAACTCTAGAGCTCTGGATTAAAACATAGGCTACTTTTTATCCCGAAAAAGTACAGTGTTCCTGTGGGATACTGTATTTACGCGGGCGGAGCGGCGGGCAACAGCTAGTTAGGTATAATTAAAGTCATAACAAAGACAATCGCAATAAATAAAATTTATTTTCAGGCAAAATTAATACATCTATCATAATATTATTTACAATAATACATAAATATACAGAAAGCATTATTGATTTACATAAAGTATTTACATTTTGAAAAGTAAAAATTGCTTACAAAGGAATTAACATTTAAATAACATTACAAAAAGATTAACTTAAAAGAGATCTCAAAAGATTTCAAGCTACTTCATATCCAAGTGTTTCTAGAAAATGTAAAGCATTTTTAAGGACGCTTAAATTACAAATTTAACATAAATTGGCTGATTTTTTGGTTGATTCTAGAAAATTTATTAAATTTATTATAAAACCAAATCCTATAAAACTCAACAAAATATAAAAATTGATTAAAAATATTTAAAAAATTATGAGACTTTCAGAACCGCTTCACCCAAAAAAAAAAGTCTTGTTTGGGATAATTTTTCTGCTTACATATTTTGTTTGTCTTAAAATACCCACATAAAGTGGTTGTAATCACCTTAAAATTGGCTTTCAAATAATTTAACAACGTTAAAAATTTAATTAAAAAAAAATTAATTGGATAAAGCAGTCTCCCCAAAAGTTTTATGTGTTTTGCTATTATGCATGTATCTTAATGTGCGACAATAAGGTTTATTTTATTTGGTCTGGTTTGAATGCACACAACATTTCTAAAGAAATGCCAGTCCATAGTCTGCCGCTGTCAAACAACACATTTTGCAAAATATGCACCTTTAAAGGTCCCATGAAAATAAATGGTGCTTAACAAGCATGTCTCTGACACCTTCTTTTAATGGTTGATTTTGAGTATCCTTCTTTAGAGGCAATTCCCAGTCTGGATTTAAGTTGAAGCCAAATTGAGATAATATTCTGAGTTCACATTTTATTTGAACCCATCCTGGAGAATTAATAAAGGACCATGGATAGTACCACTTTTGGACCACATCTACACAGGAGCAGAGCACTTCAAGCCAAAGATGTAATGCTTCTTCATTAAGGCCCATACATATTAGAGTACGCAATTTAACATCCATCTGTGCATGGGCATTATCATGAGACAAATTGATTGCTTGCACACATCTATACAATAATTCCTCTGGTGTAAGAACTTTGCCATCTTCATCCAAGCGATAAGTCTTACACAGAACCAATCTGCTGTAAACCGAGTTAAAATCTTTTTCTACTTCTCTCGATGAGGCTTCTTCTATAAATAGCCATGGATGGCATGGTCCATCTAGAAAGCTAGGCTTTTTGATACCATGCAGTAAAACTTTTTTGAAAGCTGGTGCTAGTACACCTCTTACCAAATGTGCAGCTTTTTCAGTTACTGAATCATCACCAGCCCTGCTGTATTTTACACCTTTTTCATCTAGCAATTTGACAAACCTTGCTGGAAACCAGCCTCTCAAACCATTCAGCTCACCAATCCAGCAATGCTCATCTCTGGAGCTTATGACTTCAATGACATCATTCTTTCGAAATCCTAATTCATCACCATCTCTTCTTTCAAAGTCTAGCAGGGCTTTTGCTCGTCTTCTCTTACTTTTGGAAACATTCACATATCTCTCCCTATCAGCTGCATGGCTTTGCATGCTGTAGTCTGCAGTTAGCTGAACATCTGAAGCAAGTTGTGGTTCTAAGGCAAGAAAGTGACGTGCAACTTGTAAAATAGCTTCCCTTAAATCGACTAAAATTTCTGTCTGTTTTACATTCTTCGAAACTGAGTCCTCGTCATTACTGTCATCTCCAAATAAAATTGATTGTAAGACTGATTTGTTTCTCTTTATTTGACGTCTCTGAAGCTGCTGTTTTGGAAGATTTGGAACAACACTCGGGTCACCCACAAGTGCCCCCTGGTCCGCCATTAAATAAGCTAAATGTCTTCGCCTGTGTGTTTCTATTAAAGCTGCACTTAAAGTCTCTCCACAAACTTCATCTATGGTGTTTATCAACAGATCAACATTGTCAATTTCTCCAGGAATATCTGACAGGGCATTAAAAATCTGTGCCGAGTTCGAAATCTCATTAAATCTGTTTTCTTTTATCTTAAGCATTGCCAGTGTTACCTTAAAGAGAACAATGGAACCGTCCAAAAAAAACAAATCCCAAATTCTGAGAAGGATCTTCATATGTACTATATTTGCATACAAAGTTAAGAACCAGTGCATGCTAATGAGAGAAAGTTCAATGTCATGTGCATTGAGTACTTGGTCTATTCCAGGAAGATATGTATAAATTAAACTGCGAAGAACTTTTTGATCCGCTTGGATGCCTATAAGAGTTGATGAATAATATGAAGCAGGTAGCAAGTCCTCTACAGTAGTACACATAATCCAAAAAGCTTCTTCTTCCTCCATAAGTAACAAGAGGGATGCGGCAATCATTCCAGTGCCCTGACAGTAGCCGATGTCTGGATATAGCCAAGCCAGTGCTCTCAATATTCTTCGTAACCTTGGAACACCTGTGCTAGTGGGATGTGAGAAGCACACATTATTTGGCAGGATTTGAACTAAATCTTTTTCTATTTGTTTACTCGTTACAAGGCCATCGTCACTGGAGGCTTTTACAATCTCATGATATGAAATTTCTGTGGTTGCTCTCTTTTTATTAGCTCCACACAAATGCATCCAAACTTGGGGACGAAGCGAATGGGGGATCCCAGCTTTAACCATTTTTCGTAATTTATCACTTTTCTGAATTTTATTCTCGTCTTCACTAAAATTTATTTCTTTACTATAGAACTCCCACTGTAAATGATGTTGATCATCTTCCACAAAAGCATTAGTTAATAATTTATTTGAGCTTTGCTCCGGATCGTCCTCTTCATCAACACAAAAGCCGAATTCATCGAACCTATAGTCTGGTAGCCCACCTTGCCCATCAGACTCGGGTTCAGCTAGTTTAGCCATAATATCCTGAGGTACCATGCTAGGCGTTAGTGCAGAAAAGGGCCCTCCTGGGGCTGGAAGCAGTTCATCAGCAACATTAAGGCCTCTTATAGAATCTATGACATCTTCCGGATCATCGTCAGCTAATGCAGCACTCATTTTACGTTCGTGCTCCTTTCGCCCCACATATCCCTCATGGTCGCGCAAGTTAAACAAAGATTTAGCTAGATCCATATTTATTTACATCACTTGGAAATAAGTGACGTAAACGAAACACAAGAGAGTAAATATCTTGCAAAAAATCGATCGGGGAAAAAGAAAACACAAAAACTCGAACTGACACTGACAGTGACATTGTAATTTTTTCATTACAAAGTCCCCTTAAAGCTGCGCGTCCACTGCACCGGAATCGGAGCGGACGGAGCGGATGGAGCGTCGGCATTTACAAAATGCCGATGGGGTGCGTCCACTGCATCCGGATTCAGCATCGGCAATTTAGTTATTTTTAATCCGTCAGCCTGAACGTGCACTTGCATTATGGAGGATAGTGACGAGATATATTGTTGTAATCTCAGACCGAATAGGTTGTAATTAGCTTATTTTATCAGAAGAGGAAAAGACAAGAGGAAACGAAAGATATGGGTTCATAAATCATAATATAAATTCAAAAAGAATAATTTTTGGAGAATTTCATACATTATATTCTGATTTATTAGAAGATGAAAATAGATTTTTTGGGTACATTCATATGACTCGAAAAAAGTTTTTTGAACTTCACTATATTCTACAATTTTTATTTATTATTTGCCCAATTTCATCCCATATATCGTCTCTCCTCAGTTGGTTAAGATAATGTTGATGTTTTAGATTGTAAAGTTCATCATATTTTTCCACTAAAGTAATTAAAATATCGTCATTCGTCGTGAATAAGTATTTATGTATAGCCGTCGCGTCGTCGCAAACACGTCAGAACTTGAAACGTTCGGTATCCGAATGACGGGTTCACTGCCGGTGACGTCATCGGCAAAAATACCGGTCGCAGGCGCAGAAATGCCGGTCCAGTGGACGCAGTACCATAGAAATCCATACAAAGCAACAAATCCGTCCGCTCCGTCCGCTCCGATTCCGATGCAGTGGACGCGCAGCTGGCTGGGACTATACGGCACCGGAATCCGTTGCTCCGAGAAAATTTAGTTCCCGGCACCCCATCGACTACACGGGGCCGGACGGAATGCGAGAAATATATTTACTTTTTTTTTTTAAGATTTAAACGGTCTGTAACAAGTCAACTAATTACTAAAACTTCATAAATTATAATTTATGTAATGTAAAATAATTGAAAAAGCAATAAATGGAGCAGTTGTATGTAGGTTTCAATTAATTTATTGTAAATTTTTTCTTAATATGGTCGCGGTAACTTCAAATGCCATATTATTTTATTTTGCAGTAATCCTAGCTTTCTTGGTTTTGCGTTTTTTTGTTTAGTGTAATTTATTTATTGAAAACCGTATAAGTTTTTAATATACCTGTTTACTCCAAAATAATATTCCATGAAGATAATTTTTTCGAATAATAACGAATATCAGTCAATTCCATAAGAATTAGGTAGGTATATAGTATAATTTATAAATTATTGCATAGGGTTTAAGCCCCAACACTGCGTTGTGACTTGTGGCGTCTCAACTCTAGAATATCGCAGATAGATTAGATTATTTGGAATTTTTAGGATTACTCTTGGTTAGATAAAAAATAACACAAATCACATAAACATTTAATAAATTATATATTTTATTACAAATAAAAATTGTTTTATTCTAAAATTTATAATATGACAACAAGTACAAATTAGTCTTTGTAAAACTTCCTGCAGAAATATGAATATACTTATGTTAATGCTTTTTAAATAAAATGTCTTTATTTAACCACTGGGTGATTTTTTTTGTTATAAAATACCTAAAGATTTTTATTAACATTTAAAATTACAAACATTCTAATACAATTACCTAAGTATATACATATATAAAAATTATAGGTATTTGATTCTAAATATTATAATATGACAAAAAGTACAAACCAGTTTTTGTAAAACTTACTGTAAAATATGAGATCTAATCACAAATATTAAAATACTTATATTGTATTAACCAAACAATAGAAGAAACATAAGATCAGTATCATTTTCTATCGGGTGCAGGTTGGATGAAATCATCTGCTTTATTTTCTAAAGCTTTTTTATTAGAGCTTTCGAATGCCTTTGCTTGCTTGCTTGAGTTTGTTTGAAGTTTTTTGTTTTTGTTGGGAGCAGTATTTGATGTCGAAGATGATGTTACTTTACTGACATCGGTAACAAGTGTATTGCTTGCAGATAATGGTTCAGTATTTTCGTAGTTGCCACTGGTACTAAAACAATTATAAGGAAAGTTAAGTAGGTATTACACCATTTGATAACGTCACAACTCACAATCTATAAGAAATTTATTAGTAAGAAACAATATCTGGAAGGTAACTCTGTGCAAAAAATTGAGGTAGCTTGGTTTCAGCATTTTATTAATCTAATCTACCTTTAAATTTTATAAGCACTTACTTTCTGTGTTCTTATGGTTAGGTACAGGTTGTAAAAATTGTAGAATATCGGCAAACACATATTTTTTTCGCTTTTTGCAGCCTGGCCAGTTCTAACGTTTTTCTGTTGATATATTTCTTTATTATAATAGTCTCTGATGACGTTCCACCGCTTTTTGATATCATTTACTGAAAATATAATTATATTAAGTACCTTATATAATAAGTACATACTAGGTAGGTACTATACAAACTGTGTCTTTAAATTTTAAAGTATCAAGGTAGGTAGTCTCTTAAGTTTATATTTGGTTTTAAATAGGTTCAATTTTGTCAACTTATTTGTCAATATATTTTGATGTAGGTAAGTACCTACTTAGTTGCTAATAAAGTTTTTAGAGTTTGAAGCTCAGGTTAAAATATCTGGTCTCCACAAGTATTCCTGTCTCTTATGTTATATGTATTAACTGAATAGAGAACTAAAGCTTTAAGGATAGTTGCCTGTAATTTAATAAAACCTGTTAATGTGTAATATAAAATGATTGTAGTATAGCTCTACCAGAATCTGATGGCATTTTAAAAAAAATAAAAAATGTGATTTTCATATGGCAATGTCAAGTATGACCCGTCAAATCAAAGTACGTGATCTGTCAACCGCTGCTAAAATTTTGTGATTATGTTCTTGGAATTTGTTGTTTTTGTGAAAATATCCAAAAAGGCAATTCGATCTCAAGCGAGAAATATTGTTTTCTATGTCTATAGTAAAATACAGAAAGAAGAAGGTGTAAATCGAACTCAATCTTATAATTTAAAGTTCGTGGTAGAGTTGACCGGTAAGTTAGAGTGAGTTGTTTTGATACTTTTAGTTTTTTTATATTTTCTTAGGTAATTATTGTGACTTCTTTAAATGTGTTTCCAGTACTACTATAAGGTGAATCGTAGCTGATGGCACATCGAATGATGGTTTGTTTTCCATGCCTGGTATAAGGAGGAGAGGAGGAAAAAAGAAAATCAACATAAGACAGTTTCGATTTATAGTTGATTAGGAATAAAGTAAACGAGTTCTATACAGTTCGGAAGGAAATTCCAACATTAAATAAACTGTTGCCAATTTAATTGTATGTTATTCGTAATAAATAAGTATATAAAGTAATTCACGATTGATTTATTTTTCATGAAATATCATTATATTACATAGTATAAAACAAAGTCCCTTTTTTGTCTGTCCCTATGTAAGTATGCTTAAATCTTTAAAACTACGCAACGGATTTTGATGCGAGTTTTTAAAATAATAGTCTTTAAGTATTTAATAGTCTTTAAGATATTATAAGATTATGGTAAAATTTATATTCAAGTACTTATTATGTAAGTATATTATCAAGTGGTCGCGCATGTCGTATCGAGGTGATAGGGTCCCATTTTTAACAATTTGCATTGGGCAAACCTAAAAACATGTTCAATATTGTATCAGTAGTATATTGCTGTAAGTAGGTAGAGAATTATTCGCCGAAGTAGTTTTTTCTCCAAGAACACTATTCCACGCGGGCGAAGCCGCGGGCAAAAGCTAGTTTTCTATATTATACAACGAACATTCTTCATACAGTCTTATAATCTTATAATTCATGTTCAATAATACTAAAGACATAATTAAATATTAACCAGTATCAAGATCGTTTAATCCAATTTCCCCAGTATTGCACACTACAAATTTTTTTTCCCCTATTTGCCATGAGATTCTGGTACACCTATACTTACTTACGTTTAGATTTTTTTTCATATTCACATAAATTGTTCCAATCTCTTTGCTCTTCACAGACTGGTCAGAGGGAATCTTTCAAGTTCCTGAATGAATTATGAGTATTGCAGCAAAGACTTTTAGATAAATACTGCAGACTCGTGTTCCAAGGGATTCAAAATTCTGCACAACAATATATTAATATTTCTGATTCTGAATCGACCATTGTGCACTGCATTAATTTGAGTTTTGTTGACACATCACACAATGGCGCGGGGCCGGGCGCCACTTGTCAAATTTGCCCGTAATTCCGTCGCTATGTAGTCAGCGGCGGCGCCATTGTGTGATGTGTCAACAAAACTCAAAATAATGCAGTGCTCAATGGTCGATTCAGAATCAGAAAGAATAATATATTGTTGTGCAGAATTTTGAATGCTTGTGGAACACAAGTCTGCAGTATATATCTAAAAGTCTTTGCTGCAATACTCATAATTGATAATTCATAACAGGAACTTGAAAGATTCCTCCTGACCTGTCTGTAAAGAGCAAAGAGATTGGAACAATTTATGTGAAGATGAAAAAAATCTAAACGTAAGTATTACAATCATTTTATATTACACATTTACAGGTTTTATTAAATTACAGGCAACTATCCTTTAAACTTTAGTTCTCTATTCAGATATAACTTAAGAGACAGGAGTACTTGTGGAGACCAGATATTTTTAACCTGAGCTTCAAACTCTAAGAACTTTATTAGCAACTAAGTAGGTACATACCTACATCAAAATATATTGACAAATAAGTTGACAAAATTGAACCTATTTAAAACCAAATATAAACTTATGAGACTAGATACTTTAAATTTAAAGACACAGTTTGTATAGTACCTAGTATGTACTTATTATTTAAAGTACATAATATAATTATATTTTCAGTAAATGATATCAAAAAGCAGTGGAACATCATCAGAGACTATTATAATAAAGAAATATATCAACAGAAAAACGTTAAAACTGGCCAGGCTGCAAAAAAGCGAAAAAAATATGTGTTTGTAGATATTCTACAATTTTTACAACCCGTACCTAACTATAAGAACACAGAAAGTAAGTGCTTATAGAATTTAATGGTAGATTAAGTTAATAAAATGCTGAAACCAAGCTCTTACCTCAATTTTTTTGCACACAGTTACCTTCCAGATATTGTTTCTTACTATTATATTTCTTATAGATTGTGCCGTTATCATATGGTGTAATACCTACTTAACTTTCCCTATAATTGTTTTAGTACCAGTGGCAACTACGAAAATACTGAACCATAACCTGCAAGCAATACACTTGTTACCGATGTCAGTAAAGTAACATCATCTTCGACATCAAATACTGCTCCCAACAAAAACAAAAAACTTCAAACAAACTCAAGCAAGCAAGCAAAGGCATTCGAAAGCTCTAATAAAAAAGTTTTAGAAAATAAAGCAGATGATTTCATTCAACCTGCACCCGATAGAAAATGATCCTGATCTTATGTTTCTTCTATTCTTTGGTTAATACAATATAAGTATTTTAATATTTGTGATTAGATCTCATATTTTACAGTAAGTTTTACAAAGACTGGTTTGTACTTTTTATCATATTATAATATTTAGAATAAAATATAATTTTTATATACTTAATTGTATTAGAATATTTGATATTTTAAATGTTAATAAAAATCAGTACGTATGTTATAGCAAAACAAATCACCCAGTTGTTAAATAAAGACATTTTATTTAAAAAGCATTACATAAGTATATTCATATTTCTGCAGGAAGTTTTACAAAGACTAATTTGTACCTACTTGTTGTCATATTATAAATTTTAGAATAAAACAATTTTTATTTGTAATAAAATATATAATTTAATAAATATTTATGTCATTTGTGTTCTTTTTTATCTAACCAAGAGTAATCCTAAAAATTTCAAGTAATCTAATCTGTCTGCGAGATTCTAGAGTTGAGACGCCACAACGTGAAGTCACAACGCAGTGTTGGGGCTTAAACCCTATGCAATAATTTATAAATTATACTACCTACCTAATTCTTAAGGAATTGACTGATATTCGTTAATATTCGAAAAATTTATCTTCATGGAATCTTATTTTGGGGTAAACAGGTATATTAAAAGCTTAAACGGTTTTCAATAAATAAATTACACTAACCAAAAATCGCAAAACAAAGCTAGGATTATTGCAAGATAAAATAATATGGCACTTGAAGTTACCGCGACCATATTATGAAAAATTTTACAATAAATTAATTGAAACCTACATAGAACTGCTCCATTTATTGCTTTTTCAATTAGTTTACATTACATACAAGTCAACTAAATCCTTCATAATTAATAATATATTATATTATTAATTATGAAGGATTTAGTTGACTTGTTACAGACCGTTTAAATCTTTAAAAAAAAAAAAAAGTAAATATATTTCTCGCATTCCGTCCGGCCACGTGTAGTCGATGGGGTGCCGGGAACTAAATTTTCCCGGAGCAACGGATTCCGGTGCCGTATAGTCCCAGCCTTAATTGAGACCACGAAGTATAGATACCAGGAGTCCGAACGGCATAGGCTTTTCCATAGTAATTATGTAGAGTCTGGCTAACGAAAGATGAGACTGGAAAAAGGCGGCAAATTCAAAAAAAAGTAAGTAAACAAGGACAATAAACTTCATTTTCATGAAATGAGTTGTTCCTATACTCGGCGCGGCGAACCTTGATCCCTATGACAGTTCGTGTTAGTGATGGGTCGTGTCGATTTTTATTTTTATTTTTTTTATAGACAAAGGCGTGGCTTGCATTCTGCCACGTTGGTAAACTTGCACATTATAATGTTTTGAAAAATATTATAATGTGCATTTTTAATGTTTGTTGTTGTTATTAATTTAAGATTTTTGGCATAAATTAAGTAGGTAAGTAAAACGAAAGTTTCCAACCTTGTCATTTTCTAATAATTTTTAACCCGGTAAATACGTTTTTGCTATATAGTGTATATTTTATCATGAAAATGAATATCCCCCTTTAATTATTTTGTTTAAAAATATTAATAAAAAAATGTGCACTCGTTTCCATTATCGACATTTTTTTGTCGATACTTGCCGCACTAGTCGATAAATGTCACACGAAGTAAGTTTTGCAGGACGTAAACGTAAATTCAGATTGAGATAATTTCTTGTAAATGTTAAGAATTGTTAAAAAATCCAAAGGAATATCATTGTAATGGCATGAAGCTACGTAAAATTTATAAAATTAATTTTTAGACGCCTCCAATAGGTTCCTAATTTAATGGTGACGCCACTACAATGTTATGTCGTGAGATTAACTGTCAGTGTCATAGGGATCAAGGTTCGCCGCGCCGAGTATAACAAAATATAATATAATTGTCATAAATAATCAAGTATCAAAACTATAATTCCGACTATAGACAAGGTTGCCGTACGTTGACTTTTTGAATTTAACGTCTTTTTCCAGTCTCATCTTTCGTTAGCCAGACTCTACACAATAATAGGACCACAAAGAAATAGGAGTTTCATAGAACGATAGATAGATTTATTTATTTGCATAGAATGTAGGTAATATTAAACAATTTTACAATAAAATAATAATAACTATCTACTTTAAATTATTTACAGACTAAAAGAAAGAAAGAAATAAAAAACTAAAAAAGATAAAACTAAAGTACAAGATATGCTATAAAAATAAGAAAACCTCTAGGTCGTCCCCATCAGGCAGAGTGCCTATCAGGCTCAAAGAATTCCCTCGCTGGATGGCTATGCTAAATCTTTGAGCCAGATAGGTGCCGGCTTTGGGGTCTCGGGTGGCCTCTACGAGTTTTTTCGAAATTTCTCCGAAAAGTTTGTGTGCCCCCATGTACCTAGGGTTTCAACCCCAAACGGTTTAAATATGAGATCCCTACTAAGGTTCTCATACTTTCGCCGCTTGAGGTTTTCTGCCTGATTTGTGGCCGCACCTGCAGTACTTGAGGTGCCCTGGACATGGGACGGAGCGAGTGTATCGACGCAAGTAGCGTCCCATACAAGAGCCCGTCCCAGTCTCCAAGGGACCAGGGTCATTCCGTCTGGTCTCTTGCCATCGTCGCGCGACAGTCCAGAGGGTTCCAGCACAGCTGGTACTCCGGCAGTGACAAGCGCCCGACGAATGAGGTCGTTGAGGCAGTGATGACGGGAGATGCGACCGGCGCTTCGTGGACAGGACAGACCGTGGTGTCCGAGGCTGTCTACATTTGTACCACAAACGCAACGATGGGGGACGACGTGGGGGACGCCAAGACGCAGGGAAGTGGCTAATCGAAATGTTGTTCGATCCAGCAATGTGCCCGTATTGGGTGACGGTAGCGCTTGTAGCCAAAGGTCCGCCTCCCATTTCTCCACAGCTAAGAGGCGAGCCTGCTCCGTAGGACTGGACGATGTGTTAAGGAGATTGTTCCGTACCCATCTACAGAGAGGCTCGTCCCAGAGCCTTTGGGAAAAGGTATTGGCGGGCAATTCGTTACAACCACTAGCTACGCTCCAGGCGTCCTTGGCCTCGTCCAGAAATGGAACTGCATTAGTGTAGGATGGGTGCTCAAGTATTTTAGAGATAAGTATACGGTTTGCGTGGACTGAGGACAAGAAGGCCGGAAGGGATACGTCCGAGGGTTTTCGGACACCTAGGCCACCGAACCTTACTGGAAGTGTTGCCTGAGTCCATGAGCGGTCGTCGAAGTTTATGTTCAAAATAGCGGAAAGCGTATGTCTTATGGCGTCATCCAACTGTTTGAGAAGTTGAGGGAACTTCCACAGTTGACAACACCGCAAGACATACGTAAATTTAGGTACAAAAAGGCAATAACGTGTTAAGGTGAAGGCCATGTGACAGTTAATTTGAAGAAGGCGATCTAAAGTTTCACTGAAATTTTGTAATTTATTATTTATGAAGGCCGGGAGAGACTCGTCTAAAATAGGTGAACCTAAGAGAAAGAGCGAATCCTTTTCGATGACAGACAGTTGTGGAGCTATTTCTTTGAAGCTAGATATAATTGCATTTCTATCCCCACAACTATCTGGCACAAAAAGTTCACACTTCCCTAGGTTCAGCTCTAGGCCGATTTTTTTGAACTCATGAATCAGCGTACGAAAGTCGGTTAATACAGTAGCTGCATCGCTTCCAAGAGTCCCATCATCCAAATACCAAACATTGAAATTAGAATTTAGAAGCTCGATGGCCGGGTGTATGGCAAGACTAAAAATTGCTGGACCTAGAGGGTCGCCCTGTTGGCAGCCAACTTCAGATCGGATGAGGTGATTTTTGTAAATGAGTTTGGAGGGGTTGTTATAGCACTGAAGCATGAATGGTAAAATGGCTGGTGCTTTCGATTTGATTTGGGCCAATATGGCGACACGGTTAACTGAGTTAAAAGCGTTCTTGACATCGACCTTCAAAAACACATCATCGCCTTGATTTTGGATAGCTGTCGTCCTGAATGAATGAACGGCGGCCTCACAGCCCCCTTTGCAGGCAAAACCTAGCTGTTTCGGCTGAAAGTATGCTGAAAGGGAACTAATTGACTTGCAGGCAAGTTTGGCCGTAAGCCGTCGGAATGTACAGCCGACGGCGATCGGGCGGATGCCTCCATCTCTCTTCTTCAGGGCGCAGAGGTTAGCTCCGTACAAAATATCCACGATATCTGATGCAACCTCTCCACGCAGCATCAGGTTGCACAGATTCGTGAGTTCTTGCAGGAGCTTCTCGCCGGCCTCCCCGCAGCAGCCGCTGATGAGATCCTTCAGATGCTGAGGGGTGAGACCGTCGAGGCCACCAGATGAACCCGGAAGAAAAGACATGATGGCTCCCCGTACTTTGTCTGCCGACGTTTGTAGGGGTGGTGTTGCGTCGTCGGAAGCTGTGAAGGGATTGGGTGTTAGTTGTGGGGGGTGTTTGTTCTGCAAGGCGATGAGGGTTTCTGGGCAATCGGGAGCGACCGTGTCGTTGGAAAAAAGGAGCCGGGCTGCACCTTTAATGTCTCCCTCACTTACTTTATTTTCTACATTTTTTACAAGGTTATATTTGGCCGAGTAGTGCGAAAAAGAATTTGGGTTGAAATCAGTATCCGAAACACAATTTTTTTTAATTCGTGAAGTGAGAGAGGCATTATTGAGCGGATCTCTAGTGACATGTAGAATGCTATAGGGAAAGGTGAGTAATTTTTCCCAGGCTTGCCTCGAGTTATCAAGCGCTGTATGGCGTACTGTCTCGGCAAGCTTCTGGGCCACGGCCACTCTTGCACCCCTAGGGATCCGTTTTACAATCGGGACAGAACATTTAAATTTTGATATTTCTTGACAGAAATTGGTTTGACAGGTGGGGTTCGGAAGTGGAGAAGTAGCTGGGAGAATAGGGTCGAAAAGCTGTTTGTGGCATTTGCCTCTATGAATATTCAAACCCCTCTGGCTTTTAAAATATCGTGCTTGGGGACAATGGGAGCATTGCACCAGATTTCCCAAGGACACGGTCGAAATATCAATGGAAGTCCCTGCATCTTGGCTGCTTAACATAAGTTGGTAAAGCTAATATATAAAAAAAAAATAGAACTAAAACAAAAATCGAAGCCGTAGGCAGCTATTTGTCTCACAAAACATCAAAGGCAAAACCAATAAGAGTGAAAGAGAAAGCCATCTCTATGTCTATACGTTTTTTTCGAAGGTTGCTGCAATTTGGAGTCCAAATTGGAGTCCAATTTTAGACGTTGGAATTACGACTTTATTGCTTTAACAATAAGTGACATGTTGTTATACTAGGTCCATTGTGCATTATGATACAAGAAGAAGAAGAAGCAAATCATGAATTTATAGTGTGTTATTTGGTAAAAATCTCAGTATAAATTAAAAAGTCTTATTAGAAAACAAAGCTGTGCTCAAGTTAATATGGCCCGTTTGGTGGAGGGCTGTAAATCACACTCTGCGAGGAAAGAAAATCGTGAAGTGTTAACTTTTCACCAGTATGTTGAGAATTGTTTCAGGTTATATAAATACAAGCAATTACACTGAAGTTATTATATTCTTGTAGATAAATGTGTTTATTGTCCATTATAATATGCGGATTTCAACAATATATAATAGAAATTTTGTATAAATTTCAGAGGTTGTGTATTTACATAGTGATGTTTTGGATATCGATAAACCTTCGAAAGAGAAAATATGTTAATCTGAAAGAAAAATGTTTTGCCTACTTTATATTTACCAAACACCATACAATTATACAAATTAGTAAGATCTAAAATATAAACTAAGTGATAATATATAATATAAAATAGTGTGGTGTATTTTTTATTAATTATAATTATTAATTAATAATTCCTGTATATTATAATGGAGTTACGGTTGTACATCATAACAAAAACATGTCACAAATTTTCAAATTTAACTTTGCTTTTTGGTTTTGCAGGGAATTAGGTGGCCTTTTGTAAGGATACTTCTATGTACTTTTTTAATTGACCAGAAAACTTAGAAAGACTAATCGCCAGATGGAGAGCGATTATCGCCACCTATACATACTCGCAATAGGAGGAGTCACAAGTACGATCCCGGTCTTAAAATCCGCAACTACTCCTTGAGTACCCGGAGGCCGTGGTATTTATCTGGTCCAGGTGGACCGTTCGTGCCAAAGCATGGCTCTCCCACGTAAACGGACTGCTGTGCTCTGTTTTCTTCACATATTTAGCCCCATGCTGACAATCTGAGAGCTTTTTAGTGTTGTCGTAACGTGTAAGCTAATAAATGATGTCCAATTGTTAATGAATAATAAATATATCTATTTATTATTCATAAACGTTTTCATTTATCTTTCCACGTAGGTACCCCAACTAAAGGGAGAAATGCATAAAGACATAAAAAGTCTATACGTCTACTGTTTATATATTTACCATCTGTATCCAAGGGAAAAGTATCCTATGTTTTAATCCAGAGCTTAAACTACTGCCATACCAAATTTCATTGAAATCTGGTCAATAGTTTTTGCGTCAAGGAGTAACAAACATCCATCCATACATCCAGACATCCTCACGAACTTTCATGTTTATAATAGTAGTAGGATATAGAACTGACAAGTCGATTGGATGATAGCCTGCATAGTGTGTGGGTGTATAGTTCAAGAGACTAGCTTCCCCAACATACTTCTGTTTGTTGTAGACAATACTGCATAAATTCGTTTTTGATCGACTGATAATAATTTATAAATCACAAAGGTGCATAGATCATTACGCATAAATCTTCCACTTTAATCATTCTATCTATTGTCTGCAAACTTCATTTAAATTCATTTAATAGTTTAAAAGATCTAAGCAAACATAAAGCGGAATAAAATACTTCATTTTATGCTATGAAAAGATTAACATTTTCATCATCATTTTGATTTTTATCGACACAAAATGCCGACTAGGGACTTCACTGGCGGACGGGAATATATTTACATATGAAGTTGCTGTTAAATACGAGCCACGAAGTATAGATAACAAGGAGTCCGAACGTAATGTTAAAATAATGGTCTCAATTACGGGGACAGATTTTTGCCGGTAGAGCGCGCGACGGTCCGACATGCACTCGTTTGAAATTACGCGGGAAGTTTAAAGTTGCTATTGACAGCTCTGGAAAGATTGAAATCTTATTATATAAAAGTTTTAGGAAATTCTTAGAAACTGTTCTCGAAAAATAGATACCGTAGAACACGGTAATTGCCTAACGGTAATTTAAAAATAATTGTAGTAAATAATAGTATTGGCAACACTCGGTATAATAGTATTGGCAACACTTGGTACACGTCGGTCTCGCACGCCTAGCGGCAGAAAAGAGAACTAAGATCTGGTCCTATTATTGTGTACATAATTATTATTAAAAAGCCTATACCGTTCGGACTCCTGGTATCTATGCTTCATGATACGAGCAATGCAACTTGTAACCAACTTCAGACAGCTGATCTGTCTGAAGTTGGTTACATATGTTCAAAACCTGTAACCGTCTACAAAAATTGTAAGTAACGAACAACCAGATATCTCTTTCTTTCTCATTGGCATGTGTCATATAAGGGGATAAGGTACGATATATAATTTTCCTCTTGCTAAATAATAGCCTTTACTCTTTATACTCTATGTAGGACCAGATCTTAGTTCTCTTTTCTGCCGCTAGCTGTGCGAGAACTTGTTACGTACCGAGTGTTGCCAATACTATTATACCGAGTGTTGCCAATACTATTATTTATTACAATTATTTTTAAATTACCGTTAGGCAATTACCGTAAAAAGTTGCCAATGGTCGTATGTCCTCGTTTTGAAAGCATACCCATAACTGTCTCCTCCAACATTGGAATACTTGGTGTTAACATATCGAGCGAGGTCCAGTTCCGATATCATCTGGAGGGCAAGGCCAAGTTAGCCTCCAAGAAGCTTGGTGTTCTGAACAGGTCAAAGCAGTATTTCAGTCCGGTCCAACGCCTACAACTCTATAAGGCGCAGGTTCGGCCTCACATGGAATACTGTTCTCATCTCTGGGCAGGGGCACCAAAGTACCAGCTTCTCCCTCTGGATCGTATCCAACGTAGGGCCACTCGAATTGTCGACTGCCATAGTGTTTCAAACAGGCTTGACACCTTAGAGCTACGTAGAGATGTAGCATCGCTCTGCATCCTCTACCGGTTATATTACGGGGAGTGCTCCGAGGAATTGTTCGGACTTATACCTGCTGCAACTTTTCGCCACCGCTCCATGCGACAAAATAATTATCATCCTCATCACCTTGATGAGTGGCAGTCCTCCACCGTGCGCTTTACCCGAAACTTTCTGCCACGCACTGTAAAACTCTGGAATGAACTGTCGCCAGCAGTATTTCCGGACCATTATGACCTGCAAACCTTCAAGAAGGGAGCGTATTCCCTCCTAAAAGCCCGGCAACGCACTTGCAACTTCTCTGATGTTGCGGGTGTCCATGGGCGACGGTAGTCGCTTTCCATCAGGTGATCCGTTTGCTCGTTTGCCCCCTAGTTTCATAAAAAAAAAAAAAAAAAAAAAAAAACCGTGTTCTACGGTATCTATTTTTCGAGAACAGTCTCTAAGAATTTCCTAAAACTTTTATATAATTAGATTTAAATCCACGTTTCTCTTAATATTTTCTTCCAGAGCTGTCAATAGCAACATTTAAACTTCCCGCGTAATTTCAAACGAGTGCTTGTCGAACTGTCGCGCGCTCTACCGGCAAAAATCTGTCCCCATAATTGAGACCATTATATTTTTAACATTACCTTCGGACTCCTGGTATCTATACTTCGTGATTGAGACCATTATTTTAACATTATAAAGTGATTTAAACTCACGCGCGAATGGTGAGGCGAGGCCCGAAGTGAGTCGCGAGGCGAGTGTGTAAACGTAGTTTTAAGTACGTTTTTCTACGTTTACACACTCGCCTCGCGACTCACTTCGGGCCTCGCCACTCGCGCGAGAGTGTAAATCTAGTATAACGTTCGGACTGTATCTCTACTTCGTGGGTTGGATACTCAAATCTTAGGCTGGGCCTATATGCACCGGAATCCGGAAAGGGGTCGTCCATTAATCACGTGATGCCTAAAGGGAGAGGGGGGGGGGTCCGAAAAAAAATCACCAAGTATCACGTGTATTAATTTTCGAATCTAGTCTATGCATAATAATGACTCCTCCCCACCGATCTCGGTGACGGTGGCCGGTTCCATTGAAACCAGGCCAGTTACGCAGGAGTAATTTTATAGTGCCCAAGTGTGTGCGCAGTACACAAGAGCACTCTCTCTTCCTTTACTCTCGTAATCCAGTGGGACGGATAACCGACACGACTGACGAGAGATAAGGCGCAGGTCCGACTTTTTACATGCCCATCCGACGCATGGATCATCTTTCTTGTCAGACAATCAGGTGATCAGCCTGCATTGTCCTAACCAAACTTGGAAACAACATTTTTTGTTGTTCCAATGCGGGAATCGAACCCACGACCTCCGAGTCGAGAGCCAATGCTCTAACCACTAGACCACGGAGGCTGTTAAGTCTATGCATACCGAAATTATTATTAGTTGTAGATTCGTAGTGTTGTTTAAATACTTACAAGACAAATGACTCGTATTTTTTAAATTGCTTAAATTATTCGATTAAATTGTTTTTTTAATCGAATAATTTAAGCAATTTTTTAAAAACGTAAATAGTAGGTATTCTGGGCTGGGCTTTTATTATTTGGCATTTTCAGTATAATTTGACACTTGACACTTGACAGTTACAATGTTACAAGAATGTGACGTCATGACAACTCATTATAGCGTTTTCGCGCCTATAATATTAATTTAAACTTTTAGGCTAATTTGCAAGGAAAAGAAAGAAATTCACAAAGAATGGTTCAAACTGCTAATGTATTTTGGTATTAGGAACAATTTGACATTTCTCTACGGGCTTCCGGATTCCGGTGCGTATATTTCTACCCACAGAGTATACGTTTACACACTCGCCTCGCAGTCGCGCTCTATACATCGAGTAATAGTGTTCTGTGCAGTCGCGACTCACTTCGGGCCTCGTCTCGCCACTCGCGCGAGAGTGTAAATCTAATATCACGATAATCACAAATAAAAAAATCTGCATTGCGCAAGCTATGATTCTTTGTTGTGAAATTGATTTTTTCTGAGATAAATTAATTTATCTATTCAAAGTATGTTAAATAAATAGGATAAAATATAATATCTACGTTGGTTGTAGTGTATAGTGAATAAAAACTATCATACACATTGTTGATCTCTGGATAAAACGCCATTTTCAGGTTAGTCGTGGGTTAGTCTCTTATTTGTTTATTTCCATTTTCCTTTTATATGTAGGTAATAAGATAATAAATATTAGTGGATATTCGAAATAGTAAACATAATTCATTCTACATAGAATTAGTGCTTACAATTCTACTGTAGTCTAAAATTGAAATAAAACTATAAATTACTCTATTTTAAACAGTGATTTAATCAACAGTGCACTGTGCAAACCTCACGCGATGCTAATAAAAACATGTTGCGTTGAAAAGTGTCCATCGTCGGCGTCCCGGTCGGAAGATGTAGGTGTAACATTCCATAAATTTCCCAAAGACTTCAAGTTGCGCAAATCATGGCTTGAAGTTACTCATCACAAACCTTGTAGCAATGTTCCTTCGTTTGTTTGCTCCAGACACTTTTGCAAAAACGATTTTAAAGCATATCAAGATTCAAAATACATACTGAAAGCAGGTACCCGCTACGGGAATGCAATTTATAGTAGTTTTGTCTTTAGCTATGATTATTTTCTTTTGCTAAATTAATTTAGTGTCTTGTACGATTTTTTTTTCTTAGTGGAGATTGTGTCTGATAGTCGATATAATTATTTTTTATGCTGTTATAGCATTTATAGTTTGCATTTTATTTAATCAGATGTACTAAAGTAGTTAATTCCTTATAATTGAAATAAGATTATCTAAATTAAGCATCCTACCTTGTGTACCTACCTATGCTGTTATAGCATTTATAGTTTGCATTTTATTTAATCAGATGTACTAAAGTAGTTAATTCCTTATAATTGAAATAAGATTATCTAAATTAAGCATCCTACCAATAACAATAGGCTTGGCTAGATGACTGATTTTATTAAAATGTAAATAAGAGTAGTACTCTTAGATACAATTAATTTCTCAGAGGAAATAGTATATAAAATTTTAATTGATACAGCAATCTGTTTTTTACAAAACGATGCAGTAACATATTTGTATTGTAAATATCTCCGAATGGACACTGACCATTGTCTATGAAGCAATTTGCTACGGCGACCAAAGATAAAATTTGTTTAGATGTAAGCGTAATTACACCTGGATTACAATGATATATCATACATTTATATAACTTCATTCCCCCATGGACCTGAATTTAAAATAAATTCAGAAAATGAAATGTGAATGCACAATATTAGTATTTTGGTTTGTGGTCGCAACTTTCATAAAGCGGGTCATAAACGCCCAGTGTCTTTTGTGTGTTTAATTTCATACTTAGTTTAATGAGTTTTTGTTTATGATGTAAGTAAACTAATCAAATCAAATCAAATCGTTTATTTTCCAAAAATATTCTTCACAGGAGTACAATTACTTAAATCTAACAATTTATACTTAGAGCTAGGTTCAAAAAAGTTTACAGTGGTTTTTGCACTAAGAACAGCTTGTATTGCCATAATGATGTAGGTTTTTTTTTTAATTTGAAACTTATTGTATTTTTAGATGTATCTAATTACTAAAGTATATTTATTGTCAGGCTACTATGCTATGAATTTATTAAATGTAGTACTCATACCAAAATATATTTTTTTAGTTTTAATAATAATAGACCAAACACAAGCTTTGAGTCACAGGTACAGATTACATGTATTAAAATTTAAATAACATTTCTCAGATTCTATACCGTCTATATTTTCTTGGACAACAAAAATGGCAGATATAGAACACATTGTTAAAGAAACAGAGGGAAATCAAAACACATCAAGCAGTAATAAGGAGCCAGAAGAAAATGTTGATACTATAATGAAGTTTATGGAAGAACAAGACAAAGAAAAAGTGGAGAAAAATCAGAGTAATGTATACTCTAGTGATTCTCAGGTTCTGGAGGCTATATATCCAAAAGCTGATGTTAAATCAGCGAGTTGTGTACTAGACATGTTGATGAGTGAGACAAATAAAATTGCATACAAAAAAGATACAAAGCCCTCGCCAAAACCAATCACAACTTCTGGGGAAAAAGGTAAATTATAAAATGATGTTTATTAAATTTTTCTTAGCTAAAAGCTTGAAGTTTTAAATTAAAATCAAAGGCCAGTGCCTAGCACAGTTGCTATAACACCTAAGGGTTAGTTCACACTAATACATGACACAGTGTGCACTTTATAATAGAGATACAAAATCAAAATTGCGAGTGGCATCATGTGGCGCTGCACTGCATATCGTCGCGCCATGAAGGGTCTCGGTATGAACTGACCTAATATTTAATTACTAGATGTTGCCCGCGACTAAGTGCGCGCAAAACGAAATCTTGAGGAAATATTTTACCGCAATAAAAAAAGTAGCCTATGTCCTTCCTCGTGGTCTATCTGTGTTTCATTGAAATCTGTCCAGTAGTTTCGGGGCCTATTCAAAACAAACAAACAGACTTTTCCTCTTTATTATATTAGTATAGATTTATAGGAATATAGAGTGTTTTAGTAAGAATTATACTGTTTAGGTGAAAAGGTGTTATTAGTTTAATTCAAAGTGACAAATGCCATTTTTATTATGTATATTTATCAATTTCTTGCAGGCAGTGTAGCTTTATCCATTGGATCTAAAGTAGAAGCCAGAGACTATGCTAATGTATGGAATGCAGCAGAAATATTAGAAGTTGATTGTGATGAAATGGAGGTTTTGGTTCACTATGACAGTCTTGCTAATAAGTAAGTTATTTTCAGTGCGTAGTTTGAATTAAGAATGGAATAAATAGGAATTTAAAATATTTATTCTTTGATTCAGTTTACTATAGAGTTTATAATAATATTATAAACTCTATAGTAAACTTAGATTTAGATTTAAGATCATATTATGATCTTAAATCTAAATTCTTAACCAGACTACTTACCAAAATTATTTTTCATAATAATATTATGTAAATGAAAAGCTGAATACACAAATACCTATGTCCTGGATACTGGCATTTTGTAAAAAAATTGTTGTCATGGTAACAGTTTGTTAAGTGTCATAAACATTAATTTTGTTTGCAAATAAAAATCTAAAATTGTAATAATTTATTATTTTTAAAGGCATTTTGATAAAAGGTTTGTATTATGAATTCAATTTTGTTATTTAATTCTTAATTTAGGCTCGATAGGAATTGCAAAAATTTAAAAATTGAATTTGGAATCGGATAAGCCCAATAGAATTTGAATGGAATTTTCAAGAACACAAGAACAAACTTTATCACCTTTTATCATTGATTTTATATATTATGCCTAATAAGTTGTAAAACTTTTCTTGTTAGTGTAAGCTTGATACTTGTCACAAAATAATTTATCACATTATAGGCTTTAAAAATATAATTAAAAAAATAGGTATTTGGAGGTTATGTTTGTATGCCAACAATAAAACTGGAAAAAGTAAGAGTTTGAATAGCACTGGTATAGTTTAATTGTCCAGAAAATTGTTATTGATAAAAGTATTAATTATTTTTAGACCTGATGAGTGGATCAGTGTAAGCAGCTCTAGGTTAAGACCGGTCAGTGCAAAACCAATTGCCCCACCACAATCTACACCTGTTTCTCATATCACAGAGAATATCATCAAAGAAGAAATGCCAGATGACAGGGACAAGATAAAACCAACATTTGGTGTTGGAGAGAGATGTCTGGCTCGGTGGAAGGACAATCGTCGCTTCGTAGCTACTATAAGTAAAGAATTGGAGAATGGTAGGTATACAATATAAGGTTTTTATGTAGTCTTTGATATATATTTATGTAGTCTACGACGACCTCTGTGGCTCAGTGGTTCAGCGCTTTGGTTTTTGAGCCGGGGGTCGCAGGTTCGAATCCTGCCGAAGGAACAAAAAGTTTTTCTGTGTTCCTGGGTCATGGATGTGTATTAAATATGTTTATAATATAATAAAAATCTTCAATATACGTATAGTAGTATATACGTAATATAAAAAAACTTACTATCTAAATACAATATTTACGAGTATATACTATTTCAGTAGAATATTTTGAATTTCTTGTATAGTATAAAAGTATTAAATGTACTTCCCATTGTCTGGTTACCGCAACACAAGTTCTTTGGATACTTAGGACGGGGCCAGATTCACGTGGTGTGAAGCGTCCATAGATATTATTATTATTATTATTATAATATTATCTATTAAGGCAGTGTTTTTCATCCTGTGGGTCGCGACCCCCGGGGGGTCGCGAAGCTTCTGATGGGGGGTCGCCGGAGGTCGAGAGAACTTTAGTAAAAAAAGAATAAAGATTAAAAAGATTGATTTATTAAGTAAGAGAATTTTAACAAAAGATAAACTTATAAATCGATCATCGATGTATGTAATTGTAAAATAATGTGTTTGACGTACCATATTATGTACTTATATCTGAATCCTAATTATGGAGACACATAAAAACGTTGTATGGAATGAATATTTGTAATACTGCACTGTAACATACACGATAAAAAAGCTAAGGGTCGGGGGGTCGCGAAAAATTTTTTCATACAAGGGGGGTCGCATCATGAAAAAGGTTGAAAAACACTGTATTAAGGTATTAAGGTATAAATGACATATATGAAAAGTGACAAAGCTATGCTTTTAATTATTATTTATATACTAGCATTTAATTGACTGCGGTTTCGCCCGCGTGAAATTAGATTTTAAACTTTCATCCCCTATTTTTACACATTACACACCTAGGGGCTGAATTTTAGAACACTATGAAATACGTAAGTTATTATTTTTTTCTTACTCAATTCATACGAAATATCATGCAAATATCTTTAAGAAATAAAATGTTTCATGCAAAATTTTATCACATATTTTACCCTTTTGGGGGTTGAATTTTGAAAAATCCTTCCTTGGTGAATGCCTACGTCATAGGGGCCATCCACATATTACGTCACGCAAAATTTCGACTTTTTGAACCCCCCCCCCCCATGTCACGCTTTTTAGTATCCCTGTACCTGTATTTAACATGTACTGTCACAGTATGACCCCCCTCCCCCATCAGGTGCCACGTAATATATGGATGGACCCATATGAGGAATACATGTGCAAAATTTCAAATTTCTAGCCTTACACCCATATCATTAGTTGTTACCTCGAGATTTCCTCCACTCGACTCAACCTCAATCCACGAAAGTTGTATCATTAGTTCAACAAAATTCCCTCGACTTGAGGAATTTCCTTACGCGAGTCGAGGAATCAACTGTCAAACTTAAGGTACCTCAGGACGTACCTTGAGGCTCCCTCGAGCGTCTATTTCCGACATTTATATTATTTTTTTTTACAGTCAGAGTGGAATTATTTGAAACAATTACGTAATTACAGAGGGATACTTATTTAAAGATAAGCATGGAGGATTTTTTGGATCTTTACTTTACGAAAATCCGCCACTGCCTTTACGAAATTCCGTATAATTAATTATACAGCGCATAGATATTCATCATTCTGTAAAATTTGGATCAAGTTTATGTTGGTGTTAACATAAAAAAATATATGAACCTTACTGAAGGAGCAAACAGCTGAGGTAGAAATTATGTTTAAGAATACCAAACTCGAGGAACTTCTCAAGGATACCTCAGATGAGGTTGAGTCGAGGCGGATCTGAGGAAACAACTAATGATATGGGTGTTAGGCTTGGCCTGTGTGTTGATACATCAGTCAATCAGCTTTGCCTTTTATATGTTAATGACACCGTAAAATTGTAAAAACCGTTAGATTGTAAAATAACTAACGAGATTGTAAAAATATGTCAAAAGGTTTATAACTATAAATTTATAATATAACGAAAATTATTGTGTTAAATTATTATAGGCAGAATATTCGCGTCGGAAGTCTATCATCATTTTACAATTTCACTAATTTTATTACAAACTTAACGGTTTTTACAATTTTACAGTGACATATATTATCTATATAAATGCTCATTTATATTATCTATATAAAATACAGATAATATAAATGAGCATTTAAAAGTCAATATCTATATTATTAGTATTTTTAACAAGAAACTGTTTTTGATAATTAATTTGTAATAAAAATTACAGGTTCATATGAAATAATATTTGATGATGGGTTCACATGGAAGTGTTCTGCATTGAGACTGTACAAATTGAAAGATTCAGGGAAGATATCGGATAACCTGAGTATTGATACGTCGGTCCACCCAACTGCGACCCCGACACACTCGCCTATTTTGGAGGGAGTCGGGCCGAGCACTGGAACAGCCCTCAAACCTTCTGCCCTTCCTCCCTTTCACACACATCTCTTTGATCCCACTCGTGATTATTTGGGGTCTAAAAAGGAGCGCCGTGATATGAAACGCAAATTAAATATAAAGGAAATATTCAATATCGGGCAAAAGAAGAAAAAGACAGCACCCACAGAGAAACCTCTTAAGCCTGTAAAGGAGAGAAAGAAACCAAGACCCTATAATCGTAAAATTAAAAAGGAAAAAGATGTACCAAAAAGTGTGCCAGGTTTGTTCTCATAAGTTATAAAATTTTGATAATTAATTCATTGTGTTTTTATAATATTAGCATTTTATATCATTTGTAATAAGATTTGCATGCATAATAATTAATAAGAAAAACTCTCGATTTGACACTGTCACCGAACCAATTTCGGTGACGGTGGCCGGTTTCATTGAAACCAGGCCAGTTACGCAGGAGTAATTTTATAGTGACCAAGTGTGTAGCGCAGTTCACAAGAGTACTTTCTCTTCCTTTACTCTCATAACCCAGTGGGACGGATAACCGACACGACTAGCGAGAGATCAGGCGCAGGTCCGACTTTTTACATGCCCATCCGACACATGGATCATCTTTTTTGTCAGACAATCGGGCGATGGTGAGGTCCTAACCAAATTTGGAGACAACATTTTTTGTTGTTCCTTGCGGGAATCGAATCCGCGACCTCCGAGTCGAGAGCCAAGCTCTAACCACTAGACCACGGGGACTGTTAATAATCTAAAGAGTTTTTAAATTTTATATAATGTTTTAAACAATTTTAGAAGCAGTAGCTTCAATAATTGGTACTGTTGAGCAAAATGAGGCTGCTGGTAAAACAGTCTGCCAAGAATCAAAGACATTGGATAACACAAAAGAAAATGTACAACTAGTCAATAAGGACGAGCCTGCAAGTAAAAACGAGGATATAGGAGATGACCTGCCTGAACAGGACAGTTCTGATCTTTCTGACGCGCTCACTACTGAAAATAATGTGACAGTGGAAACTGTAAGTTGTAAAACCAAACAAGGACTTAGCTTGCTATTCAGCATAATCCTGCTTCTATTGTAAATGTGAAAATTTGTGAGGATGGATGGATGTTTGTTACTGTTCTTACGCAACTAATGAACAGATTTTGATGAAATTTAGAAAAGTAGTAGTTTAAGCTCTGTTTTCCAGAGCTTAAACAACTACCACACTTTATCCCGATCATATGCTACATTTTATACTGTGGGATATTTACGCGGGCGGAGCCGCCGCTAGTTAGCTAAACATAACAAAATGTTACTGATATATGCTGAAATAAAATAATGTTTACAGGTTAGTGAAGAAGAAGCAAAACTAGTGAAATTTGATAAACCTGATGAGCAAAGACACGAAGAGGTAATTGATAAGATCAAAGAAGCGATCAATAAACTAGAAGACGGTTTAACGGAAGTTAAAACAGTCCATTCTCCGAAGCCTGAATTAAAACTTGAAATTACCAAACTAGTTGTCAAGGATGAAAATTTGAAACAGGAAGTCATAAAAGAAGAAACTGTAAAGGAAGAGGTGGTAATCAAAGAAGAACCTAATGAAGTGAATACAGAAGAAACTATAAAAGCAAATACAGGCAAAACAGTTAAAACATCAATAAAAAAATCTGAAGATGTGAAAGTAGAATCTAAAGTCGTCAAAGAAGAATCAGATGACAAACCAAAGAAGAAACTATCGAAAATAAAGAAGAATAAAAAATTGAGATTATTACAAGAAAAGAAGGTAAAGAAACAAGTAGAAAAAGTTAAGAACGAGTTGCAAGATATGAAGAGACAGATTGAGGAAATGCGACTGCAGATGCTGAAGAAGACAGAGGAACTAGCGGTCAAAAATCAGGAGATGCCGGAAAGTTTCCTGTTGCCCGGAGAGTGGTGTTGCAAGTGGGTAAACGGACAACCGGTGGGGACTGTCAGTGAGATGGAAAGTGAGACACCGGTGGATAGTAATAATAAGCCTGGCTTGCCGCGACGAAGTGTACAGGTAAAACAAATATAATTGATAGCATTATTTGCCCGCGGCTTTGCACGCGTGAAATTATGTTTTAAACTTTCATCCCTTATTTTACCCACCTAGGGGCTGAATTTTAGAAAAGGCTGTTAATCATTATTTTTTCTGTACTCAATTCATACGAAATTTCTTTCAAATATGCCCAAGGAATAAAAAGATTCATACAAATTTTTATCCCCTATTTTACCTCCTTGGGGGTTGAATTTTGAAAAATCCTTCCTTCGTTTACGCCCACGGCATATAATAACGGCCGGCACGGCAGTGTCGTGCGTTGAGCGCTATGAAGCGGTCGCGTTCCGCATTACACACGAAGCGAATTTAATTGTTTGCGAGTCGCGCGGTTACGCCGCTGCACGTACACCATGGCGTTGGTGGCCAACGAGTTGCTGGCGTTCATCCAGCACGCCATCGACACTATGGACGAGGTCAGCATCATGCAGATCTGCAAATCTTCTTTTACAAGCGAGGAGATTTGCACGGGCAAGCAGCTGCTCTACGATACGCTCGGCCAGAGCGCGAGTATGCCATCACGGAGGCGAGATGGCGGCGAACGAAGCGTGCAGGATATCATCTCCCTGCTGAAGCAGACGGATCCAGACGACGTGCCGGCCTTTGTGGCGAAAGATCTCCACAAACTGCCGGTAGTAACGATGGACCACGTCGACGTCTCCAGCCTGCTGAAGAACTTCAACAGTATGAAGGCAGAGCTGGACGAGATGCGAGGTAGGTTGGATGCATCGGAATCTACCATCCGTGACTTACGTAGTGAATTACTACAATTAAAATGTAATAATTCAGTAAGTAGGTCACCCGATCATTCAACCGACTTTGTCAACACACGTCGTGGCGGCGCACGCGCTGACACATCGTTTTGCGTGTCAGCGGATTCCGACGAGTCGGCGATCGCCGCCGCCACCGCCCGCCTTCCCCTCCGGGTCGTGCAGACGCCGAGTCAACCAGATCAGCAGAAAACTTTTGCGACTGTCGCCGGTCGCCCCGCACCTCCCCCGCGGGCGAAGACAAAGGGGGTGAAGGAGAGCCGTAAGGCTGTGGAGAGCCGCAAGGCCGAGCCTCCTCGACCTGGCAAGGGCGAAAGCAGGAGGTGCGATGAGAAGGGCTTCATACTGGTGGAGAGAAGAAAGAAGAAGAAGTCCGCCGCCCGCAACCACCGCGGCACCGCACCTTACGTACCGGAACTGCGCCTGCGGTGCGAGGTACCCGCGACGCCGTTGTACGTATCCCGCCTGCACTGGTCTATGCAGGTCGAGGACGTCGTGGACTACATCCGCCAGAAGACGTCCATTGCCTTGAGGGTTGAACGTCTGGAGTCTCGCCACAAGGTCAATTTCAGTTCCTTTGTGGTGAGAGTGCCGACGCATCTTTTGTCGACCTTCGAGGTGGAGGAGTTCTGGCCGACGGGTGTGGTCTACCGGAGGTTCCGGGGGAGACTCCGGAATGAAGCGCGGATCACGTCGCCGTCAACACGTGACAAAGTGTAGTTTTTTTTTTAAGTATATAATATGTATGTTAGTCTGTAAGGTATTTATAATATGGGCCTATGCCGCCCGAAATAAAAGAAATTTAATTTAATTTAATTTAATTTAATAATATGAGAAATATTTGTGCAAAATGTTAAATTTCTAGCCTTAAGGGTTTGGCATTGTGCATTGATACATCAGTCAATCAGCTTTGCCTTTTATAGATATAGAAGATATAATATATAAGGTTCTCAATTGTAGAATCAACAAGTGTGTAGTCAACTAGAGTGTTCCAATGTACAAAACATTGGACTCTATCTAGTCGAATCTTTTCTTTTTGTAAAAAAAAAACCACGGATTGCACTCCGGGAGTGCCGGCAGAAGTGAAAACACACATGCACACTCGCGCAAGCGCCCTGCGCCGCTTAAACGAAACGGCAAGGGCAGGCATACATTTACGCCGCGCGGTAGATAGAGAGAGGGATATTACTTCCTCTCCTACTCCGTCTTACGCGACGCGAGTTTAACATTTTTTAATAAAGAAGTTTTCACTTCAAAAACCATTAAATTCGACCAAGTTACTGTTATTATTTTTCTTTATTGCATTGTAAATAAATTACATTTAAATTGGTGGTATTGACAGAAAGAAAAAATTGGATGTAACATAATGCAAAGAATAAAAGACTCCTTAATTTAGTGGAATTGTTAATATTTCAGGTGGAAGATAAAAGGTTGCCAGAAGGTTGGACAAAACACATGGTGAGAAGAAGCCTCGGACAGTCTGCTGGTAAATGGGATGTGGTTTTAGTGGGGTAAGCTTATAGTAATATTAAAAAATATATGTGCAGAATTTTGCGTACAATTTCTACTAACTAAAATTACTAAAAATTATGTTGAAAATAATGCCAAAATTTTTTTTTTAGCCCCGACAACAGACGGTTTCATACAAAAACAGATATGCGCAATTTTATTGAACTCCACAGCGATTCACTTAGGGTATATGAAAATGCGCTTCTCGATTTCGGGGTTCACCTCAAACTGGCTAGACGTATGGGCTGGTATAAGATGACCGGCGAAGATACGCCTCCGCCTACTGCCGCCATCACTAGCATGTCACCTCTAGTCAAAAGAAAGAGTATACTGAAAAAAGAAAGGAAAGAAAAGAAGAGAAAGTTAAAGATTGTAAGTAAACACTTGTGATTAGTACTAGGAAGTATAAACATACTGCTATACCTCTTACTAGCTGACCGAACAAATGTTCTGTCTTAACTTTGTAAAGACAGTGAAAATCTGTTATAACGAAATGTCGTTATAACAGATTTTCACTGATTTTCATTTTTCAATGGAAGGGACCAATAAATTATGGCCGTCATGTCCAATATTGTTAAATCAGATATAATAATGTTCACATTGTACCAAGACGAACTCAGTAAAATAAAATTTTATGTTGTTATTTAAAAAGGTTTTGACTGTAAAACCATTCGATTCGAAATGTAATAAATATTTAAAAAATATTTATTATTCCAACCTTAGATAAATATTTTTACTGACTTGTATAAGCAAAATCAGTCAAGCCCTTTAAGTGAAGTGGGAACACACTATGACACGAAAATTTTGTATAGATTGTATGCATTACTAATTGTTTGCTGGTGCCTGGTTTATAGTTGGTTTTTTGAATAGAATATTAGCGAGATTATAATAATTCGTTCATTATATTTCAATAACTTACGATAATAATATTTTCAGAAATTCAAAAAATCTGCTTCAGCATACAGTATTGCAGCAGAAGATGACCCAACAGAAAATCCACCAGAATCAACAGATATGTCGCTTTATAATACAGAGTTGGAAGATGGCTATGGTGAGATGACATACTCCTCTATAGATACTCCATATCTAAGACTGTTTTTTATCACGTTAAAAAAAAGGAATATCATTTTCAATGGCTCAATGAAATTACATTTCTTGATTTTATATTTCAGTGTTTGTCGGTTCCTTGAAAGTCCAAGTAGTTGATAACTTACTTCGCTGTCCTGCGGAAGGTTGTTTCAAAGCATTCAGAAATAATACCCTCATAAAAATGCATATAAAACATTACCATAGGGATCTCCGGAAAATGCTCGGCGTAACGCCGAAAGTTCTGGACTTGGCCTACGCTCGAACCAAGTCAGTTAGTAAGGAACATCAAAAGAAAAAACAAGTGCTAAAAGCTAAAAGTCTCAAAGTGAAATTGCCGAAACATAAGCGGCCGCAGGAGCCGCAATTAGAAGTACAGAGCACGTTGTCGCTCGAACCAAAAGAAGACATTTCAAAACCACCGAGGTTGATTCCTAGGTCTCTAGACTCGCCCAAACTACGTCAAAGTCTCCAACAAGTGAATAAACCGGTGAAACGACCCAAAGTACTGCTGCCTGTTAGAAGACCGGAGCCAGAGGTCCCCAAAGACGAGACGGTGGTTGAATTCGATGATGTGAAAATAACAATGCCGGACATACCTAGACAGTTAGACTTTGAAGAAGCCATAACTACACACACGGTAACCAAACCAGCGGATTTGATTAAAGAGAAAAAAACCACAAGGATGGAGGAGGATGATTGGTTTGCTGCTTCAGATTTTGACACCAACAGTTGTCCAGGGTCAGCAACTCCGGACTCCAAGGTCATGGACAAACCAGCCGATATCACTGATCAGACTGCATATGACAATGTAGAGGATAAGGACGCGAATATGTACATGTATACCGAAAGTGAGTACAAGTTTGGAATGTATCTTCTATTTAATTATATCGTAGATTTTAAATATTTCAAAAGTGCTATATCTACAAAATGTCTGCATGTACCTGTGTAAATGTACAACTTAAAGTGGCACACTCATTTAGTCCTTATTTGTGCAGTAATCAGTATCTCATATGAAGCTAAGGCTACCGCTAAAAACGACTTATGAGAAAAAACAGTGAGAGCATACATTTGTATATACATACTTATTTGTGGGGGATTTTCGCCGCACGATTTACGTAGCAAGCTGAATTTCGACCCATGTAAATCTCGCAATATATATAAGCTATTTAAAGCTTTTTACTGTGTTATCAGTTTCCTTTTTTGGTGTAGCATAATGGCCAAGACATTGAATGTTTTTTTTTTTTCGTATATTACAGCGGGCGAGCGCATCAAGTTGGAGCGCATGAAACGCGAGGAGATCATCAACTGCCACTGCGGCTTTCGCGAGGAGGACGGGCTGATGGTGCAGTGCGAGCTGTGCCTGTGCTGGCAGCACGCGCTCTGCCACAACATACAGCGCGAGGCCGAGGTATAATGCTGGGAATGTATTATCTGAAATCCATTAGGCCAGGGAAAAATTCAGACTGCTGCAAAATTGAACTTTGCGCTAATACAATAAATTGAAAACTCATGTGTTCGATTTTCGACTACAATAATCGAGATTTCTAAAATAGAAATCTCGATTATTGTAGTCGAAAATCGAACACATGAGTTTTCAATTTATTGTATTAGCGCAAAGTTCAATTGCAAATGCAATGCTCAGAATTTTCTCCGATCTTCCGGATTCCGGGAGTACATAGTCCCAGCCTAACATGTAGCGCTTATGATGGACAGCAATAGGGAATATGCACTTATTTAAAAAAAAAATTATATAGATCTATTTTGTTTGGTAAACCGTATGGTATATTCAGTTTCTTGATATCATTAAAAATAACAAAGATATGAACGTTTAAAGTAGTCTATAAGACTCAAGAGCGCATTTCTTACTCAAAGACCGGCAACACGCTTGCGATTCCTCTGGTGCTGCGATGAAAATGTCACCATAAAATTGTAAAAACCGTTAGATTGTAATATTACTAGAGATATTATAAAATGTTGACAGATTGTCAAATAAAAATTTCTTTTTACACGTTATTTTTTGTTATAGAGAGATCTGATGTGTAACGTGACGTCACATAACACGACTTTCATAGAAAGTTCATAAGTAATTTCGTTTTGCTAGAAAGAGATAGATTCAAAACTTTGACCGCTCATATCTTGCTCATTTATCAACATATATTGAAAATTTTCTCGCCATTTCCTTTAATTTTCAGTCTAGTATCATATTATTATTTTTATGTTTTACGCATATTCCCTATTCCGCCGACACCTGTCTCCCAAGTACAATGGCGGTTTTTAAGCTTGTGACACCTTAAAGTTGTTCGACACGATAAGGAGCCGCATGCACGCTTAACATGGCCACCATAGAAAAGTATTTTGTCTACACAAGAATAGACATGAAATATTGATAAAATGACAGTTTTCCTTTGTCAATCTGTCATTTTGTGTACTATTTCGTAGCAAAAAACTGCTTAAGGTGATTATGCTAAGCGTGCTGGTGGTAGAAAAACTTATTGACAGTTTTCGATCCTTCAGCCCCCAGACGGTGCTTTATGTTGTTGGTTAGACTGCCCCCTAGCGGCAGGAAAATATCGAAAACCCTTAACGGCGCGTAGACGTGACTTAGCTCGGCTTAGTTTTTTTCTGACATACTACTCATTTTAACGAACGAGGTTGATAATAATCAGTATTTCCTCTCGATCTCGCTTTCTTGAGCTAATAGAAGCGGCATAATAGCAACAGAGTGTTTTATACATGTAACACTAACTAATACCAACCCTCAGGTGCCGGAGAAGTACACGTGCAGCATCTGCTTAAACCCAAAGCGGGGGCGGCGCTCGGCGCGCTTCCTGCACGACCAGGACCGGCTGTACGAGGGCCTGCTGCCGGGCGCGCGCGCCTCCGAAAGCCTGCGCCGCTCGCACGAGCTCTCCGGTAACCTGCTGCGCGTGCAGGACGCGCTGCACGCGCTCCGCGTCAAGTACTACGTCGCCACGTGAGTATACGTCAAATGAGTAGATATGTCTTAAGCCGGGTTTTCACAATACGAGTACGCTCGGACCGAGTGCGCTCGGATGGCTACTCGGACGCTACTCGTAAGCCGGGTTTTCACAATACGAGTACGCTCGGACCGAGTGCGCTCGTACGAGCCTAATCGTATACGAGCCCACTCGGAATTTGGTTTTCACAGTTTTGGTTTTTTGAATCAAAGTAGCATTTGATTTCTAAACACACAAGATGACGACGACTGACTTGTTGCTTCGAGGTGTAGAAATTGTGACAGATATGTTATTGGCTGAAATAGAAAATCACGGGAGGGAAATAAAAAAATATAAAATAACGATTTCGACTCGGAAAAGGTTTAGTTTCACGTTCTGTCCACTTTTTCTTTAGCTCCGTTTCAATTTTTTTAGTTGACGCCATTTTGTTTTTAAAATTTCATCCGAGTCAACTCGTAAAAGTAGAGCCGCGCCCGAGTCGACTCTGATCGGATGCCATCGTCCGAGTGTGCTCGGATCACCTGTTTACACATTAAGCCGGGTTTTCACAATACGAGTACGCTCGGACCGAGTGCGCTCGGATGGCTACTCGGACGCTACTCGTAATGTGTAAACAGGTGATCCGAGCACACTCGGACGATGGCATCCGATCAGAGTCGACTCGGGCGCGGCTCTACTTTTACGAGTTGACTCGGATGAAATTTTAAAAACAAAATGGCGTCAACTAAAAAAATTGAAACGGAGCTAAAGAAAAAGTGGACAGAACGTGAAACTAAACCTTTTCCGAGTCGAAATCGTTATTTTATATTTTTTTATTTCCCTCCCGTGATTTTCTATTTCAGCCAATAACATATCTGTCACAATTTCTACACCTCGAAGCAACAAGTCAGTCGTCGTCATCTTGTGTGTTTAGAAATCAAATGCTACTTTGATTAAAAAAACTAAAACTGTGAAAACCAAATTCCGAGTGGGCTCGTATACGATTAGAGGCTCGCATACGAGCACTCGTATTGTGAAAACCAGGCTTTATGGTAATGTACGATTTGACTAATCGTACGAAATATCCCAGTATTAGCTCGTCAACACAGCGTCAGTCCTGCTAGCCCAACGGCTCCCTGGTGATTAACTTATATCTAAATGTCACTGTCACCTGTGATGTCAATGCACTAGAAGTGTATGCAAGGGTATTCGTATTATCTAGTGACTAGATAATACGAATACCCTCGCATACATTACAGGTAAGCGATTACAACTGCCTTTGTGCACTCACAACATTATATTCCGTTCAGATGCAAGTTAATCCAAATGCAAACAAAAATTAAATTCAATAAAATAATATAATAACTTCTCACACTGATTTCGGTGACGGTGGCCAGTTTCATTGAAACCAGGTCGAGAGCCAAGCTCTAACTACTAGAACACGGAGGCTGTTACATGCAATAAAATTAATATGTCATTGAATTAATTTATTGCACGGTAAATAAGTGACGTTTAAATTAGTAGCATTGTAGTGTTTACTGTATTTTATGTTTACGTTAAATTGAATGTGAACAGACAAGAAAACAGTGTTACAGCCCGCGTGTGAATTTATTATGGCGGTAGATTAGATCATAGACAACAAATTTCAGCTCAGCAAAATATGTGAGTCTGATTTCGTTCGACGCAAACGAAAATGCAGGCTACAGCTATTACTAAATACATCTATTACTTATCTATGTGTTTCAGTAAGAAGAACCATCCCAAACTCTACTTGTGGGCGAAGGATTGGGAGGCGGCCGAGATCTCTATGACGCAAGAGAAACTCAACTCGGATTACTCGGATCTGAACATCATAATAAACAACATCGGCAAGGAGAATCTACCTGTGAAAGCGGACGACATGAAAGATTTGCACCTCGACCTCCGCACGCTACCTGACGATGATCACAAGGACTCTCTTTTGAGTCTGGCCAATGCCCTCTCTAGTCCTGGCGGGACGTCCCTGGACCTGCCAATCAGTACGTCCGATCTGGAACGCCTGGCCAAAAGTGTTCAAGGTAAACAACTTGTTTTAACTCTGTCCGTGTAAACTACATTTATATTCAGATGAACATAAATTTTTTTGTTACGCCTGTAATTTAACGTCAAATCAATTAATTCTTTAAACACCTAATTTTTATTAAGCGCGGGTTTTGAGCGCGGCGACCGAATCAAGAAATTCCGTAACGAAATATCAAATAAGCCTAACACCGCTGAGCTGGGGTGGGGGTCTGATTAATTTGGTTACAATCGAGCCGCTAGTACTGAATCGCTTTCCGTCTAGTGTAACGTGAGCTATGTGTTATTTAAATTAGTAGCAGGAATATTGAATTATTACGATGGTTTCGCCATCTATGTGTTCAAGCTTAAACTACGACGTGTGTATGTTCCCTACACATTGCTGAAGATAATGAAGTACTCGATTGGTAGATGGCGTTGTACTTTTAAATAATATGTATTTTATTTTAAGGCCCTCCCCCGAGCAAAAGACCTTGAGGCGGTCAGCCGCATAACTCAGTTGAAAATTTTTCACATAACTTAGTTCAAAATTGACCAAAAAAAAAATTTTAACGGCGAATATCTAGCTTATGAAATTGCCTATCTATTGGTGTGTGTCCCAAATAAAGTTTACTTGTAAATACTATGGAGACGCTGAAATTATAATTCAATGAACATTCAATTATAGTTTCAGCGTCTCCATAGTATTTACAAGTTAATTTTATTTGGGACACACACCAATAGATAGGCAATTTCTTATGCTAGATATTCGCCGTTTAAACTTTTTTTTGGTCAATTTTGAACTAAGTTATGTGAAAAATTTTCAACTGAGTTATGCGGCTGACCGCCTCAAGGTCTTTTGCTCGGGGGACGGCCTTAAAGTACAACGGAATGGAAAAATGCTATACTATTATTGTATTTATATTTTATGCAATAGCTTTACCGCGGCAATCCCCGAGTGCCACACATCTTATTTTTTTATTTCGTTTGTTTGTTTACTTTTACAGTGCAACTAATTTTTCATTTCATTTTGTTTTGTTGACACACCAACAAGAAATTCCGTTTTTCTTTGGAAATGTCAAATGACGAATGATGCATTAAAAGCGACGACTCCCGAAAGACATTAGGAAAGTGCCTGTGCTGTACTTATGTGAAACATCTATATGTATTCTGTAGGCGTTCCTTAGAAAGTCGTGACGATCGACGCTGATTTGTCGTCATACCCTAGCTTATACTGCTATAATATGTATTTATCTATTTTCACATCAGCCAAGCGTTGTGCAATGGCTCATTTTTGAAGTGAAAACTTCTTATAGCACGGTATAGTGCGATTAAAATGAGAATAGGATCGAGTCGGCGTCATATTGTTTCTAATTTAGACTGTTATGATAGTTAAATTTATGTTTAGATAATTGATTACTATTTAACGTTTTTATTTTATTTTGATACAAGACTATTAATATTTATATGCACATAAGTTTTTTCTGAAAATCGCACTTTTCAAGTGATATTTGACAGATAAAGGTCATTGACGTTCCTATTTTCATTTGAATCGCGTTATACGCATATTTCAGATGAGATAAAATCTCTGAATTCGCGACACCGTTACCCTAACCGTGAGACGCTTTTTGAGGTATGGTGAAAAAAACTGGAGTTTATTTTTATTTTGTCATGCAACAATATGTCAATAATTTCGGCTCTCCTACCTCAGTCTGATTGGCAGCTTGCTTTGCGACCTACATATAATTTTTGCATTTTATGGAAATTCGGAATGTGGTGGGTTCGAATACCGGTATGATAAATAGTTTTCGTGATTCTTATTATTTCTTTTTTTTTGAAGTGAAAACTGCTTTTAATCTAGACGGCGGATTTTTCTTATTTAACGTTCAAGTTTTCACTTCGGGTGGCACTCCCGGAGTGCAACCCGTTGTTTTTTTAACAATAGATTTTATCATTAGAATCGTTACTTTCAGAGCAAGAGAGCCCCCGGCGTATGATCGTGCCGCAGCCCGAGGCGGCGATCGACAACAACGTGTGCCGCGAGCGCCTGCTGCGTCACCTCACACGCTGCCAGGCGCTCATCGACGCGCGGCTCGACTCCATCGAGGCGCAGGTCGCGGGTACGTAGTATATTATGTCTTATTAAAACTAGGTTCATACAATATCTTTGTCCGTACCGTACCTCCGACTCGTATCACCACAGACCAGCGACCACATATCCTATAGACGCGTAATGCAAGGCGAACACTTTCTGGCAACACGTTAGACGTATACGTCTTACTTAAGGCCCTCCCCCGAGCAAAAGACCTTGAGGCGGTCAGCCGCATAACTCAGTTGAAAATTTTTCACATAACTTAGTTCAAAATTGTCCAAAAAAAAATTTAAACGGCGAATATCTAGCTTATGAAATTGCCTATCTATTGGTGTGTGTCCCAAATAAAATTAACTTGTAAATACTATGGAGACGCTGAAACTTTAATTGAATGTTCATTGAATTATAGTTTCAGCATCTCCATAGTATTTACAAGTAAACTTTATTTGGGACACACACCAATAGATAGGCAATTTCATAAGCTAGATATTCGCCGTTTAAATTATTTTTTTGGTCAATTTTGAACTAAGTTATGTGAAAAAATTATGCGGCTGACCGCCTCAAGGTCTTTTGCTCGGGGGAGGGCCTTAAGACACCGATCGCGAAATCTGCTTTAGTATCGGCCACATCCGTGACCCGTGTACATTTCGTGCGTTTATTACAAAATAAAATACGAAAGAAGAGAAACATGGCTCCCTGTACAATAAAATGACGTGGAAAACGTAGCCAGTCATCTAATTTCAAAAATGACGGCATAACTTTTCATAGCTAAGCCAAAAATATTCATAAGTACTGCTTATCCTTTCTTCCATTATTGTCACCTTGAATCGGCCAATCAGCATGCATTTCTTCCTTCTCTCCCCGCCTCAGCGCATTGACACAATTATTTGTTTGACTGTATCTACTTCGCGTGTAATTTTGCGTGTAAAAGAGGATAAAAAATATTTCCTTCAGCTCCATTTCCTCTCGAATATTGTCGGTGCTAAACGTCAAACAAAAACTGAAAAAACTAAAATACGCGACGGCGACGGCCTTTGAATCGTTTACTCGGGGACTGGGAGTTTTCATCACTAAATCGCTTTTGTGACATCATAGCAGGTAAAAAAATAATGGCCCGCTTGGTTTCTATACAGACGATGACACTTGCGTTGTCTAGTCGATATATGTCTGTGCGTATCACCGTCGCGTCGCATTCCAGGCACGCTAGTTTGGACGCATGTTCGGTACGGCACGGTGGTACGGCCTCTAACGAACACGCGTCTAAACTGCCGTTCATGGATCGCAACGGCGCGGGCGTCACGGTTTTTTTATCTATTAAACTAATTTCCTTACACAATACAACATTTTTCCTTTTGTCTATACTTCTCTTCATTCTGATTTCCTATTTAATTTCCGCGCAGTTAGAGGAATGTACTTAACTAGCCTAAAAATATTGACAATACATTTGATAAGTATACTGTATACCATATAATTTGATAAGTGGACCAATATTGATGAAAAAATTGACAAATCTATTGTATCAATAATATTGCACGAGTGCGGCTATCCAATAGGGACTCACGCAAAATTGTAGATGTTCAAAAAGTAATGACGCCCGTTAGTTTAATACGGACTGATAATATTTTTTAGTGTTTCCTTTGAAAGCACTTTGACCTCTAGGCTTCTACTATATCCTATTTTTGTATGTTTTACAGAGTTGGAATCACAAGACCCATCGTTTGAAGACGACGAAACAGCTGACTACTTCCCCAGGACAAAGCAGACCATACAGATGCTCATGCGAGACCTAGACACTATGGAGGAGTTGGGGATTATCACATAGACTACACATAGACTTATCAGTGTACATTGTAAATATATATTTAAGTAACATATTCTGACCGTATTAAAGTTATTTACGCTGACAAAATGTTACTGTTGTTTATGCTCATTTCTGAAATTCACCATTATTATTCAATTTAGACTCGTTCTGTGAATATTAATACTAATAATCTGAGAGTATTTATGTCACCGTAAAATTGTAAAAACCGTTAGATTGTAAAATAGCTAACAAGATTGTAAAAATATGTCGAAAGATTTATTACAATCTAATGGTTTTTACAATTTTACGGTGACATTTACATCGTTTGACACGTGTCACGTGTGTAACTCTCTCTTTCTCACAAATGTTTCAAAACGTTCGAAAGTTAAGAAAAATATAAGCACTAACGGCGAAGCCACACGGTGTGGTTCCGGCGCGGAAGCGGTACTATTATAGTAATGTGGCGTTCGGAGGCACTACACTAACGGCCAAGCACACGTACACAGGTACCGCAACGTTTTCCTATATATAAAAATGTATGTATAGCCTCACGGTACGCCCACCGGACTTGGGAACGAGGCAGGGAGGGGTGCAAGCAATGCGGTACCGTAGAAGCACCACTGTTTGTACGACATAGGGAACTTAACTGGGCAAGCCAAGCCACTTGTTGCGGTGCCGCAGCGGCGCTGTAAGAACATTGTGACGCCACACTGCTCGTATGGCCGCCAGTGTGGTGTGGAGTAATGCGGTGCGGTGCAGCGCCGAACCGTGCGGCTTGATGCTGATGGAGTTTTTTTTAATAGAGGAGACGCACACATTTTTTTAGTGGCTTTTCGAAAAGTACGTAATTGGTACATAATACGCCAGGAAGTCTTTGCAATGGCGTATCTACGATCAACCGTTGACGAAATACAGTCATCACAAAAGTGAGATCGTTGCAGAGCATCAAAAACGCTCGATACAAAAAATGTAGCAGTCACAGCTGTGACGTCACTCCTGTTACATTTTCATGTACCTTTCATACATTTTTTAAAGTTTAAAGTACCAATTAGACAGAGATCGGATGTGTAACGAAACGACTTTCATAGAAAGTTCTTATTTATTAATTTAGTTTTGCTAGAAAGAGATAGATTATTATCTATTATATAACTTTTATATTATAACTTTGACCGCTCATATCTTGCTCATTTATCAACAGATATTGAAATTTTTTTCGCCATTGCCTTTATTTTTCAGTCTAGTACCATATTTATTACTATGTTTTAAGTTATTTTTATGTTTTATATTCATTATTTTCACCGAAACAAGGTTATTTTACTAATTGTTATTTTTTTTCATTAATAAAACGACACCTTGTTATGAGTCGAAAACGTAAGTGAACCAGGGAAATTTAAAATTGTACTTAGGTACCCGAAAAAATTTGATACTATAGTCTATTCGTGTCACGAAGACACATGCGTACAAAACAAACATAGAAGACCAATGACGCCGTGTTCAAATTATCCAAGTAAAGTAAACCATTTTAACATAATACGCATGATTCACTGCCTTCTTAAAGGCCCCCACAGACGAGAGGCCGATCGTTTCAGCTGGAACTGACGTCAGTTCGGCCTGAACGGATTCGAGCACACACACGGAAAAAATCGCATCCAATCCAATTTACGTCAGTTCGGCCTGATCTGATTCGTGCCCACACACGGAACAGTCGCATCAGTCCATTCTGGTTTGCCGCGCGCTACGGTCGTGTTTATCAATTTTGTATTTAAACACCGCGAAAACTCATACAACGCTTGTACAAGATACACGCCCGCACGGCAGCGGGTCGGGCAAGAACTGAAGCGATTTGTCCACACACGGTCAGGACAGGCCGCGCGTTCAGGCCGATCGGTCAGGCCAGAATTAATGTTGCCAACTTAGTTATTTTACAAAATTTTACTAAATTGAGTATTTTATTCCCTCCTTGGTAGAAATTTAGTTATTAGTAGTGTTTAAGTAGGAAAGAGCCAGACAGTAATGATATGCAAAATAGCTACTAAATACGTAATATTTCCTAGTATATTTTAATTTAATGGTAAAATTTATAATCAAATTCAATTAATGAAAAAAATTTAATATAATAAAACCTAAAATGCAGTGGTTTTTGGGGGGCTTCAGGAATTCCTAAGTTAAGTAGCCTCTTTAGTAGTTTTAGTAGAAATCGATACGAGTTTAGTAGTTTCACAAAAAAAGAGCTGGCAACACTGGAACGAATCGCTTCAGTCCGTACGGCCGCCTGATGCGATCTCGAAATTGCACACACACGATACGATTTTGCATCCGTTCAGGCCGAACTGAAGGTAGACCGGACCATGTATGGGGCCCCTAACGTGAATACTGTTTTATGTATGTAAATTCGCAGTACCTATTTTTATGCCTTCAATTATGCCTATTAAGACGTAGGCAGTCTGGCGCCCCGCCACAGCCCGGCGCGGGTAACCCTTTGACCTCGCCGAAAAGGCTTTTGTTCGTTCGACAACTAGTATTTTTTGCAAAAATAAAAATTATCTTATGTAGGTAGTATAAAGAAGTCGCTCATGAACTACGTGTTTATTACTCCTTAATATTCTATGGCATGTGTGTAATAAGGCCTGTCACAAAATTAATATCAGCTAATTAGTTGATTAAATTTTGTACTAAATTAATTAAAAAGGTACTTTCAGCTAACATTTCAATTTTGCTGTTCTCAGAACAGACATTCTAAGATTAATAAGGATTAAAAATAAAGAAACAAATATATAAAGTAAAATTTATTTTAGCACTACAAAACCTTAACCCTCATAGAATTTAGGCAGCTGGTCTCCCAAGATCACTGATCTTTCGACACCAGCCTCTGATATCACACCGAGACGAACAACACCTCCGGAGGATCCGTCTCTCAACATAGCCAGAGTGAGAGTGTTGGTCACAAACTTCTTGGCTTCTTCCTTTGACATTTTGGGCTTGAAGTTGGCGTCAACATAACCATACACATAGCTGGAGCCAGAACCTCCAATGGACACAGCCTGTCGTTGCACCATTCCTCCAATTGGTACAGAATAGATTTGACCTGCAATCAAGTATACATTACAATAGTTAAAAGAATTATTATTTATTTGTAATACCAAGGTCTAAATCAACAGACAAAATTAAGCATAATTAATGCTGAATAATTTTAAAATTAAAACAATGTGAACAGTGGATTTAAAATGCAATATAAGGCATATAGACTACAGGCCCATGTCCAAAAATGGATGGGTCATTTGAACCACCAGGTGACGTATATAGGATGATATAAAAGCATAAAATAATAAGATTCAGCACTATGCCATCACTTGTAAGCAGTCCAACCGAGTGCTGGTGAGAATTCAATGGATTAGAAGCTGTATTAAAACAGTATGAAACTGATGCCATACAAAAATATATGACCAAAATGTACTCACTCTACGTGCACTTTTGAATTCTCACCAGTACTCAGTTGGACTGCTTACGAGTGACGACATAGTGCTGAATCTTATTATTTTATGCTCTTATATTGTACTATATATGTCACCTGGTGGTTTATATGACCTATCCATTTTTGGACATGGGCCTGTAGTCTAATAGACAAGTCTAATGTTTTTACAGGTCTCAAATATACTAACGGCCAGTTTCAATAATCTATATACCAATAACTATTTGCTACAAACGTCACCATTGGTATCATTTGCTGTTTTTTTTGCATTTCAATTAAGTAAGTTAGAGGAATCTTTGTCTGTGACAACAGGATCGCTTACAGCTGTACCAAATGTGTCATTTTTAACAAATAGTTATTGGTAGATAGGTTATTGAAATAGGCCGTTAATTAATGTTTCCTACCTCCATTCTTCTTATCCCAACCAGCAACAAGGATACCAGCTACGAGGGAGTCACGGTAGTTGTAGCAGAGTTCTCTGAAGATAGCTGCAGCAGTTTGTACAAGAGGAGGTTCTCCTAATTCCATTTTATGGAAATCTGAAATGATTTAATACAAGTTCATCATAGTATTTTGAGCTTTGGAAATGCATAAAAAATGTATTAAAATTAAGCATAGTGTGTAGTTTTATATATAAGTATACATACATACATATAGTCACACCTTTTTCCCGTAGGGGTAGGCAGAGGCCAGAGACCACTTCCTTCCGCTTGCTACGATCCTTACATACTTGTTTTGCTTCCTTCACTTTCATTATTACCATCCATTCCTCCTCTTACATTCAACGTAACGAAGCGGCTCTCCATGGTAATTTTATACCTCAAAGTAATTAAGAGAACAAAAAGACAATTAAAAACACGAAATATACTCAATGATACTTACTGAGATGGTAAGTTACAATATCAGCAATGGCCTGTGTGTCAGCGGCCGAGCCAGACCTGCAGCAGTAGATATGCTCGGTGATTCTGGTAAGCTTATCCGTCACTCTGTTGGCGATGTACGCTCCTGTAGTCGTTCTCGAGTCCGCGCCGATCACAACGCCTCCATCATACTCACACGCCATGATAGACGTACCAGTGCTGTGGGGCGCATTCATCCAGCTCATGCTAGGGTCGGAGTAAGTGTCTACTACTGATGCAGCCATAGTGGATTCTCTGAAGCAGATTGAGACGAGCTTAATTTCGTGATGAAGCGTTCTAGATCTAGTATAATATATTGTAAAACAGTTTAATTTTATAGGATACGTCTGGATGTGAGACAAACAAAACCAATGAAACGAAACTAAGTTCACTAAATTATGATATAGTACACACCGACTGAAAGTGGCTAGTGTCTATAATATTACTCAATAATATTTAAAAAGGATACTTACAAGTTTTAATTAATTTACAAACAGAATTAATATTTGAAACTCGAAAATCACGACTCACGATAGCGGCGGCGATGACGCTGTCAAACTCAAAATCAAAAGTCGTCTGTCACGGATGACATTTTATTTTTTTTATAAAAAAGTGGTAGTGCGGCTTATTACTGTTGCCATTGTCAAGTTTAAATATTTTTTTTATATTTTATTTCAAAATTTTATGAAATAAAATAGGCGCCTTATTCACCGTCCAGCCTGCAAATCACGCACCGGTACTAATGGCCGTCATTAATGTCAATCATTTTTAATTTTTGTCCGAAATTAGTACCGGTGCTGGATTTACAGCATGCCTGAGTAAGGCGCTTTAGGCGCTAATAGATTAACCATAGATATATAATATTAAAAAGAGGTAGATATGTTATAAACGCGTAAAAATGAAGACTCTAATTGGCCCGAGGCGCGCCAATTTTGGTTAGTGTGCTATGCGAGTAAGAGTAATAGCGTGTTTTGTGTTACTATGCGACGTTGACACATTGACACGCGTCCCATGTCAATGTGTGTCGTGGCCTTTGAGTATACTACCACTAGAGAGAGTTTTAGCCAGCAATCGCGTGTCCTTTTTCTGCTTGTGTGCATTGCATTAGTGTACGTGCAGGGATGTAACGTATATCGATATAGTATCGATAAACTACTCGACTTTTTTGTGGTTCCTATCGACGTTTGTAGATATTTTTATAATTCTGAATTTTTATTTTATAAACACATTTTAAGTTTTATGTCATCTGTTTATAATGTGTAAAACTCATTGGGTACCTTTTTAATTTAAGATAAAGGTATTTGAAATTAACAAGATTTTATTAGATGTTTAGATTAGTGTGTAAAAATAATATATACTTCTATACTAATATACTAATGAAAGGAAAAGTTTGTTTGTTTGCATCGAAAGGGCTCCGAAAGTACTTGACCGATTTTGATGAAAATTTGCACATATATAGAGAAGACAAAAGTGTCCTACATTTTTGCGGCACGGCATTTCTTTTAGCGCGCACGCAGGCGCGGGCACATCTAGTAATGCTGATAGCATCGGCATTCTTTATCGATATTGTGTATCGACGCAATAGCCAAAGGCGAGTAAAATGTATGAAATAATTAGGAGTATATTTCTTTCACACTATTCAGTCAATTGCGTATTTTAATTATAAAATAAGTATTATGAGAAAACGATTTATTAATAACTATTTACATTAAATAAAATTACTCCCTATATCTACCAATTGAAAGTTTACATTTCCTAACAATTCTGCTTTATAATATTGTAATAGAAATATGCTTTATAATATTGTATAAAAAAATATTGTAATAGAAATAGACCGTTCATAAATATTTTAGCCGACTTTAAAAAAAGCAGGTTCTGTGTTCGGCTGTATATAATAATTTGACGACCTCTGTGGCTCAGTTGGTTTAGTGTGTTGGTGCTCAAGCCGGGGGTCGCGGGTTCAAATCCCGCCGAAGGAACAAAAAGTTTTTCTGTTTTCCTGGGTCATGGATGTGTATTAAATATGTGTATAGTATAAAAGTATTAAATATATTTCCGTTGTCTGGTACCCGTAACACAAGTTCTTAGAGAACTTACCACGGGATCAGATCGACGTGGTGTGAAGCGTCCATAGATATTATTATAATGTATAATATGTCACCGTAAAATTTAAAAAACCGTTAGATTGTAATACATATTACTAGAGATATTATGTTATATTGACAGATTGTCAAATAAAAAATTATCCTTACAATAATTGTACGCATTATTTTTCGTTTTAATTATTATTATGAAAAAGAAAACAAATATGGCGGCGCGGGGCACTTGCCATTTAACCAATCGGCATGGTAAATATTACAATGTAACGAAAAATAACGTGTAAAATTGTAAGAAGAAATTTTTAATTGACAATCTGTCGACATTTTATAACATCTCTAGTAGGTAATATTACAATCTAACGGTTTTTACAATTTTATGGTGACATATATACAGCCGAACACATAACCTCCTCTTTATTAGTAAGTAAACCTTAGTAATACCGAGCCGATAATATATCCCTACGGACATACTACCTATCAGGAATCTGGAAGGCCGGGGAAAATTCAGAGTATTGAAAATATAACTCTGGACTGATACAATAGAGCTGAAAATCGAACACACGAGTCTCATGTCAAATCTGACAACACAAAAATAGTGCGTTCGATTTCCTCTCTTTCTATTGTATTAGCATTTTCGATTAGCATCTAAATACATTGAGAGATTAGCTGAGTCATTCAGATTACTCACTTGCTTGGGGGCCTAGCAGGAACAATTGTCAATTGCGTAAACGTTACGTTATCGAAAGAGATTTGTATAAAAATTATGACAGCGCTCATACAATTGACATTCGATAACATTGCATTTACGCACCTGTCAATTGTTCCTGCTAGGCCCATATTTACAGGAATAAAAGTGCTTTTCGATCCGATATCAAACCAATAATGTGAAAGACCTATGTGTTTCATATATTTTACTTGCCCTTGCATGGCTATTGACTATCGACTACTGTATCGGCATTCGATACCGATATCGTATTCGATCCGGATCGGATAATGTAAAATAATTGGAAACTAAATAAAAAAAATATGTTTGAGAAAGTATATATTATTGTAACTCTTCTTAATTGTCCGGTAAAATAGAAATATCTTCAACGTATCAGTACCGTCACACCAATCTGTCTCACTGGTGGGACACACTCTTCTAATTCTCGCATCTAACTGCTTCAATATATTCGCCTCTTCTTCCGGAACATTTCCGAGACCTAATAAAACCGTTTAGTAAAAGTTTATTATCTTTATCGATAAACTCTTGTGTCAGTAGGGTACATCACTCAAAATACGCAGAAAAACAAAGCTTTTATTTTCCACAAATTATTACTCATTACGTGATATTCATCATTAAAGCGTGATATAGTACGAAAAAGGGTTCGTTAAACTTAATGATTATCTGTTTATATTATAAAAATACTCATTATTTAGTTCACAAAACATTGTTAAAACCTTACGTGTAAAATGATAATTCCAAGTATTTGACACCTTCTGTCGTCATTCTTGAGGCACAATATGCAGCGGAGCAACATTTATTTACTTGTTAAATGTTCAAATATCCATTACACATTTATTTTTATTGATAAAATACAACAAATACACAGAGCTACTGCTATGCGATGGCCTACTGAGCTGGTCATTACATGACACGAAACACGCGTTTATACACCGATATAAGCTCTCTCATACACACGTATTGACACATCGTTAGTAAGACAGAGCAACAGAAAACAATAGTACCAACTTTCAAAAACTATAGCTCCGTCTTTAGAAGTCTTTGGTCGTGGCACAGAAATATTGTCAGTTTTGTAAGGATATAACGTATCTAACTATGTAATAATTAATCAAAGAGATTAACTATTTTTTTTAATTTGTACGTTAGGTGCGTTTTTCTTACATTGTGTTTTAAAATTAACAAATAAAAATCGTTGAACGCCAACATAACTTTAAAGTTGCATCTTACATCCTCTATTTCTAGGAGCTTTGCATGATTTGTTAACCATGTTAAAGTGTGTGTAAAAAGGGTATTATATTTGCTTTAAGTGGATTCATTCGCAGCATTTCCATTGAGTACAAATTTTTCAGTTATTATTTATAAATTACAATTTATTAGGCATCTAAAATTATTTATTATAATAATTTCGTTGTGGGTTTTTGTGGTTGTTTACCGCTGGCGCTGTCGATCCTGGCTACACAGGAGTTGCAGTGGTGGGATGCATAGAATATAGATTATACAGATAATATATAGGTGGGATGTGTGGTGGGCCATTTGCCTTTAAAAAAATAATCTAAAATTATTTATTATGCTATACCTATCAGTGGCGAAGGCTGCTTCTCCTTCATAGGGAAGCCGAAGGCTGGTTCTCCTTCATAGGGAAGCCGTAGCCTGTATAATAGGTAGGGATTTGGATGAGGGTCGTCAAAAGGTAAGCCGTAAGGGAAGCCGATAGGAATGGAGTTATAGGAACCCTTCGCCACTGATACCTATTCAACGTAGAATAAAATAACCGAAACATAATAAAAGGTTAGTCAATAAAATTAAACTTTTCATCTGCATACGGACGCTGTTAAGATATTATCTTAAATTCTTAACCTGGGAATCACCCAGGTGATTAGTGGCATTGCCAGCGTATCACATTGTATTTTTAGAGTTCCGAATTAAGCCAGTGCTGGGCCCTTAGCAAATTTTGCCGAGGGGCCCCCGAGTGAAAAGCGAGCGAACTTAACATTCTCTTATGTGAAATGCGAGCGAGCAAATTTTTTTCTATTTCACTACCTGACCTAAAGTTTAGACTAAAACCGATTGCCGATACTTAATAATATAATATTAATTATATTAAATGCGAGCGAGCGGACCGAGAGAGCAAAATTTATTTCTTAAGTTACTGGTTTAATGAACGCCGTAAATAACGTAATGTAATCTTAAAGTAATGTCCATTTTTACTATTTTGTATTTTCGCAATTTCGCATAATTTTCAAACAACATCATAATTTATGCAGTAGATTTGTCTGAGGCTTGGATTGCCAGGCTGTGGGTGCTTGCCCCACACCGCCCACGGCTTGCACCGCTTCTGCTAATATGGAACGTTATAACGCTAGTTACTTTCTTTTGTATTCAGAACTATTTTCAGTTCTATTGCGAACACAAAAGATCTGAAAATCGAAGGTACTAGCCTCATGTTTTTTAAACGCTGTCGAGTGTTCCGTGTTCGATTTTCTGCATTATTGTATTGGGCATTAGCGCAGAGTTCTATTTGCAGCGGAGTTTTATTACTATGTATGAAAATTATTTTTCATGCTCCCGCGGTCGATGTAGCCGGACAATTAATATCGAAGCACGGGTACGTTAGTAATATATATTCTTTGGCACGGGGCCCCCAAAGCGCAGGGCCCGCAGCCATTGCTGCCTTGGCCTATATGGCTAATCCGGCACTGTATTTTTATCACGTAGGTACCTGTAGGTACTATTATTTATTCTGTGACGTTAAGGCAAGTATTATAATTTTAGTGATGGAAATAAAAAAGGATGTCCATATTTCACCTTTCACAAAACACTTAAAAGTTAAAAGGCAGAAACTATTACAGAAAATTAAAGTTCTGAAGACGTTGCGTTTAATATAACATTAATTTTATTTATAACGGTGGTAGTTCCAACGGAAATAATCACAAAGACTTAAAATACATTGTAATGTAGAAAAAATATCAACATCTGGCCATTGTCTAGTTACGGGGGAGTCGGTATAAAATAAAATAAATAAATACAAAATGTCGCCACCGCACGCGTCATTATTCAAGTGCGATTGACAGATACTTCCACTGCGCGGGCGCAGCCCGGCGAGCGAATAATACGCCTACTTACTGTAGCGCGCCCGACTTGAGCACTGCCTTGATAGTTGAGACCTTATGGCTAACTGATCATAAATAATATCTATCTGTGGCATTTCATTTTAAACCTTCTGAATAAACGAAAAGAACGCCACCACCGATAAAATAAATAATTTTGCGTTGTATTTAAACCACACACATTTTAACACACAATGTCATGGGATACTCATCCCAACTCACAGAACACATAATACTCGCGGAGTCCCAACTTACCTGTCCGGTAGTTGTGGTATAGTATACGGGTATGCGACCCCGGCTTCCCTAGCTATTACTGTCCTATCCCTTGCCCTCCTGGGCGGTAATATCCTACATTTCCTATTTCTCACTTTAACTTACCAATCTTCCTTTCCAAACCACCTATCCTTCCCTTTCCCTTCCCAACAATCCGTGGGAACGCAATGGATAATCATAAAAATAATTTAATTATCCAAAATGGCGGCGATGTGGTTCGCCACCCATCACGTCTCCTTTCTCGCGGAGGCGAAAAGCGGACCATGGAGAGCCGCTATGCTACGTCGAATGTAAGAGGAGGAATGGATGGTAAGAGTGAAAGTGAACGAAGCGAAACAGGTATGTAGGTAAGGATCGTAGCAAGTGGAAAGAAGTGGTCTCTGCGAACCCCTATGGGAAAAAGGCGTGATTATATGTATGTATGTATGTATTTAAACCACCTACCTAGTTACAAGTATTTTATAATAATACATATTCTAGTTTATACTGAATCTATTAAATCTTAATTTGTAAGCTTATCAATACAAATAGTTCCAGTTAGATAGGTAGCTAATTATGTTGTGTATTTAAGAACTTGATAAAAATATGGAGCTTGTTTTGGTACTTAGTTATAGCGTGTTATGTGTATGTTACCGTAAAATTGTAAAAACCGTTAGATTGTAAAATAACTAACGAGATTGTAAAAATATGTCGAAAGATTAAAAACTATATTAATATTTATAATCTAACGAAAAATAATGTGTTAAATTATAGGCAGAATATTCGCATTCGAAGTCTATCAACATTTACGGTGACATATACATAAGAACATATAATTGAGTTTCGGAGTAAATTATTTTTATTATTTTCAGTTGAAACGAATGAAACGAAAAACTGACAGTAGAATGAGACAGCCACATAGGCACATCTACCGTATATAACGGAAGAATAAAGCGGCTTTCAGACTACGCTATAATATAATAGCATATAGTATACAGCTCGTAGCACAACAATATCGCGCACCATACATTGTTACAGACACGTTGTACAGTACTATATATTATTGGCTTACTATACGCTATAAAATTAAGCGATACGCTGAGTTCATGCTGTGCTATATCGTGCGCCGCCCTCTTTTCTTCTCCTTCACCCTCGAGTCATCGGTCAACTGAGCTTGCTATATAGGTACTATAAATGCTTGCTATAATATCGCGTAATGTGAACGCAATGCTATATAGGCATTAGGTCCTTCTTTGCTATACTATATAGCACAATTAACAGCCTCCGTGGTCTAGTTGTTAGAGCATTGGCTCTGGACTCGGAGGTCGTGGGTTCGATTCCCGCATTGGAACAAAAAAAAAATGTCGTTTCTAAGTTTTGTTAGGATAATGCAGGCTGATCACCTGATTGTCTGACAAGAAAGATGATCCATGCGTCGGATGGGCATGTAAAAAGTCAGACCTGCGCCTGATCTCTCGTCAGTCGTGTCGGTTATGTGTCCCACTGGATTACGAGATTAAAGGAAGAGAGAGTGCTCTTGTGTACTGCGCACACACTTGGACACTATAAAATTACTCCTGCGTAACTGGCCTGATTTCAATGAAACTGACCACCGTCACCGAGATCGGTGTGGGGGAGTTATTATACTATATAGCACAATAGTATAGCGTAGTCTGAAACGAGCTTAAGGCTGGGACTATATTATAATCCGGAATCCGTAAGGCCAGAGAAAATTCTGAGCACTGAAAATCTGCGGTAATATAATAGAGTTGAAAATCGAACACACAAGTGTCGAGTCAAATGTCAATGTCATATAATAATGACAGCTCCACACTCGCTCGACACTTCGATTTATAACTCTAATATGAAATAAGTATTATCACAGAGCTCTATTTTCAGTGCTCTGAATTTTCCCGAGCCCGCCGATTTCCGGGTCATATAGTCCCAGCCTAAGATATAAGAGGAATAAATTACAAAGGCTCTAAAACCATTTCAAAATAAACACCAAGTATCAAGATTAAACGGACCCTACATCCAGCAACCGATCAAAAAACTTTTAAGACGAAAGACGGTGGCGAATCGCAAACTTCATGAATAAATATAAATTCGATATCCTTTTCAATGAAAATATGAAATAAAAAAGTGATTTATCAAAAACCTTCATTCAATATGAATGCTCTTTTATAACGTTTAAATAAACATCGTTTTTGGGATGACGTCGTGAATGGTGCGTGCCGAATTATTTTTTTTCTCATTTTTAGTGGGACAAGGATACTAATGAGTGGAGGACACCCACGTACGATGATAACGCTGTTTCATTGTGCTTCCATTTTGTTTGTTAGCTACATCTGTTGTAGAAAGAATATTTCAAATAACCCTCCCTACTTAAGCAGTCTCCTACCTATAGGCACAGAATACCTTGCTATAGGGTAATATGGGTATCTAATAAATGCCCATTTTATCCTATAGCTAATATCTATTCTGTGCCTATAGGTAGGAGAAACTAGCCATACTTACTAGTTCATAAACTAGTCATATGTAATTGATTGTACTGTCGGTTCTTGGTGGAAATTCATGTTGAACACTAATAAAACACAATTTTTCGTGCACTTTTTTCCACTATATTAAGATATAATTAGGTATAAATTTTAATAAATAACACGACCAGATTCGAAATAAATAAATAAAAAAATATATAATTATATCTTAATATAGTGGAAAAAAGTGCACGAAAAATTGTGTTTTATTAGTGTGGGCACACAAGAGTTTTTTTTAAACCCCCTTTAGTTTTTTTAACCCATATTCCTACTTGAAAATAATTGTCACTGGAATGCATTGAAAGATCGTTGCTGGAATGTGTGTAAATTATTATTTATCTGGCTACAAGAATATGTAACAACAAACAGAACATAAATGAAAAAAAAAATACTGATACTAAAACTCAAAACAGGGAATTGTACCAAGTGTCTCCATATAAATTAACGTTACTTAAACGTTAAATTTTACCATCATTTATTGCTTAGACAACTAAAAGCTTAAATTATTCGCATGCGGTGTTTTAGCATTAATTTTACCACTTTTATCATAAACATTTTTTACCGCCACTTTTATGGTTTGGTAGTCTTTCTTGTGTATCTTTTCTAATTTTTTCATGCCTTAGGATAACTGAAATATTTTTAATTATTAATTAAAAATATTTGAAGGTGCACTTAATCCAGGCGGATCAACTCTCTCTAAATGAAGTACCCATATCATATTATGTACTCGGGGGTAGTTTTATGATTTAAACAAATTAATAATTAAAGTCGATTTTGAATATTTTTTTAATAAAACGAAAGACACATTTTAATTTCATTTAATCTTAAAAATAGTTAATCGATAACTGTTAAATTAGAATAAAACATACAAAATAAGAGTTTATTGTAAGTAAAATTTCTGGCTGCCTTAAATACAGAATTGATAACATAATTAGAAATAAATACTTAGTTAAATGCTTATTTAAGTCATAAGTATATATTCTGTGAAGTTTTGACCCAAGCATTAATCTTTATATGGCCTGAAATATATGGCACCTAACCGTACTTTTGTGAAGATTTCTTCAGGACTGACGAATGACGAAAGTTGTCATATACCTAGAGGTGTTTTTTTCAGTCAGTGACCAAACTTTCAAGAGTGTATATTATGGCAACGCACAGGCAGATACGTCAGTCATGAAGCAATCTTCACAAATTACGCCGGTTTTCTGTGAGGCTGTGCTGTCTCTATAATTATCGTGCTCGGCCACTACCCGTTTCTCTAAATTCTTCATAACGAGGCATATTAATGACTACATAATATAAAGTATTTTTAAAGCGCATAGCCTAGATAAAAGTCAAAAGCACAAAACTTACTTTTACCTAGAGCTTTTGAACATATATTATAGGTAGAGTGACGAAAAAAATTTTCTAGGATTTGGAAATATTTCACTGTGGAATGTGGATACTCTACTCTGATGTAATTACAGATGAAAGACACCATCCTAACGCGCAATATTCGAGTAATTTTTGGTTAACTCTATGTAAAAATTAAAAAATAAAAATAGGCCGGAAAAACATTTGCGATTTCTCTAGCGTTGCCATGGGCGACGGTAATCGCTTTCCATTAGGCGATCCGTCTGTATATTTCGTTTAAAAAATCATAACATCCATCATAATATTCATTCAGTAATAGTAAAGTCTCAAAACCCCAGTACGTCACACGACACGCGCTTCAAGAAATCTCCCTCGTGCCAAGGTATTATATAAAGGTATAAAGTATTCGGAGCACGCGCCATTCTATATTTTCGTTTTTTCAAGACTTCTCTCCCCTCGGGCGGGGCGGAGCGGCGCCGACCGCAGGGGAGACTGTGCCCCTAAAAAGTTATGTATTTTTTCTCCCCTTTTTTCCTATCGAGAGCGCTGTATTGATCGCGCGGGAAGATGTCATTACATATCGCCGAATATGAGATTCTCTGCGAGTTTTAGATGATATTTATAATACTTTTTAGTTAGACAATGATATTTTTATATTAAAGTTACGCTCACTAAATAAATCAGTATATTTAAAATATTACCTTTTTCACATTACCTGTGTATGATGTAAATAAACTAAAATCTTTTTGCGTTAATTTTTTAAATTATAGTCTTTATTTAGTTGAAAACAGTTTTGGTAACTCGAAAATTTATTTTAATTTCAATAACTTACATAATTAAAAGGTCGTAATGTACCTACGTCATAGCTCATACTAAACAAAAATTATTTCAGAATATTTTATCTACACTTCTTACTACGAAATTTTATTTTAGGTTTTTTTTCCATTTGATACATCTAACGAATTAATTTTCCATTTATCATCCAATTTAAATATAAAGTACATACATTACCGTATATTTTATAAAATTCCACAGTTTTTGTTTTAGAATCTAGACTTGTTGACGTCATCTAGGTACTAAGTATAATACCTATCAGTGGCGTGAGGTTCCTAAAACTCTATTCCTATTTCCTATCGACTTCACTTACCACTTACTCTTTGAAGACCCTTATCTAAATGTCTACCTATTATAACAGGCTAGGGCTCATCAGTGGCAAAGGCTGATTATCCTTTACCCCTATAAACTACTAGGTACTAGATGTTGTCTGCGACTTCGTGCGTGCAAAAGTTAATTTCACAGAAACCGTACATTTTCCGCGATAAAAAGTAGCCTATGTAGTTTCTCGTGGTGGTCTTCTCTACATCTGTGCCAAATTTCATCAATCCAGTAGTTTCGGAGCCTATTCAATGCAAACAAACAAACTTTTGCTCTTTATTATATTAGTAGGTATACGAGTAGGTATACATTAGTAAAGATATAGATAAAGGAGAATAAGCCTTCGAATCGCCTCTGATACCGAATGTAATAATTAGAACCTGTTAAACTAAAGTTCAAATGATATTAAGGATATCGTTTGAAAATTTTACTTTTTAAAAAATATTTTACACACATTTGATAATTTATTTCTATTAAAGATAATAAATTTCTAATAAACACTAGAAGATAATTATTACACGTATGTCGTAAGTATACGAAGGTATATAATTTGACTATTACATACATGAAAAAGACATATTTTTTTAGGAAAATCACACGCAATCTTATGTAGGTATCTACAATCTACATAATAAACACAAAATAATCGAGATTTTATGTAAAATTATGAAAAAAAAAAAACTACGGATGCGTGATCTACGCGTTTTGTTCTTGCGGCGCGCGCGTTTTTGCCCCGCGCAGGTGTGGACCGTGGCCATCCTTTATGTTGGGGACAAGCTGCTCGGAGTGGAGTGGGCATCGTGCACATTGTGCGCGTGCACAGGGTGATTCTAATGTGACATACGCACTAAAAGCATTCAAAAGTTTTCAGAGGTATTTTCAGAGCATCATTCACTAGACATTTTTTTGAATATAAAAACAACTTCTACATAATAATAAATATTTCTGGTGTCATATCTAAACGGAATATCTTTCTTTGACTATTGATGGAAATAATGTTTAAATTGTTTTGAAATGGCTTCAAATTAAAATGTGCAGGTATACTATCTATTATATACTCAGGTAATCAATTATACCCAACGGCTGCACTCAGAGACATTTAAATGCTTACTTAATTTTTTATGCTTACTTGACTTACTGCTTACATAAGGAGCAGTGGCGAAGGCTGGTTCTCCTTCATAGGGAAGCCGGAGCCTGTATAATAGGTAGGGATTTCTATGAAGGTTTGCAAAAGGTAAGTGACAAGGGAAGCCGATATGAATGGAGTTATAGGAACCCTTCGCCACTGATAAGGAGTAACTTAGAGATTTTGGCAGAAACTATATAGACTTTATGTCAAAGTCTGTACTAACTACTAAGTAGCTCCTTATGTAAGCATAAAATGTCTCTGTGTGCGTCCATAAAGTGGAATTCAAATGAAATTCATTTATTATTGGGAGATAGATTTGTTTCAACAACAAAATTCCGATCACCCTGTAGGGGCTTAGTATAAAAATCGCCAATCGGCAATAAACGTGCGATTATAAAGATTTTTTACTCGTCCCCGAACGGTACGAAGTACTTGGGGTCAGTTTTGGAGATTATACCCCATTGTTGGCGGAGTCGAAAAACGCACAAAGAACATAAGCGCTGTTGACTGACCGAGGAGCTTTTTTTTTTTAATCTGGCATGCATTACATCTTGATGCTGGCGTGTGCCCAGATCTGAAGATAGGGTCTAGTTAATAAAAATATATCTAGCACCGATGGATCGTGAAATCGGCATCGGTTTAAAAATGGAACATCTTTATTTGAATTCAATTGATTTACAGTGTGCCATACGATATCCAGTTTACGCTTTATCAAATAAATTAAATCCTTATCTTTCCAGCAATATGTCTTACTATTTATACTGACAGTGGCTCTGGACTGACAGTGGTAGGTACGGAACTACGGACTGTCTTACGAGTGAGTCGATTTAACTCATGATTCTATTAAAAAAAACATAGGCCTTTTCATCAGTTATGGATGATTAATGATTTATACAGTATTCTCCAAGCGAAGTAACCACTCTTGAAATACTGTAGTGCCTGGGACAGTCGGTTTTTAAATGTCGTATGGTTGCCCAAGCACATACGGCATTCTCACAACATAGTCAGCCTAGTCCAGAGGAATGACTGGTCAATACGTCTGGGGCCAACCATGTGCGGGTTTCCTCACGATGTTTTCCTTCACCGTTAGAGCGTCCGTATAATGTACTTGAGATCTGAAAAAGTCTCATTGGTAACACGCCACAACCTGGGATTCGAACCTGCACTCTTTCGAGTGCAAACCAAACGGTCTACCCACTAGGCCACGGAGCTCATGATCCTATTTCATATCATAACTAACTTAAATCACCGTTTAACGGCCGAATAAACGATAGTTAAATTAACTGACGCTCAAGTCACATGCTGTCCTTGTCATTTCGGCTAGCAGAGACAGCGGGGGCTCTTAATTTTGGTTAGCGTTTCAGTATTCGCCCGTGAGGTTGTGACTATATTGTTCGGAATAGGCCGGGGAAAATTCAGAGCATTGAAAATAGAACTCTGTGGTAATACAATAGAATTGAATATCGAACACACAAATGTCGAGTCAAATGTCAATGTCATAAGTACCTATATGACAGCTCGACACTTCGATTTTTAACTCTATTGTTTCAGCGCAGAATTCTATTTTCAGTGCTCTGAATTTCCCTGAGCCCACCGTATTCCGTATAATATAGTCCCAGCCTATTGCATAATCTACAGATAGCTTATTTGCATGTTTTGTCTCTGTCGTTCGATATGAAGTAAGCAGCGACAAATCTCCCGAATAAGATAACCGACACTTTAGACGATTGTGAAACAGGCTCCAAGTAACAGTACTTGTATAAATCTAAAACTGAACGCAGGAAATATTAACTTAGATAATTGTTTTTCAATAGATGTTTCACAAAGATTTCAAAATTTCAAAACTCAACACAGGCTATGACGTACAAATGACAGAACAAATTTTCATACAATAAAATGTTATGCCGTCTTGGTTTTCACCATACTTCAAATGTCAAAATGGCCCCAAAATTTCATTAGTGGGCCATTTTAGTAGAGAAACTAAGCCTCAACATGCCTCGTCTATGATTATATATACGTAGGTATATGTTTCATTGTATGATTCACAATGTGGTCATTTTAACCCGCAGTTTGGTGTGAAGTGAGAATGGATCAAGTGTCTACAGTCTACACTCTAATATACGTGCACTATAATAAAACATACTTAACACACTTAACACTTTTTATTCATAACACAATAAAAAGTGGGATAAAAACACCCCAAAGTTAAATCTGATTCACCTACTTAACTTCATTTTAAAAGGGGGCTTTTTTCTATAATTGAACTTGATAAAAGTCATGTCATTACACCGCGTTTTGTAAATTGCCGGTGTTTTATGTCCGCGTTAAAAAGTGGGGTAAAAAAGACCCCATGTTTGAGCTCAAGTCACCGCTTTAGGGGACTTTTTTGTTCGATGTAATTCGATAAAAAGCATTGTATCATTATGTTGATATAAACTATCTTTTTATGCATTTGAGAGTGGAAGCTCCCTAAATGTTAACTAATTACTTACATTTAAAATACAATACATCATCCTTTTTTATGTGAGGTTTCAATTTTGACGGTTTAAATTGATTGACCTATTTTATTATACCTTCATATAATATAATATGGTGGTTATATACTCAAAGATAATATTATGTATGTACTAGGTATGTGGTAAAAAAAAAACAATTGAACATTTTTTTTTTTTATCTATCTACCTGTCTTGTAATAACGTAACAAAACACTTTAATCCCCTCTTCTAAACTTAGACCCCCTTACTAATTAGAGTCCTACCGAAACTGGTTTTCCGGCCGAAACCGAAACTGAAACCGAATATTCGGCCGTGGCTTCAGTTTCGGCCGAAACCGAAACCGAAACTCACGTGGTCAAGTAGAAAATTCCTTAAAATACTGTTTGGTGCATTTTATCCACTATTCTGCATTAATTAGGGCATGAAATGGAAACACGGTATATTCATTTTGTTGTAATCGTTTATTTAATATAATATTAAAAAAATATTAATTATATTTTAATTATGTTTTCAAATTCAGTTGCGTTGTCAAAGCGTTGCCGCAAGAAACGAAGTTAGGCGAGCGTGCACGAAAACTTCCGAAATCAGTTTCGGTTTCGGCAAAAGTTTCGGCCACTTTTGGCCGAAACCGAAACTGCCGCCGAAACTTGATTTTTGGCCGAAACTCGGCCGAAACCGAAACCAAAACCGAACTTTCGGTCGGACACTATTACTAATAAACGGTGTATTTAAAGCTTTGAATAGTTAAACAGTGTTTTGTTCCCGTCACACAATTGACATTTTTAATTCGATAGAAGAAGACAAAACACTGTATAAGTATTCAAAGCTTATACAGCGTTTATTAGTAAGGGGGCTAGAATGTAAATTCTCTTTGACAAAAGTATGAAAATCAAAACAAATTAAATAAACTATGGTCATTATGCAATTCGCAACCACTAAACCAACATAATTTGCCACATTGTCAATAATCGCTACAACTAATTTGATCGAATTGTAATTTGTAACCAATTACAAAACCTGTTGTAACCGCAACCCACCTGCTCATAAAGCACGCGTCGCCCAAAAAACCCTCCCTATTTTAATGTTAAAAAGGGAATTAGGTTTTTTGGCGTTCGCGTGTGCGTTTTTAGGGCGTGTAATGTCTTCCGGCTCGGGCCCTTTTTATTATTACTTTATTGAAAGCTCACTTCATACGTGACGGTTAATAGTGGAACGGGAAGTAAACTTTTACACATGTTTTATATTTTTTGTTGATTTTTTTGCAAATGCAGCGGGTTTAGGCCAAAGAGTCAGGAACGTGATACTTGTCAGGCGTGGAGACGCAACGCATCGCCAGCCGAGTGTAGGTACGGCTGAGGACCCACTAGAATACCACACCTGGGCCTTTAGTCAAGATTCATTCGATAATTTCGACGACGAACTTCGAAATCAAAAATGTATGGGATTTGACATAAGTCTTCGTTATGTGACATGTTGCTTGCGATGCTTTATGTCAAATCCCATAGGTTTTGTTTTCGAAGTTCGCCGTCGAAATTATCGAATGCATCTTGACTAGATGCCCTGTGCCTTTAGACAAGTTGCCATGCTATCTACGACGACGAAGTTCAGCATCACTAAGTAACACGCATCGCTATGTGTGCTTATTTCGTAATTAGCAATAGAAACTTGTCTATTGACTCTTAGTCAAAGAATATATTATATTACTAACGTAGAGTCCTTGTCATGAAAGAAGTCCACCAGACACAGCGCTGTGATCGCGCGACAACATGTTGTCACTTGTCAGCATTATTTATGGGTATCGGAATACCTTGATTCTGCTGTTATGCTTCCCAAAACTCATTTACCTTAAGTATCATTTCTTGGGCAGCACTTTTTACAACTTCAAACATTGTAACAATTTACCAATTTCAGTTCCCATAATTGCCACGGGACTTCTTTTGAGAAAACCACTCTATCTTAGTTGCGTCGATGAACCTAAGATAGTGATAACTCATCATCCACCTCCCTGTTGGACTCCTCCCGCGTCGTTCCGTTGAAACGTAGCGCTCGGCTACGCAACGGATTATTAGGCAAGTCATAAAAACCAATAAAAACGACGCAAGCGGCAGCGTGCCAGCGTCGACGCTGCGACTCTGCAACGCAAAGCATTGTGTCATTTATTACCACATGATTTAATATGGTTATGTTATATTATGTTATGCATCCCGGATAGATGCATCCCGGATAGATACATGAAACGGCGTCGGCGACCGCAGCTGCTAGAGGTGCCGACAGCACGCACCAACCTCTTACAGCAGGCGCCGATGACGCGCGCGCTGCGCACGCTCAATGCGGTAGACGAGAAAACTGATATATTTGATTGTTCATTGAACGACTTTACTAAGGCTGCAATGTTTTATAGTATGTTTTAATTCTTAAGATGTCTGAAGTAAGTAATTGCTATCTAGATATTTAAGAAATTTACTTTATTAGTTATTATGATTTTGATGTTTATGTTATTTTTATTGTTTACTTTTAAATTACTTGTCTGTCATATTAGGTTAAGCTCCTGTAAAGATAGAATTAAGTTTGGAAAAACATAAATAAATAAATAAATATAATATATACACTTATACAGCTACGTTATTTCGTCGAATACATACTTTTTACCTCATGAAAATTTTGCAGTATTGACAATTAAGCAAAAGATTAAAAATGGTTGCCAATTTTTTTTTACTTTCTCGGTAACGGATGTAGTACCCCGCTGACAGTTCCAGTTAAATTTGCATACCCTTTTTATAAACAATGGTTAAGTCTACGGGAGAGGTTACAATCTGTGTGTCATTGTGTATTGAGCAATGTCTTTTTGAAAGCGATTGTCATTTGTTTATCGAAAGAAAGTAACAGTATTGGAGCATTTGTTTTTTATAACTTAATCAGCTTAAAATTCGTCGTTCTGGGAAAAGCTGAATGTTTTATTTAATGCGTAGAAACATTTTATATTGCCCTGCTACTATTTATTGCATAAATGAATAGGTATAGTACTCTTATGAGTAACTTCTCAGAAGAAACAGTATATTGAAAATCGATATTTTTAAAAGTACAGCGATTTGTAATATGTATTTCGCAAATCTCGTGAAAACACTGCACACAAAAGTCTGACGTCACGCGTTTCTGCAGTTGCATTTTTTGTATTTCATGTAACTTGTTACTTGTAAGTAAACTAACTATGGAATTTTATTTTTTATAACTTGATCAACTTAAATGTTTTATTTAATGCGTTGTGAAGTGACAATTTATATTTCCCAACTAATATACTGCTTCTTGTAATTTGTAAAATAGTGTCGAGTTTTCGAGACCATTAAATGAATTAGGGATTGAGGATTAATATAAAATATAGGTAGCAGTAGCAATAAGTGTTAAAACAGGCTAATAAACATATCTGACAAACGAACCCACAATACATGTACGGGAGGAGAGGGACATTTGATCTTTATGGGAGACTAGCAACTTGCTCGTGGCTCCGCCTGCGTATATACAGTATCCCGCGGGATAAAAAGTAGCCTATGTTTCAATCCAAGGTCTAAACTACTACCGTACTAAGTTTCATCAAAATCCGTTCAGTAGTTTTTGCGTGACACAAACTTTCACATTTATAATATTATAGTAAGATTAGTAGAATAGTAGGATGAGTAGGACTTGGTACACTCAATTTATAGAGCCTGCATAGGCAATACCTACTTTAACAGTCTCTTCGTATATAGTGTACGATATTAGCAAACTTTTCCAAGTAATAATAACTCCCCACCGATCTCGGTGACGGTGGCCGGTTTCATTGAAACCAGGCCAGCTACGCAGGAGTAATTTTATAGTGCCCAAGTGTGTGCACAGTACACAAGAGCACTCTCTGTTCCTTTACTCTCGTAATCCAGTGGGACGGATAACCGACACGACTGACGAGAGATGAGGCGCTGGTCCGACTTTTAACATGCCCATCCGACGCATAGATTATCTTTTTTGTCAGACAATCAGGTGATTAGCCTGCATTGTCCTAACCGAACTTGGAAACAACATTTTTTGTTGCCAATGCGGGAATCGAACCCACGACCTCCGAGTCGAGAGCCAATGCTCTAACCACTAAACCACGGAGGCTGTTATCCAAGTAAGTAGAGCCGTCAGCTATACGGAATTTTCCTTAAATTGCGGACGCTAACTATGAATTATTTTTGTTGCAATCTACTTTAATTTGTAAGTTTTCATTCTGATTTAACAGTTATTCGGAAACTATACTAGTGATGTGTCTACTACCTGTATATTAATCCCTATCTGTTTTCCGTTTCATTAATCTTAAATGCTACATAATTTACTATAATATTATCACAATATCATGATGATGGTGGAGTCATATTATGCTTGTAGTTCTTGCAGTAAAGGAACACAAGAATAACCTAACCAAAAGTATGTGAGAGTTCTGTAACTATATACGCGTAATAGGTTTTTTCAAATTACATAGGTAGGTACTTCAAAAGTTCGTCCGATTTCGTTCAAAATAATTACCTAAAGAGTATTTAGCATGATCTAACATAGACAATTGCAAGTTTATAAGTCTCATAGTATAGAAATGCTAGGGGCGAGGACCAACTTATAAACCACTTTGGAAGGCGATTACTCAAAAATAGTTTACTTTGTAAAAAAGTCATGAAATAAACCTTGCCTTTATTTTAAAATACCTATCCAACGATACCCCACATGAGTGGGATGAATGAAAATATATTTTTGATCCCCACTTCACATGCATTGAGAGCCACCCCTCAAATGTAAAATTATTATTATTATTAAATAATAATAATTTTACATTTTTTGGCGTAATTTTACATTACGCCCAAACTGAGATCTATACACAGTCTTTAACTATACCAAATTTCATCAATTTATATTCAATTCATAATTACAGAACACGCGGACAGAGCGAAACTAATAAGAGTTCCTTGAGTATTATGGAACCCTAAAAAAGTGCCCTTATTTAAGGGACACTTGATACCATTCCCTGTCTTTAGTTTTAGTAGGTAAATTTGTATTCGTTTGAAATTATATTTTCTTGGTTATCACAGATTCCTGAAGCCTGTTGAATTCCACATAGGAGGTCCAGTGTCTCCAGTTTTTTAATTTAACCCTAATTTTTAATTCGATTTGTGAATATTCTTATCGCGTTGGAAATATTTTTTAATGTTTTTAGAAAAACTTTAGCGGCTAATCATTTTAATTAATATCGGTTAAAACTGCGAAGAAACCTTTTTGGTAATACGTTTGAGGATAACAACGTTATAATTTTATACTAATGTTATAATTATGTTTATTTATAGAAACACCTTAACATCTAGTAGTGTCTGTTAATAGCGAAACTTCCAATTTACAAACATACAACCGAAATAGACCATTAACATATTATAATATCAAACAAGTTTTAGAGGTTGTACAACTGTGTAGGTATTAAGTATTTTATAATGATTACTAATTTATGTTATGTCTGTCTTTTTACACACATTCCCACCGCTGCAACTCCTGTGTAGCCAGGATCGACAGTGGTAACCAACCGCAAAAACCCTTTGATATGATCTCAGGAGTGCCCGAGGGACATGCTACATTCATGGAGCTAGCAAAAAGACTGGATCTGTCTTGGGACCTGCAACGAAATTAATCAGAAGATTGTAGGAGGAGTAGGAAATGTTCCAGTTAACCTCCCCAAGCAAAGCGGGAGACAGCCGAATTGTAATGACCAAAAATGTCAGAACCAGGCGCGGAAGCTCCACGGGAATAATAGTTAATAAACTTATATTAAGTTATTAGGTCTCAGTGGCGTGGGGTTTACTGGCTGGGAATAAAGACCATCATCCTAATCCCTATCTATTATACAGGCTAGGGCTTCCCTTCGAAGGAAAGTCAGCATTCGCCACTGGTAGGTCTACTTCACTAAATTGTCTGTATTTTTTTCTACAACGACGAGCAGTCGCATCACCTGACGCGATTACAAGTTTGGTGTTTGTTTTTATAGCGAAGTACATGCTCACACTTTGAGTATTGAGAGCTTTTGAAGTTTTTAACTTTTCAGTAAAACACGGATACCTACCTGAGAAGTGAAAACGTACCACTGTATACTGAGGTTGTACTGTTGAGAAATGCAATAAAATAGTAAGTAATAAAAGTATTTCGATTTATTAAAAAAAAAAAAAACACACAAAGAGCTTTTAATCAACAGCTGGTCAGTTAGACACCTATAAAGTACTATAAATAATGGCGTACATGCCGATAAAATTGTATGTTTATGTTAATAGATACGTAATGTTATGTTTTTTATTAGGGTTCCGTAATACTACGAAGAACCCTTATAGTTTCGCTCTGTTTATCCATCTGTCTGCCTGCCCTTGCTAACTTCTGTATTACTACTTCCCAGTTCCTACTACCATTATAAACGGACGGATGGATGTATGGATGTATAGATGTTTGTTACTCTTTCACGCAAAAACTACTGAACGTATTTTGATGAAATTTAGTATGGTAGTAGTTTAAGCTCTAGAATAACATATATACCTACTTTTATCCCGAAATAGAACAGTGTTCTCACGAGATAGTTTATTTTTTATTTATTTTATTTATTGATAAGATTTAGTGAATCCACTAGATGTCGCCGAGCTGCGTAGCCTAGTGGATAGACCGTTTGGTTCGCACTCGAGAGAGTGCAGGTTCGAATCCCAGGTTGTGGCGTGTACCAATGAGACTTTTTCAGATCTCAAGTACATTATACGGACGCTCAAACGGTGAAGGAAAACATCGTGAGGAAACCCGCACATAGTTGGCCCCAGACGTATTGACCAGTTCATTCCTCTGGACTAGGCTGACTATGTTGTGAGAATGTCGTATGTGCTTGGGCAACCATACGACATTTGAAAACCAACTGTCCCAATGCAGGCACTACAGTATTTCAAGAGTGGTTACTTCGCTCGGAGAATACTGTATAAATCATCCATTATCGGATGCAAAGGCCAAGTTTTTTTTAGATGTCGCCCACCACATCGTGCGCGCAAAAGTTAATTTCGTAGATAACGTACATTTTTCCGCGATAAAAAATAGTCTATGTCCATCTCCGTGATCTACTCTACATCTGTGCGATCACAATCAATTTCATCAAAATCGGTCCAGTAGTTTCGGAGACTATTCAGTGCAAACAAACAAACAAGCATTTTCCTCTTTATTATATTAGTATAGATAACGTAAAATACATACATACAAAATCACGTGGGTACTTTTTACATCATATAATAATAATAATTTTACAATTTAGGGGTAGCTCCTGTCCTCCCACTCACGTGAAGTGGGGATACATTTTATCTCATTCTACCTTCATTCTACATCATGTGAAATATCGAATAGGTCTTTATAAAGGTTAGGTTTCATACAAGAGCATTTTTTTATAAAGTGAACCATTTTTGAGTACTTAGCCTCCAAAGTGTTGGTGAAACAAGTCCCGTCCCCGCCGTCCCCCGGTATTTCTAAACTATGAGAGTAGGGGCAAATAATACCTTTATATTACCAACGTAGCAGGTGTCAGTTCACACCGCGGGAATAGGCGACGCGGCTCTGCATTTTGAGATAGAGCTATTCAAAATTGAGCTTTATTTATTATAAGTACAAAAAGATACACGTCATACACTGCAGGTGCGCTGTGCAGCGCGGACGCGCGGTGCAGTCTTCTCGTGTTATGAATAAGTTCAATTTCGATCGATCTTAAAAAATGTAGCGCCGCGTTGCATATCGTTTCGTTTCGGTGTGAATTGACGCTCAGAAACTTGCAGTTTTTCATGTTGATAGGTCCTGCAGCCTGCTAAATACCCTCTAGAAAAATTATTTTGAACGAAATCGGACAGTAACTTTTGAAGAAATTTAAAAAAAAAGCTCCCGCGAGTCGATAGTTACGGAACCCTCTTTAGACAATATGTCCTGACATGCTCTTGGCTCTTAGGTTTTTTAAATTACTTTTATCGAAATAATAATATGTTTTTTTGTATTTCTGGTATACGTAATTATTTCGTTTTAGAATAAAATAAGAATTAAATCTTCATTTTAATAATTCTATAATTTATTCTTTTGTAATAGTTTTTTCGTTCATAAGTTTTTATTAGAGCAAACAAGCGGCTAAGTAAAGAGGTTTAACATGTTAACAAAAAAACTCAAAATTGTTTTAGACGTTTCCTTAATTTTAACACCTCCCTTAATTTACATAAAAATAAAGTTTTTACAATAAGGATTGGCCTGTAAAGTAACGGCCAGTACTGTAAATAAAAAAGCAAAAAGGATAGTTACGCAGTAATTAGACATTTCTAATATATTCCTATGTTAATTATGTTTTTAGATTCCACTTTTTTACCAAAAAGCAGAGAAAGCGTTGAATTTTGGTAAACAATGGTGACTAACATGTCGGGCATTCAGTTTTTAGTACGTTGATATTTAAGAAAAGATATGGAGAATGACAGTTTTGTCAGTATCACCTAAGCCCTAGATTTAAATCGAAGGGTAGGATATAATTCTGAACCTCAATTCTCGTATTTAAAGTAGACTTAATTTCACTTTGTTTGGATTGAAAGTGAAGTGACATGTTATCATGAACGGATTTTATGACGTTCCGACCAATCAGAGCGCGCTACATGTTGGTTTTACGTTCATAAAAACACCGCTTGAGAGTTTTAGCGTATCGGGGCTTGATTGTAATTGTATTAATGCAGGTTTTATTTAGCAGAATTACCCCTCTGATAAAGGTACGATAGTCTAACGAAACGGTGTTTCACGACTGAACCCTAAGGATGCGGTTTTTTTCGAAATATTAATTTACATCGCACTAGCAAGCAACTGTTTCACAATCTTCTGATTAGTATCAAATAACTTATTCGGGAGTTTTGCCGTTGCTTACTTTATCATGAGCGACAGTGACAAAACATGAAATAATCTGACACTTATCAGTAGATTTTATTGTTCCTTTGCATTAAATTGGCTCCGTAACTCGTGGATCGATTTTATGTAGGTAATTTTGCTGAGATTGGCTGTGTTCGGCGGAAAAAAGCTCTTGTTAGCGATTGCTAGCGCTAAAGAAAAAAAAAACGGCTATCGGCCAGGACACGTTTGCTAACTTTAATACTGCTAACATAATCCGCTGTCGCCATTATGCTTACACTTTTTTGTTAGTGCTTTTTTAGCGGAATACAGCCATTGTCACAGATATAGAGTAGAAGACGGGAAAGGACACAGGTTATATGATAGGTATACCTATCCCGCGGCTTTTCGCGGACGAAAATACAGGCTTTTTTTAATGTAATGAACCAGGAAACGAGCAGACGGATCGCCTGATGGTAAGCGATTACCGCCGCCCATGGACACTCGCAACACCAGAGGATTACCTACACTTGTAACTCCTCTGGTACTGCGACTTGCGTTCCTGGTCCTTAAAATCCCCAATCCTCCCCATGGGCCTCCGGTAACCTCACTCACTCGGTGAAACACGACGCAAGCGTTATTTCACGCCGGTTTTCTGTGAGGTCGTGGTATTTACCCGGTCGAGCCGGCCCATTCATGCCGAAGCGTGGCTCTCCCACAGTTAAGCTACGAGTACGTCTATTTTATATGAAAAACATATTTTTTTCAATTTTCTTTTTTTTACCCCTTGTCCAGCTTCTTACCTCGCATTTTACATATGATGTAATAAGTTCAAAACGGTTTAATTATGTTATTCATTCCTTTTGTAGGCAATTTGTAGGTTAAAAACTGAAGATCTACATTTGCTTGAAGTAAGAAAAGAAATTCATTAATCATCATTAATTACTTTTACGGTTTTTAAAGAATACTCTAGTGACACGGTTAAAAGAAAGTAGACAAAAGTTTTTTTTTTTAATTGTTGACGTACAATGCCCACGGCATCTTAAATTGCTGTACCCTTTTTTATTAGCCTAAAGCGTACCCCTTTGGGACAAGTGTATTTATTTTGTAACCTTTTTAAATGATATGCAAATAGCAAATGGTTTTACTGTGTATTTGCATATTCTAATTTTATTGTGTCTATTTTCGGAAAGGGTGAAACCGGTGTCCCTTCGTTTTTTAAAAAAAGCCAATGCCAAATACCAGGGTGGTCAATGACTTTTTGAATATTTTAATACGTACGGGTCGCCCTATTGTCGAAATTCACCCATTAATAATTAATATTATAATACTAGCTTTTGACCGCGACTTCATCCGCGTGAAGTTCGGTTTCCACTTTCCATACAAAATTTTAACCCTTTTTTCACCCGTTCAAGGGTCGAATTTTCAAAAATTGTTTTATAGCCTGCCTACGTCATTACATCTATCTGTATTCAAATTTCAGCAAAATCCGTTCAGTAGTTTCGGCTGTGCGTTAATACATGTGTCAGTCAGGTGTGCATCTTACTAATATTATAAATGTGAAAGTTTGTGAGGATGGATGGATGTTTGTTCCTCTTTCACGAAAAAATTACCGACGGATTTCGATGAAATTTGGTATGGTAGTAGTTTAGGCTCTGGATTAAAATATAGGCTACTTTTTTCCCGGAAAAGTACAGTATTCCCGCCGTATACGCGATACTATATTTACGCGGTATTTAGTTTAAACTTTTTAAGGGTGCCTTTTGCCTCTTAGATAGAAATAAATGTAAATGTGACAGATCGACAAACATCAACGTGTAACAAAATTGTATCTATCTATCAAATGCACGGTTGTGTATGTTAGGTATTAGTCTCAGGTAGTAGACGTATGTGTTGTTGTAACTTTTAATAATATTATGTATTTCTAAGCATTATTTTAAAGATGCACACCTTCCTGCATAACAACTTTAATTTACCAAAATACCAAAATTTCATACTCCTCCGATTGCACAATTCTCGTAAAACTGTACAGAATCTTTTTGCATCACGTATTATTATAATAATTAGGCTTTTAAGACGAGGGGCCTTTGTTTGTTAAAATTTAAAACTTACGTACAGTCCAAATCTAAATTGCTTTTATTTTAACAACTATATAAAATCGCTGTTTCTTGTAAAATAACAATATTTGTAGCTTTAAAATCGTATAAACTTACGTCTAAGTTTACCCAAAATTTACTGTGTATAGCTACATATTCTTAAATCTTAAGTAATCGACAAAAAACTGCAGCTCATCGTATATTTAAAACTGACTAGGTTTATTTCAGCAGAATGTTATTCTCAATAAAACATGATATTCTTAATTTTCATTATTATATTTATCTATTATCTTATTTAAATATTACTTTGAAATACATTTTGTAGCACAAAAATAACTTTAAGTTTCCATTTAACTTAATCGTATATTATTCGTATAATAGTTAAAAGTCCATCTGGGGTAAGGATAATAGTTAAAAGTCCATCTGGGGGAGGTCTTTCATCAAAGCGTTTGTGCTTTAAAGTGCGGTCGCGGAGCTCGCAGAATTTCGTGCATTGACTCATAGCTACGTAATGTCTCTTTCCTTCGCGCACGAATATATTGCTTTCGCGTTTACCCAGGTACGCGATAGGAGCGCGATAGCAATATTTATATGTCAACGTAAAATTGTAAAAACCGGTAGATAACGAAAAATAATGTGTTAAACTATAGGCATCATATTCGCGTCTGAAGTCTATCAACATTTTGCAATTTCACTAGTTTTATTACAATCTAACGGTTTTTACAATTTTACGGGTTTGTGCGCGAGTGAAAGAGACATGTAGCGGTGAGACAATGTACAAAATTATACGTGCTATGCGACCGCACTTTACACGAAATTTTACCGTCCGGAAGTTCGATTTTTTGCTTATAAATATGCATATAATTTTGCTTAAAATAATAAGAGCGTTATGATTAAAAATCGGATGTCGGACGGTAAAATTCAGTGTAGTGCACAAACATCCATAGTGTCTATATTTTTAGCTCGCCCAAATGGGTTCGATGAAAGACCTACAGAGTTTTAATGAAAAAGAAGAACGTACATAATATATTAACTATGGACGCTATGGACGCTTTCAGACCTCGTCAATCTGGTCCCGTGATTAGTTCTCGAAGAACTTGTGTTACGCGTACCAGACAACGGAAATATTATATTCAATGCACATCCATGACCCAGGAACACTTTTTGTTCCCTGGCGGGATTCGAATCCGCGACCTCTAGCTTTAGCGCCAACGCACTAAGCCACGGAGGTCGTCAGTTATTAAAAATTCACAGCGGGAAACATCAAAACAAAAAATTTGCCTTTGAAATGACACCAAAATAATTGCGCCTTGTCAAACTGCTTTATTTTTGAGTGGCGTTTTGTAAGCCAAAACTGTATTGCGCCAGATATTTATATCAAGTAAATCACTAACTTGTTCTTGGTCAAAAGTATAATATGGAGTCGGCGCTCCCTTAATTTTTGCGGAAGGCTAATGACGGAATACTAAACCGCTAATCAAAATTAAACTAAAAAAGTATAGTGTTCCCGTGGGATATAGTCTGCCGTGAAAGATATAGTCTGTCAGACTATATCTATCACTTAAAAACCTATCCAGTCTCTTCACTATCACAACTAAAAAAATGATTGAATAGGCAAGCGGACTGATTTTTTTTTATTGCATAAATGAATAGTACTCTTAAATATGAGTAACTTCTCAGAAGAAACCGTATATCAAAAGTCAATATTTTCAAAGGTACAGCGATTTGTATACAAAATTTTGCGAGTCTTTATACCTACCAAGAAAAAAAAATTTTTTTTTGCGAAATTGGTAAACAAAACCTACATCATTAGTTTACTCACATCTGACATCATATACAAAAACATTCATTATGGTAAGTATGAACTTAAACGCACAAATAATGGAGATATTTACAAATATATTCCTGCGGCCATATACTTCATATACTACTTCATACTACTTCATATACAAGTGACGTCATTTTTAGGTCGACTTTAGTATGGAGCGTTTTTAGGAGGCTCGCGAAATTTTTTATACAAATCGCTGTACCTTTGAAAATATTGACTTTTGATATACGGTTTCTTCTGAGAAGTTACTCATATTTAAGAGTACTATTCATTTATGCAATAAAAAAAAAATTGTCCGATTGCCTATTGCTAGTCAGTATACCAATACTGACTAGCAATTCAATCATTTGTCTACCAAGACATTTTGAAGGTGAGAATCTAATACACAGTCGTTAAATTCAATATAAAAGACACGAAACTTGCACATTGATCGAATATAAAGAAAGTATGGTGTGTTTAATCTGTGATAATGGATTGCTTAGAAGTTTCAAATTTGGAATAAGCGAGAAAGGATTATTTTTTTTATAAAAAATACAAGTGAACAAAAGATTTTTTGCATAGATCCCTGTCCGTTACACTTTTTATATGAGCACACTAGATACATATGCCGAGGGATAAGCAGGTACTGTGGTTTTTGCATTTCCTTTTCGTACTTTTTACAATAAAAACTTTCTTTTAAATAAATAATTCTGACGTCGCTTGACAGGGGTTTAGCATTTAAAATAATAATTGTTACAGAATCATGATTTTTTTCGTAAGACGCGCTCTCTTGAACATCTCTTGTACGCATTTAGTGAACAATTTCATAAAGTATCTGGAATTTTTAGGAGCATTATCCAATTTTTGCAGTTGTCTTGTTTATGTAAAATAATCAGTACAGGCTTTTGTACAACAATAATTATTATTATCGACTTGCTTTTTCCCGCGTTAATATAGACAGCGTAAAATATTCCACGGGAATACTATACTTTTTTGGGATACAAATTAGCCGTTTTAATACAGAGCCAAAAAACTACAGTACCAAATTTAATCGAAATACGTTCAGTAGTGCGTGAAAGAGTAACAAACATCCGTCCATCCTCACAAACCTTTATAATAGTAGTGGGATTTGAAAATAGACATTGGCAGATTACTATTCTCTAGACGTACACATTTCCAAGTCTATTTGGATATGTATATGTATGAAAACATAAAGAATGGGGAGAGGGAAGGAGGCTGCACATCAATTTGCCCAGTCTCATCTGAATTTCCAATAAGTCGACTGAATAATAAGATTTGGGCGTGGTGTTTTGTAATTTATATAATCAAAAGTTATACTACTATAACCAAAGATTTCAAAACTCAAGATAGGATTTGATGTACATTTGATAGAACAAATCTTCATAGAATAAAAAGTTACGCCATCTTGGTTTTCATCATACTTCAAATGTCAGCCATCTTGTTTTCACCATACTTGAAATGTCTAAATGGCCCCAAAATTCTTAAAAGTGGGGCCATTTAACTGGAGACATGCCTCGTCTTTATAATATATACGTCTATAACTATAACCCAAATACGCAAATAATATAGCCTAGTTATGTTACCCGGGACATTATTACGAACTTATTGACACCTCATTCATTTGGATCAGCAGTTTAGGCACTACGATGGAACAAACGACATAAGACTGCCAAAATCATTACCCTTAGGGCGGTATTCTTGGTCGTTGCTTAAGAATGGACTTAAGAATTTCTCGAATAAGTCCGCCTTGTTTGAATAAGTTGAGACATCATAATATTATATTCACAATTATGTCTCAAGATGAACTTTTATAAGTAATCGGCGCTGGAGAATTCTCCAGCTCTTATTCAAGTAAATGCTTGAGCATTTCTCATTATATCCTCGGGTGATTTCGTTTACTTTAAATCTAATAAGCCAATCAGGAATGATTTTTCGGGTGATTTCGTTTACTTTATGTCTAATGAGCCAATCAGGCATGATTTTGGAAATGAGGCATAAATGACATTAATGACAGTGGCTGTGTTTATTAAATTAAATTGTGTTATTTTAAATAACACCATCTGTGATCTAGAAACGATCCTAATTAGGGTTCGTATCGGAAGCAATTGGTTCTTATCGAGACAAAGTACAGTTTTTCGCAATGTGAACGCGTGCACCCATTTTTTGTTTTTTAGCGATAAAGAAAAGCATGATGATGATTTTCTTTATACCTCAAATAGAACATGAAATTCATATTTTATAATAAGGAACTTCGTTCCTATCTGGTGTCCCTACCCTGGCGTTCCTATCTATAAATTTGCATTATATTGCCAATAGGTAGCTGCAACAATATTTTGCACTATGTCAAATCAAAAATGAGATTTTAGGGGTATCCAAATCTAATGAAAAATCTCATTAGCTGAAAACTTGCTGTTGCATAGTACCTCAAACATACAAGCAGTTGTATTTCTAGTGCAATGAGCAGACCTCGATTATTTATTCGAGCTAATCCTTCATGAACTTTTGGTAATATACCATGATGCAGCGCAGAATCTTAAGTTAAATCGAAATCGTCTTTTAAATTCATTATCATCATTCAGACGACAATATATTCATTTTTATCACAATAAAAAAATATCGCTATAAAAATGTTTCTTAAGTCGCCTTTGGAGATGACTTGAAAATATAACCTCACTTTGAAACGACATAAAAAACGATAACCTCACTTTGAAACGATATAAAAAACGATATAAACGTACGTCTTATTGGGATAAATAAGACCGCCTTAAATGACTGTGAATACATAACGAATAAATATTTGCTTAAGAATCGATTGTGAATACCATTTGAATAAGTCTTGCCTGATTAAGTCCATGCTTGAGGTTATACTTTTTGACAATGCTTAAGTTATGACTGTGAATACATACGTCGCCTCAAGCATGTCTTTAAGGCGAACTTAGAAATAAGAATCGACCAAGAATACCGCCCTTACTTTTGGTTTCGCCGTAGTTGGGTAATAAATAAAAATCTTATATATGCCAACCAAGAAATGCTCACTATACCTCTGTAAATGTAAATATTTTGCTAGATGTTGCCCGCAAATTCGATCGTGCAAAAGAAAATCCAGCTGGAACCTTACACTACCGCGATAAAAAACTATGTTCATACCCGTGGTCTACGCTATGTGTGTGCCAAATTTCATCAAAATCGGTCCATTATTTTCGGATCCTATTTAATAATGGAAGTAAACAAACAAATCTTTCTTATTTATTAAATTAGGATAGATATGTATATAAAGATTAATGTATAACAAGAAATAAAAACTGAAAACATGAGTCATAGATCCATGAGGCATGAAAATCTTTAGAATTTTAGAACTACATCTACACGTATAAATTAAAGAAATGTAACAAAAATTTGACTAAAGATTGGTATAAAGCAAACAGATTTAAACACATTAAATTTTTTCGTCGTGTCAAGTTAAAACGAATTACGGACGAACCTCAACGAACCTACAAAAAGTGGTGCGATAAAATCATATTAAAACTAATCCTCGATACGTGGATGACACAAAAATTTGTAAAACACGTGTCGGTTTATAACAACAGCATATGCGAAGCCTCGCGTCGTGCAGATTAAGCAAGTGTTACATTATTTTCCGAGAAGGGAACGGAATTGTTCATCTTTGTTTTCGGATTAAGGGAACGAAACAATCAATAAGTATAAAAAAATATAAACTGCATTTTTTTAATGTTCACAAAATAATTTCAGTGTAGTTTTTTACCATATATTTTTGAAGTGAAAACTACTTTAGCGGTGTTGTGCACTTTTCTTTGGATGGATGGGTAAAAAATGTGTAAAAACCCAGTGTCCATTAAAGTTGCATTTTGTAAAAAAACAGTCTAATGATCCACAAACCCTATTACAATATGTTTTTACCAATGACTTAATTTCCACATTTCCGAACGCAGCAATAGCCCTTAGAATATTACTTACACTGACGGTTTGGGTTGCATCTGGTGAAAGATCCTTTTCAAAATTAAAAAATATCAAAAACTATATTTTAAGATCAACAATACACCAGCAAAGACTAAGCAAAGACTTAGCTATAGTTTCAATTGAACATGAAATTTTAGACAGTAAATGTAAAGGCAAGAAGAGTTAAATTTTTGTAGATAGCTAAATATTTAAGTACCTAAGTAAGTATATAGTTTTACGCATCAGTAAACAAAAATAATATGTAGCTACTTAATATTTGAAATAAATGTTTTATCTTCGTTAAGTTGTTTTTCTTTTTCCCATCATAATGAGAAAACATTAATTACCTTTTTTTTTGACAAAACTCGAGAGTAATTAAGTAATCGTAGGGTGGCATAATCGGTAATGCATGCGGGCGACGAAACAGCTAGCGGCGGGCCTGAGTGTCCTTTACTGTTTATATTTTAATTTGTGACCGCTTGAAGCAAACTTGTTTTCGTTGGTATTGCCAAGTCATAAATAAATAGTACATTTTGTTGTAAGTTTTTTGCTGGAATGTAAAATATATGGTGCAAATAAAATATAATCAGTTTATTAAGAGAATTCAGTACCTAATTCAGAAGATCAACGAAGCATTCAAGATAGGACCTGAGATTGCATTTAAAATATAAAAATCATTTTAAAATAAGTTATAATTATTGTTAATGTTACCATTTAAAATACCATTTTTACATGTCAAAAGCTCATTAATGCAGTGTAATTAAATAAATAGGTACGTGTTATTTTAATCCTGTTTCCAGTAGCTAGTCGAAAAAATTGCAATGCGATATCCGTTTTTGGGGTTTCGTAATACTCGAGGAACCCATATAGTTTCGCTCTGTCCGTCCGTCTGTCTGTCCGCACTTCTTGCTTCTGTAATTATGAATATAAATAGACGAATTTTGGTATAGTTAAATACTGTGTATAGATCTCAGTTTTGCCACCATAAAATAATATTAATTTTACATTTTACACATTGCTCTCCATACAGTCATGTGAAGTGGGGATAATTTTTTTTCATTCTACCCCACCGTGTGGGGTTGTTTTGAATAGGCCTTTTAAAATAAAGTCAAGGTTTCATAAATAACTTTTTTATAAAGTCAACCGTTTTTAAGTAATCGGCCCCTAAAGTGGTTTGTAAGATGGTCCCCTACCCTGTCATTTGTAAACTATAAGAGATAGAAACTTATAGGTTTCCATGCTGATAGATCATGCTAAAAACTATTTAGGAAAATTATTTTGAGCGAAATCGGTCAATAACTTTTGAAGTAAATGAAACAAAACCTATTGCGCGTTGATAGTTACGGAACCCTCCTTAGACATATCGTGACATGCTCTTGGTTAGGTTATTGTAATTTATTTTGTATTGTAGGTTATTATAAGTTATGTTTGTTGTTTTAAATATGTATATCAAGGAATACCTATAATATAACGTCTTATTTTAATTTGGGTTGTTTATACCGTATTATAATTTTATCAAAATATTTTCAGTAGAAGCAGTGCGCGTCTTGTTAAAAATAACGCATAATATTAGTAGGCCTTATATTGGCAATTTTAAAAACCAATGTGGCATATGGTCGAATTACCAGTGTGCAGCGGCATTGCAAAAATAAAAAAAAGAGCAAAACGTTATAAGAGGCGGTTCTTGGGCGGCACGCTTCGGATCCTCAGGTTTTTTGGACACAGCTGTTCTTTGTCGACCATTGACCGCTAATACTTGTTTTTTTTTAAATTATTTATTGAAATCTAGTGGCTCGTATACCGAAAACAAATGATGACCATTAGGAATTAGAATACGTATTACGTACTAAAACGGTTTTACAAAATGTTTATACTCATTAAATTTTAAAATTTCCGTCTTTTGAGGGGTCCGCAGCACTACAAGGAACGTTTACAGTTTAGCTTTGTCCTTCCGTCCGTCTGCCTGTCTGTGTGTCTGTCCGCCCTTCACCTTCTGTGATAATGACTAATTGACTATAAACGTATAAAATTTTATATAGTTATAGTTTCAACATTGAATGAGAAAGAAAGAGAGAGAGAGAGAGGGATATATAAAATCCGGGTTTAGCGTTAATCTCGTCTAAAGTAGTTTGGTGCAATCGGGGCTAAGACTTTGGCTAAGAGCCTTTTCTCAAAACTTTAAGCCCCAATTTCACTAACGCGTTAAAACAAAGTTAAGGGCTGAGCTACGGTTTACGATCTGTCTGTCCCGATCTCACACTGAATGAGAGAGGGAGAAAAAAATCGGATTAAGTTGAAATTTTGCAAAATCAGGACTAAGTTTTCAAAGCCCGCGAAAGTTGTCTTCATGATGATACTAAATGCTTTCCCTTATCAATCATGAATAATTAAAAGATAATCTAAATATATTATATAAAAGGCAAACCTGACTCATCTATCAACGCACAGCCTGAAACTACTGAACGGATTTTTCTAAAATGATTTTTCTAGAATGTCATTCAGATAGTTGTAATGACGTAGGCATCCTCTTAGAACGGATTTTTGAAAATTCGCCCCCTAAGGGGGTGAAAATGGGCTTTAAATTTTGTTTGGTAACCGAACTCCACACGGACGAAGTCGCGGGCAAAAGCTAGTTAAATGATAATTATAAAACAAAGGAATATCGTTTTAGATGTTAGTTTGTTTTAGTGGGTCCAGTAGGTCGGCATGAGTCAATATTCCTGTCGTGTGTTTGCTAGCGATATTATTATCTTGTTACCATAAAACAAAGTCTCGTTGATATTTTTGGAGCTAACAAACACAATATATGACTATTTATTATACTAAGGGCTTGTTGCACAATCTCCGTATGTATAATGCGATTCAAATGAGAATAGGAACGTCAATGACCTCTATCTGTCAAATGTCACTTGAAAAGTACGGTTAGCAGAAAAACTTATTTGCCAATAATAATAGTCGAAATAATTCTTTATATACTCGACACTAGAAGAATGGTGCAACCGCGATTGCCATAAATAAAAGAAGAGGAATAATAGTCTTACATCGAATTTAAATAATAACGTTCAATTATCTAAACATTTAATTATAATAATACATATTCATAATTCGTTTTTAAAATCATAAATTAACATTTTGTTTTTCATTGTTGGTGCAAGGCAACTTGCCAAAATTGTATTGTTTTTGTTATTGTCATACTCATTTTGCTCGAAAATGAGTACCTAAACGAGGCGCTGTGTTACATAGACGACGATGACTACTCGGACAGTAATACAGAGATGAGCGAAATTGAAGAGCTAGATTCAGATTACATTTTTTTTCACTCAAATTTGAAGAAAAAAAAATTGCCCACCCTACCTAATTGGGTAAAATTGACAGCTATGACGTCACAATATGGCGCCGACTCGATCCTATTCTCATTTGAATCGCACTATACATTAGTGTTAGATAGTTTATTTGGATGTTTTGTCTCTGTCGCTCGATAAGCTACAAAACTTCCGAATATCCGATTTTTTTTCGAATGGGTCTACGCTAATAGCAAGAGAGCCGTCTTAACTTAATCGGTCTGGTGACTGCCGTTTGGCTAGTCTTTATGGGAAACGCAGGCCCTTAAGTATTTACCGTCACTTAGGCTTGGACTATATGATCCGTCATCCGGAATCAGGACTCTTTTGTATTAGCGCAGAGTTCTATTTCCGGAATCCGGACTCTATTGTATTAGCACAGAGTTCTATTTCCAGTGATCTTATTTTTTCCGGGACCGCCGGATTCCGGATCATATGCTATTTAGTGTACAACTTAAACGTATTCTATTCCACGTTTATATAGGTAGGTACTTTGCATTTTCGCCGGGCAGAATATTAGATGTTTTATCACCCAATCTGTAAAATCACAAGGTGATTTTTGATTTTTGGATGAAACTTATCAGGGATGTTATGGAGCTATCCGAAATACAATTCTATCCGTAACCGGAACCTATTTACTCTAATGTACAACTCATAATACAAATAAAGTGTCTGTAATTTTAAATTACCAGCTTTTAACTAAGTGCATAATATGAAAGTAGGTATATACGGTAGGTACTTATAATAAAATAACATTTATTTTTATTTTTGGCTGTCTCTCTGTCTGTTTGTTTCGGCTAATCTCTAAAACGTCTGGACTTTCACTGGCAGGTAGCTGATATTATGAGAAGTAACTGAGGCTATTTTTATTTTAGGGGTCCGTTTAAAAAATTGGATTCCATTTCCGGTAGTTCTACGCAAACCAATCTAGTATATAAAAATAAAATCCGATATAAAAGTTCTAGGATAAATTGTAGTGGTGGGTGGGGTCTAAATATTGTATTTTACTTTTGAAATTTATCAAAATTGAGTATCATTATCCGAATCTAGCGGATAGTTTGGTAACCGTATCCGTAACCGGTATTATATTATTCTTATATTCCTAACGTATCCACATCCGAAACTAAATATCCATAACATCCCTAACCTATATATATCTGTCCATCCACCAGTTTAATAGCACTTTCGAGAAAGTGATATACTAGTGAAGTAATGATATAATAAGTAAAAGTTTACGGCGACTTTTTCCGCGTAGAAACATATTTTTAACGCGTTTTTACTATGTATAACGACCTCGTGAACTTCGTATCGCTAAAAATTGATTTGCCTATCAGTTTCGCGGCAACAAAAAACATATTTTTATTGTTATAATAACTCATAATAACTCCCGACACCGATCACGGTGACGGTGGCCGGTTTCATTGAAACCAGGCCAGTTACGCAGGAGTATTTTTATAGAGCTCAAGTGTGTGCGCAATACACAAGGTCACTCTCTCTTCCTTCTTCCTTTAACCCAGTGGGACGGATAACTGACAGACTGACGAGAGATCATGCGCATGTTCGACTTTTTACATGCCCAACCCACGCATGGATCATCTTTCTTGTTAGATAATCAGGTGATCAGCCTGCATTATCCTAACCAAACTTGGAAACAACATTTTTGTTGTTCCAATGCGGGAATCGAACCCACGACCTCCGAGTCCAGAGCCAATGCTCTAACCACTAGAGCACGGTGCTGTTATTATATTTATTGTTATGATTAGGTATTAAAGTAAACAATATCATCAAGTCGAGGAAAAAACCACTCGGACTACGTTTTCAATTTCAAGTTTTCGAATTTTCATCGGCCATAAATATTTAACTAACTGTTAGGTAATATTGTATTCATAATTTTAAATAGCACTGTAAACGGAGACATCCTATTGATATGTCACCTTCGATTTTTAGCGAGACCCTGCATGGTATTCATATTTTTATTTTTTATGCCTGCAAGAAAAAGAAAACCATAAAGTAAAGTTATTTGATAATTTGGTTTATTAGAGACCTGAAGCCTCGTCTCTGGTTCCAAGGTTAGCTACAAGGTCGCGAATAATGAAAACTATTACATCACAACTTAATGTCTTTCGGGAATCGTAGATTTGGATACATCGTCTATCATTTCCTCGGAAAACTGATGATTGCGGAAAGACGCAATGAAAGTGGTTGTATATGCGATTCGCTGATCATTATGACGAATCTGAAAAATATGTATTTTATTTTTCAGAATTACGAAATATTATTATATAAATGGACACTGTACGTCCATTTTAGTGATTTATTTCATGTTTTATATTAAAGTTTACATAAAAACTAAAAACTATTTTTCCTCAAACATTATTATTATTAATGATTAATAACAACAAAGTGATTTACATAACGACCGACGTTTTACTATCGCAGTTTTTAAATTAAACTGTCAAGAAATGCAAAAATATAAAAAAATATACCTCATTTGTAAAATATGTAGTTAAATTGGATTTCGGAATAAAACATTTTTTAAATTTTTTGAAGGTGATAATAATGGGATAAAAATCAGGGGGTGGGTGTGCAAAATCAGAAATTAGGGGTCATTTGTGTGCGGTGTTGGGTGAAGTGCTGCGCCCGCGCCGGTGATAATGATTAATGATCCCCGAGCCGATATTGAGAGCCCCGAGTACGTTAGTCTACACTAATATTATAAAGAGGAAAACTTTGTTTGTATGTTTGTTTGTTTGTTTGTTTGTTTGTTTGTTTGTTTGTTTGTTTGTTTGTTTGTTTGTAATGAATAGGCTCAAAAAGTACTGGACCGATTTCAAAAATTCTTTCACCATTCGAAAGCTACATTATCCACGAGTAACATAGGCTAAATTTTATTTTGGAAAAAAATAGGGTTCCGTAAGATATTTGGGGGTTTCCGACACAAGGTGTAAAAAATCAACCAGAAAAGTTACTTATTTTGCGTACGCTGCCTAAACTATAAGAGATAGAACCATAAAATGTTCTAATTAATTGTAGATCGTATAAATATCTACAAAAAAGTCCGCGACACACTATACCTATCTATGTCGAGTGAGGCACAACAACCATTTTTTTATTTAGAAATCTTGAATTTTTTTTGGACTATATTTAAAAGCGTTTATTTTACTCATGCTATTAATCCTTATCAAAACAAATTATTTCATCACTAAGTACAGTTTATGTAGATAATATTTGGTCTTTTAATGATTAAAATTGGACGTTTGGTTTTGAAGTTATGGCGAAATTAAAATATTACGATTTCTGATGCACGGCCCGTTGCGGTGTCACCAAGGCGGGGGGCGGGGTAATTTTTTTTTGTTTTGTGTTCGTTGTAACTATGGCAAAGAATATAATATATTACTAACGTAACTATGGTGGATAGATACTTGAATACCTATTTATTTAGTGTTTGTTGTATTGTTAGTCTTGAAGAGTATAGGTATTTCATACGATAAAAGTATACCACCTACTTATTTCATTGAGTTTTAGTAGGTACCTATATTAATTTGTTTCTGTTTGTTTTGAACTTTTGACTAAATTTCGCCCGTTTGGTAGAGGTTTAAAGATATTCTGTAGTATTAGTATCAGTACCTACTGTACCCGTGCGAAGCCGGGGCGGGTCGCTAGTAATATATATTCTTTGCCCCGAACGTTTCAGTCGCATCGTTTGCATTTTTTTTTAATTTGTTAACAAAAAAATTCTGACTCACACTAAAGAGTCAAGGAATTTTAAAACTGCAAACTTAACAATGAACCTTGAAAAGTTGAATTTTCATTAAATTCAGTCGATTGCCATTGTCAATAAATAAATTATAAATGTCCATCTGTTGCAACTTCAAAGTGATTATGCCTACTTAGTTTAAAATATGGTGAGCTAAATATTGTCATATATTGCCATTTAAGTGTTTTTTACACGTTTTACTACCTAATTATTTAATAACTAGCATTTTTTGCCCGCGGTTTCTTTTTTTGGTTTTTAAACGCTATCTGTATAATAAAAGTCTTTCCCCCCTCTTACCCTCTTAGGGGTAAAATAGGGGATGAAAGTTTTTTTATTACAAAACGCTGAAATACGTAACTCATTCTTTTTTCCGTACCCATGTCATACGAAATTTCATGCAAATATGTCCAAGGAATAAATATTTCTTGCAAACTTTTGTCCCCTATTTTACCCCTTGGAGGTTGAATATTGAAAAATTATTCCTTATTATACCTACGCAAAATTTCAAACTAGCCTTAAAGGTTTGGCCAATCAGCTTCGCCCGCGTGAAATACTGTTTTAAACTTTCATGCCCTATTTTACCCCCTTGGGAGTTAAATTTTGATAAAATCATTAATTAGTGGATGCCTAGTGCCTACGTCATATGAGAAATACGCGTGCAACATTTCAAACTTCTAGCCTTAAGGGTTTGGCCTGTGCGTTGATACATTAGTCAATCAGCTTTGCCTTTTATATATAAATATATAGATTATAGATAATAACAATAATATCTATGGACGCTTCACTGGACACGCTGGACCCGTGGTAAGTATCCGAAGAACTTGAGGTTTAGATACCAGACAACAGGAAGTTTATTAAACACTTTTAACTATACCTACATATTATTTCGTGTTTGAAATTCTTATTATGTTTAACACATATTTATTACACATCCATGACTTGGGAACGCAGAAAGATTTATCGTTCCCGTGATGGGATTTGGCCGGCTTGTACGTTTACCACAGAGCTACAGAGGTCAGAATTATACTACATCCCTGAAAACGACCCAAGAGCTGAGCTTAATCACAAAAGTTTCTTACCATGCCACGTGTTCTTCCACGCCTGTTTTAGAATTCAAGAATGTTGTAAGTTTAAGGAAAATATTTTGTTCGCCTTGATGAATAAAAATTATTTTGGAGGATATTTAATATAAAAATGTTAGATTATAAATAGGCATCATATTATGTTATTTTAAACTTACAATATAATAACGGGTGATTTTTTAAGAGGTATAGGTTTCGTTTAAAAAAAAAAAAACGCAATAAAATTTTAAAAAATGATGAAATCTGTATTGGAATAGATAGTACGATCAATATAATTTAATGTTTAAAGATGATTTCATGCAATGCATGTTGGCCGCGGTTCCGCTTTAGATGGTCCATGCGCAAGGTCCAATTTTGGCACACTCTCTCCAACATATCGACCGGTATTTCACGAATAAATGCTTCAATATTGGCTGCCAGTGCGTCAATCGTTGCTGGTTTATCCCTGTAGACATGAGCCTTAACATAGCCCCACAAGAAATAGTCCAAAGGCATACTTTCGCAAAATTTTCCACGTAGTGGAGTAACAGAGGCCCAATTGCTGCGAACGGCGGCGGATCGACATTTCACGGTCATCACTAACACTGGCGGATACAGCCGCAATATTTTCTTAGGTCCTCACTCTACGTATGCGTGTTGGTGATTTAATGTCCTATAATGTAAACTTGGTTCGAAATTTTCCGAATAGGTCCTTCAGTAGGCCGACCAAACTGACCATAAATTGAAAGAAGTGCGCGATGCACTCTCTTAACCGAGCATGAATTTTGATACTAAAATTCAATAATTTGTAAGCGTTGTTCGTTCGTAAGTCGATTCATGATTAAATTATAGACCAAACTGAACAAGTTTGACAATGACACAAGACACGATTCACGCGTCATCTGTCAAAAACAGTGTCGCCAAAAAGATACCAGCAAAAAAATCACCCAATATATTCTTTGCTAATACTTCAATATGATATACCTACGTTTTATCAGAAAGAATAACAGGGTAGTCCGGCGGACCTGGGACCTCAGTCAGTGCTACAAAGCATTAGGATTTCTGGCTTCGTATAAACATCACTAGCTTCATTTCTAAGCTAGTGACCGGTAGTAGTAGCCAGGTCAGTGGGCCTTTATTCGATAATTTCGTCGGCGAACTTCGAAATCAAAAATGTTTTGGGATTAGCATTTGACACAAGTCATCGATAAGTGACATGTTGCCTAAGATGCCTTATGTCAAATCACATACATTTTATTTTCGCACTTTGCCGTATATATATAAATTATCGAATGCATCTTGGCTAAAGGAACATGATAGTTGAGAAAACTAGTTTGTTATCCTGGCTTAAACATTTATGATCTAGTTTATTGTATCTTGGGCATATGAAAACTCGTAAATATGAATTAGGTTAAGTGCATACATTTAGATATTTTTTTAGTAATGTATGTACTTGTTTTGTCAGACAAGCATGACCTTGTTGAAAGGTAAAGACAAAAATAAATGAAATTATATTTTTTTTATGTTTAATACACGTTTTATTCTGTTATTACATTTAAGCACACGATTAACATATAAAAAACATTTAATACTAACATTTTCGTAAGAACATTCATTTTATAACAGGAAATGCGTCATCGTTTGCCATTTATATTCAAAATGTGTTATAATTTTTATATTTAAGTACATACATTACATTTTTTGGCTGTGCGTGTATTGAAGTTAGTCGTAATGTCAAGCAGGTCTCGGCGATGAAGACACCTGCGTAAGCACGAACTATTTAAAAAAAAAACTATTCATTGTGGTTCACAATTCATATATTCAAAATACGCGAACAAGGCAACTCATGGAGCGTTTAAAGTTTTTTTCCTCTAATTTTGTTACACATTATCATACAGACAGAATATATATACCCATAAATTTGTATATTAAAACTAACAAAAACTAGTAGTCGAAATAAATTTATAATTGTTTTTATAAAAGATCTCATTAATTTGCTTATTATACATATTTTATTGTTATTTAAAAATAGATATTGTACTTATTTTAGTTTTCAGCGTCAGAACGTGGAAAATTTTTAATAACACTTTATACGGATAAATTTTTAATTTTAACAATATACACGAAGGTAATTTAATTATTTTTAATGTCTGTAGGTTTATTTTACGATACCACTCTTCAATTTGAGGTTTTATGTGTTGTGCGATGTGTCGTTAAAACTGTTTTATAAATTAAACGTTCGACTCCATTTACATTTTGTTCCTATTCTGTTATTTACGAGGACGTTAAGAGAATTCTTTTTAAGCATTTTTTTCATGTCTCTTTCATAAAACTGGCAACATCCATGGGTCGTCGAATTTGGGTCAGGCGACTCGGTATTCCTATAAAAGCCTTATACAGAATCGTTACATTTTATTACCTACATTTTCATTGCGGTAATCTTCATAAATAGGAAAAAATAATCGGCGGTGAAAAACCTAACCAACGGTGCTCATAATATCTAACTAAGTACATATCACATGTGTGACAAATGTCACATTATACACCCCCTAAATTAGTAAGGGGACGCTGAAAAAGAGCTTCGCTGCATTTTTACCCCCTTTTGTCTAATCTAATCAGTTTCGTCAATATTTTTATTATTAAAACTGCAGCGAAGCTCTTTTTCAGTGCCCTGGCGTGACAAAAACGTATACTGACTGTTGTCACTGTTAACCATAATAGCTCGAAAGGAAAAAAAGGGGACGTCCGTCCGTCCGTCCGTCTGTCTGTCTGTCAAGACCCCTTTTCTCAGGAACGCGTGGAGGCATCAAGCTGGAATTTATATCAATTACTCAGGTCTACTGTCCCTTGGAGCTGTGAAAAAATCAAACTTCGGTGCCAACGGTGGATACAGCCGTTTATACCGCAAATTTTTGACACTCGCAAGGGAATCAAAACCTACAGGGTACTTCCCGTGAACTCAGAATCTCGAAATTTGGTACGAAGCAACGTTTTATAGCACAGATAAAGGAAAAATGCGAAAAACGTAAATTTTTTGTTACTTTAATTTTTTTAAATTTTTTGAATAATTGTAAACTTACTACCTACCTACCTAGTCTACCTACCCCTACTATGACTCGATTGTCGTGATGGGTGAAATCAAATCAAATCCTAAAAAAAACCATTAACGTCCAACAAAAATTATTAACGTCCTTCTAAACGTTATTAACAGCCTCCGTGGTCTAGTGGTTAGAACATGGCTCTCAGAGGTCGTGGGGTCGATTCCCGCAATGGAACAACTAAAAATGTTATTTTAACAAGTTTGGTTAGGACAATGCAGGCTGATCATCTGATTGTGTGACAAGAAAGATGATCCATGCGTCGGATGGGCATGTAAAAATTCGTACCTGCATCCTCTCGCTAGTCGTGTCGGTTATGCGTTCCACTGGGTTATGAGAGTAAAGGAAGAGAGAGTGTTCTTGTGTACTGCGCACACACTTGAGCACTATAAAACTACCCACACCGTCACCGAAATCGGTGTGGGGAGTTATTATTATTATTAATTTCCTTCTACTACCGTATAAGATGAAGTATTCCAACAACATAAGTATTTAACTGTTCGCAGCCGATTTATTCCTGACAAAAATAACTAAGAATATGCAACAAACTTAAAAAATCTTAACAATAACTAGCTACATTGTTCTAGCGAAGTATTTTTTTCGTATTCACGGTACATTTGTGGCATTCAAATAAGAAAACGGTTAGCTATTTATGAATATTCATTATGAGTTAACCCCAACACACGCTGAAGTCGAGACGCAAGAATATTCTGGATCTTTTGAATAACGTCAGATATTTTTTTCAATTGAAAATATCACGAACTAGCTGTTGTCCGTGGCTCCGCCCGCGTAAATACACTATCCCACGGGAACACTGTACTTTATTGGATAAAAAGTATCCTATATTATGTTAATCCAGAACCTCGATTCTCGTATTTAAAGTAGACGTAATTTTACTTTGTTTGTATTGAAAGTGTAGCGACATATTACCATGAATAGATTTTATGACGTTTCGACCAATCAGAGCGCGTTTTCACGTTGGTTTAACGTTCATAAAAACACCGTTTGAGAGTGTAAGCGTATCGGGACTTGATTGTAATTGTATTAATGCAGGTTTTATTTAGCAGAATTGCCCCTCAGAGCTTAAACTACTACCATATCAAATTTCATCGAAATCCGTTCAGTAGTTTTTGCGTGAAAGAGTAACAAACATCCATTAATCCATCCTCACAAAAGTTTCACATTTATAATACTAGCTGTTGTGCGTGGCTCCGCCCGCGTAAATACACTATACCACGGGAACACTGTACTTTTTCGGGTTACAATTATCCTATGTTTTAATCTAGAGCTTCAACTACTACCATACCAAATTTCATCGAAATCCGTTCAGTAGTTTTCACGCGAAAGAGTAACAAACATCCATCCTAGCAAACTTTTACATTTATAATATTAAGTAGGATATCAAGTAAAAAAATCGACCATACGTACGACTTATGATCAAAGATTCTTGTCTACGTTACGCAGTTATTTGATCTGGTCTCGTTAATTCTTTTGTTGATGAAAAATACTGAGAAATAGTAATTGCGTAAATTCCATTTTCTAAGGATACAGATAAGTACAGCATTGCTACATAAAAATATATGCAAAGTGATGCAAAAACGTACAATTTAAATAAATGTTGGTAAGTCATAAAATTTAAAGAAACATAAAAAGTACGTACACATCATTTTGATTTAAGACGTAATCAACAATTTTATTATCATTAGCTTTTTAATTTGAAATTTAAAAATCTTCAGTTTTTTTACATTTTATATAAATATAAAACACCTCATGGAATATTTTTTACAGAATTATTATCGTGTATTTCATAATAATATACCTGACCATAGCCTAAAAATTACATAATATTGCTGATTATGTAATTTTATATGATTGATTAAGCGATTATCGCTGCCAATGGATACGCAACACCAGAGGAGTTACAAGTGTAACTTCTCTCGTCCTCAAAATCTCCAATCCCCCTCTGGCCACCGGTAACTCGCTCGGCGTAACGCAACGTAAACGTTATTACACGCCGGTTTTCTGTGAGGCCTTAGTAATTACCCGGTCGAGCTGGCCCATTCGTGTCAAACATGGCTCTCCCACCTTTAGTATCCTATTAAAAGTATCTTAAATTCTAAGGTCTTTTAAAATTTAAGGTAATTGGTAATAAAAAATGGCGCAAATTTTTCTCAAGTGTAGGTGGGGTCTTATCTGTGCTCGTAACATGAAAATATCTTCGATCCGTAAAAAATCGTCGTACGGCGTATACAGGACAAAAAGGTGTTAGGACAAAAAGTATTCCTGAATTTATATTGTATTGTTTTATAATCTATAGTGTTTCATAAACTATTTAATAGTTAAAATACGTTACTTATTATCATTGTAGATATTATATAGGTGATTTACACAGTACTCTCTGAGCGATGTAACTAGGTATTCTTATATACTGCAGTCCCTGGGACAGTCCGTTTTTAAATGTCGTATGGCTATCCAAGCACATACGGCATTCTCACAACATAGTCAGCCTAGTCCAGAGGAATGACTGGTCAATACGTCTGGGGCCAACCATGTGCGCGTTTCCTCACGATGAGTGTGCATGTACTTGAGATCTGAAAGAGTCTCATAGGTACACGCCACAACCTAGGAATCGAACCTGCACTCTTTCGAGTGCGAATCAAACGGTCTAGACCACGGAACGCTCCGGTTTGTAGGCACCTACTAATAGGTACAACGTAAATTAGGCGATGACGATTGAAGAATGTTGGCATTGATTTAATTATGAAGTTGTGATTATAAATTATATCGAACAATAAGAAATTAGCGAATTGTGTTGTATAACAATTAATTGTATCCAAAACAATTAGCTCCAATTTTTATAGTCATGCGACCTACTGACCTATTAAGCCATGAATTTTTATGAAGCTCAAGTGGACCAACAAAACTGTTACACATTAAATAAAATGGTTATAGTTCGATTCTTAGCGACCGCCACGAGACCGTGACCCGGCGACCCGCGACAGCGAGTGGGTCGCGCGACACGACATGCCTAGTAAAGTATGGCCCGTAGTAGTACCTAGTAAGTAGTGCCCGATATATGTATGGTCCATGGAAAGCCGCTATGCTACGTTGAATGTAAGAGGAGGAATGGATGGTAGGAATGAAAGTGAACGAAGCGAAATAAGTATGTAAGGATCGTAGCAAGTGGAAAGAAGTGGTCTCTGCCTACCAAACAGGTAGGCAGAGACAACTTCTTTCCACTTGCTACTACTACCACCACTACAAACGTGGTCTCTGGCGACAGAGACCAAAAACCAGGCCCTTTAGTGAAGTATGTATCTACTAAGAAGTAAGAACCCCTGCTATGGCGACATCCTACATAGCACAATTGCGGTAGATACGAAGCAACTCAATTAGCCAGTGGCGTAGCGAGCCTTTTGGGGGCCCGTATCAAAAAAAAAAAAAAAATAAGGGTCAAATTCTAATTCCTATTAAAAATACAAATAAACTGATGAGATTATTGATTAATAATAAGTACTAAAATGACAAATAAAATGTGAAATATATCTATGTTTTAACCTTTCCAAGCAAATCAACTGAATATTGCCAAATTGACTTTGAAGATCGTATAAAACTGTTTATTATGACCTTCAAAGTCAAGTTAAAAGTTTGCAATTAACCCAGGATCAACTTCGTTTGTCAGAATATAGCTACTTATATTGACGTATTGCGCATAATTAATTGCTTTTTTGTTTTACAATAGATCGTTAGTATTTACATATATTTAACGTTTTCACTGTCAATAGCGAAAAACACTAATTTGATCAGATTACGTTAAAAATTAAAAAATATTAGGTAACCCCCAAGATTGTCAATCAGTAGGCAAGCTGATGATGACGAACTATAGCTAAGAACACTCTCAATAGGATTATTGACTACATGCCGAATATTAAGTTTAATCCTACTAATATTATAAACTAGCTGACCCGGCAAACTTTGTTCTGCCTTAGAGGCAATAAATAAGCAGATTTTGGATTTCATTAAGTGTAATTTCTCATTAGGATAATAGACATAATTAAAAAGAAATCAATTATTTTAATGATTGTTAAAATGGGCCATGTATTTTGGTGCATGGGTTGCAATCTTCAGTAAAGCATCTTGTAATAGACGACATTTTTCGTTTTATTATCAGGTGCAAGAATAAATAACGCAGATGCTCTTCCGATCCGTGAATATGCCACATATCGTGGTCTACTTTGTATCTATAACAAATTTCATGATGATCGGGTAAAAGTTACGTAAAAGCGTAAATACAGTATTCCACGGGAACCGTACATTTTTATGCAATAAAGAGTAACCTATGTTCTTCCTCGTAGTCTACTTTATATCTATGCCAAATTTCATGATGATCGGTTAAGTAGTTTTTACGTAAAAGCGTAAATACAGTATTCCACGGGAACCGTACATTTTTATGCAATAAAGAGTAACCTATGTTCTTCCTCGTAGTCTTTTTTATATCTGTGCCAAATTTCATGATGATCGGTTAAGTAGTTTTTACGTAAAAGTGTAAATACTGTATTCCACGGGAACCGTACATTTTTATGCAATAAAGAGTAACCTATGTTCTTCCTCGTAGTCTACTTTATATCTGTGCCAAATTTCATGATGATCGGTTAAGTAGTTTTTACGTAAAAGCGTAAATACAGTATTCCACGGGAACCGTACATTTTCCCGCGATAAATAGTATCCTATGTCCTTTTCCTGGTTCTAAGATACCTCCCTACCAATTTTCAGTCAAATCGGTTCAGCCGTTCTTGAGTTATAAATGGTGTAACTAACACGACTTTCTTTTATATATATAGATGTGCAAGTTTGTGAGGATGAATGTTTGTTATTCTTTCACGCAAAAAGTACTTAACGGATTTCGATGAAATTTGGTATGGTGGTAGTTAAGGCCCTGGATTAAAACATAGGCTACTTTTTATCCCGGAAAAACACAGTGTTCCCGAGGGATACTGTATTTTCGAAGGCGGAGCCGCTGGCAACTGCTACTGCTAGTTTATAATATATTCTGAAATAGGTAGGTAGTAGCCGTAGGTATTACTTGATAATATAAATTTATTATTACTTTAAAATGCAAAACTACATATAAAAAATATAAAATATAGTTTTGCAATTAGGTGCATTTCAAAGTTACAAAAGTGTCGGAATATTTTTTTACATAATTAATATAAAAAACCTACGTAATTAGTTACACTTACATGAAATACAAAAACATTCACTGTAGTAATTATGAACATAAACGCTATAATTTTGGAGATATTAGCAAATATGATCTTGCAACCTATATAATGTCTCCAAAAATCAATTACGGATACTTCGGGCACAGGATCCACTGCTTATTTAAAGACGCTTAAGCAAAAAAATAATTGTTATACTCAAAGTAAAAAATCATCTCACGAAGTTGCAATTATTATAACTATTAAGTTCAAAATCTGAGGCTAATCACCTGATTGTCTGACAAGAAAGACGATCCACGCGTCGGATGGGCATGTAAAAAGATAAAATAAAAATTAAAAGAGGTGTTAGGTGCTAACCTAAATGATCTTCGAGAAAATTATTTTATTATATATTTTTAATTCCGTGACGTCAAAAGGGCTTGAATTTCGTAGCCGAGATCGATCGTCACGGTCGTGTGGACCACACCACTACTAAACGGGTATATTTATACTAAGGGTTAGCTAACACCGAGACTCCACGACTCGGGCACTAGTAAAATTATCATTCGCTATTTTAACAAATGCGTGCCGCGTAGCGTCCTAGTGTCAACTGACAATGTGTGTTCAGATAATATAAATTCACACTAATTAATTAGATTGTAATTTTGACATTTGTACAGGTGACTCACTGCAAACTTAACGGGAATATACCACAAAGAGGCCCAATCCTAAAAAGATGCACCTAAACGCGTTGAACTCTAATCGTCTGAATGTACCCTTAGAACTATTTTACGACTGAACTATTTTATGTCTTATTATACGTCGATAAACCCAAGGGATTATATTAAGACTGTGTTAAAAATAATAGTAATTACTGTAATTATTGGTGTTAAAAATAATACTTACATACCTACTTATATTACTGGTTGCTAACTAATTCCTACAATTTTGGACTTTACTTTATGATAGTCCCGGAAGCGAATTATTATTTATTTTAAAACTAGATATTGCCCGCGACTTCGTACTCGCAAAAAGAAATCCAGCGGGAGTTGTACATTTTGCCAAAATAGCCCTTGTCCTTTCCCGTGGTCTACTTTATATCTGTGCAAATTGCATCAAAAACGGTCCAATAGTTTCAGAGCTTATTCAATGCAAATTAACAAACATACAAAAAAAAATACTTTTCCTCTTTATATTATTAGTATACATAGATAAAAACTGTATTCAATAGAAGTAATTCAAGCTACTTAGGTACTTGACTAAAAGTAACATACAGTAAGAATAATAAACCCCGCACCGATCTCAATCAGGTGACGGTGACCGGTTCCATTGAACTAGGCCAGTTAGGCAGGAGTAATTTTATAGTGCCCAAGTGTGTGCGCAGTACACGAGAGCACTCTCTCCTCATTTACTCTCGTAACCAAGTGAGATGGATGACCATGACTGACGAGAGATCAGGCGCAGGTCCGACTTTTTACATGCCCATCCGACGCATGGATCATCTTTCTTGTCAGACAATCAGGTGATCAGACTGCATTGTCCTAACCAAATTTGGAAACAACATTTTTTGTTGTTGTTCCAATGCGGGAATCGAACCCATGACCTCCGAGTCGAGAGCCAATGCACTAACCACTAGACCACGGAGGCTGCTTGAATATACAGTACCTACCTACCTAATTAGTTGTTAGTTTGACATAATTCTTTCGACCGAACGAATCCTGATCATGATTATAATATAATGTAATCCAATAATTATAGCGTACAAAACATTAAATAATGCCATTGAATTAAATGTTATTAAGTGTCATTATAAAATATGTTATAATTAATAATGTCGATTTCATAAAACGGGTACTAAGTTTTTATTATTAAGGTGACATTGTAAAACTTTAATTTTTATTTTTTCTAAAATTACCTAATTGCATTGCAAAGTGTAATTAGATTTCATATTTTAAAGTAATATCTACGTACCTACTGCTTAACTACTGTGTATTTCAATTAAAATTGCGAATAAGACTGTATGCAGCATTGGATAAACCGCAGTGGTTTTAAATGCTGTTTATAGTAGGTATGATTAAATTGTATCATTTCTGTATTTTTGATAAATAAATAAAAAAATAAATTAAAAAAAAAACACTTGTTACTGAATTAGAGATCTTCAGACACATTGTATTTTGTAATTGTAATGAGAGGGAGACAGCCTGGGGATCTGTAACACAGTTTACCCACCTAGTATCGACCCCAGTCTCTCACGTGTTAGCTACTTACCTTGTGTTGTATTTTTATGTATGTGTTAAGTGATTACATACAATACTTCCTACTCCTCCTACAATCTTCTGTTTATTTTCGTTGCGGGTCCCAAGACAGACTTAGTACCTATGTCCTTCGTGCAGTCCTGAGATCATATCAAAGGGTCTTTGTGGTCGGTTACCACTGTCGATCCTGACTACACAGGAGTTGCAGTGGTGGGTAAATGTGGTGGGCTAATTGCCCGTTATAAAAAATGCGATTGTGAGAGAAATAAATAACTTTTATTATTATTAGATATTATTATTACGTTCCTAATGAAGTATGTTCTATCAGGATATCCAATTCATAAGCAGATTGAATATTGTCATCATTTGTTCGTATTATAATAACATTGTGATATCAAACTGAATAATTTAGATTTTCATTACATTCTACGGCTTATGAATTAGATTGCCTCAAAGTACCTATTCCTCTTTTATTTTTTTTAAAGTTTACGGCGTTATTTTCTTTAAATTATACTTGTCAGTTCACTTAGCTGAGCTAAAAACAACGAGCTGCATCTCGCAGAAAATATTAAATATTATTAATTCAATATTAAAATAGACGTGTATGCTCAATTTCGTCCGTGGGCAACACTTTGAATTTTTAGTGTAAGTATTTTGTACCTAAACACCGTCAAATATTTATATAGACAATGCAATATTTTTGTTTTTATACTTCGTGGGCCAGGCGGTGACTGTTTTTTTTATAAACAACTTCCATAAACGAGGTAAAAAATAAAAGTGAAAATATTAAAAAAAAAAAACCTTTATTTTTCTAGCAAACATATAATAAATAAATACGTAAATCATTATGATTGTAGTAAACAAACGTGCGCTGACACGTAACAAACCCAGAGTAAGCACTATTACTAGGTATACCTATTACGAATTCAAGTGTTTGGAACATTCATGATAATTCTAGACATTTCTATAATTTTATGTATACGTTATATACACATTATGTGGTAGTGTACAAAGTGTCCATTTTAGCGTTGTCCGATTACTAATAACTTTGGAAACTAAAAAAAAAAGAGTTAAATATCGATAATATCATTACATTAATTGTAATGTCAAATGATTTAAAAATAAGTAATAGATTATGTCACATTCAAAATAAATATCTAAAGGTCCATACTAAAGGTCCAGCCTGCGAGTCCAGCAGTCTGTCAATAGTGCCAATTGGCCGTCAATAGTGACAATCATATTATTTGCCTACTACTCCGCTTTAATTACACAATTTGCTGATAAAACAAAAAGACAGGCTACTGGACTTGCGGGCTGGGCCGTGAGGATGGCGCTTTAGCTGCTTGAAAAATTAATTATTTTTTAAATAAGTGTTCATTGTTCGTAAGCGGACAACGCATCTAAACTAGACAGAGTGTACAGTACGTCTTTGTGATATCAATTCAATTTTACAAAAAATAAATTAAATAATTTGTCATCGACGCCTCTATACATTTAAAAGGCGTTAAACACATATATACAATTCTACATACTAATATAGCTATAGGAATCATTACCGTAATTTAACTTTTGCAAACTAAACCAACGCATACAGTTGTAATTTTGTACTAAATGTTACAGTCTTACGTACATATTGGTCATGTTTATAATTTGCGAATAGTCTAAGGTGTAACAAAAACAGAATTCACAATATAAGCTCATATTACTTTAGATTAATTTTTGCTTTTCTTTGGATTTTAAATTAAATTGATAATTATTGTAACTACATAAAGTGTTCCTACATAGCGTATAGTTGTATCTAAGACATAAATAGGTTTCGTCTGCGTAATCACCTATATAAGCTTCTCGAGTGTGGCTATGATTTTGGTCATATTACTTAAGTTGATTTGCGAAAAATTAAAAACAAGTTTGAACTCTTAGACTCTAGAAGCTTATCTAGAAGACGCTGAACTATTAAGATTTGCTATGGGTAATAGCGTCCGTCACACGTAAAGTTCGGACCACGGGAAATATGCGCCGGGTCAACCTGCACACAGAAATAAACGTGTAAATACGAGGGGCTAACAGTCCGATTTGGTAAATCGATAAAAACGCATTTTCTATAGTTTTAACCGCGCGTATTATGAAAGAGGCCGGAAGCCCAAGCCGTGGACGAATTTGAAGTCGACGGTTCGATCTGTAGTCCAAACCGCACAGATCCCTCTGCGGTTTGGAACACAGTCCGATCCGCGATCCGAACTGTACGTATGTCGGGCGCTATAGGTATATACTGATAATGCTGATCAAAACAACAAAATCTAACTGCACATTTAACCATACTATTTACAATTTTTGGTACATATTCAGGTAAATAAAAACTAATAAACTAAAATCTAGTATTTTCTTACAAAGCAAAAATGTTGGTTGAGCTTTGGTTTGAGAATTACTTTTCTGTGACAACACAGCTAAAAGTGTCTAAGGCAAGACCCTTAGTCCGTCTTTGGCTACATAAATTATTTTAATAAACTATCCAGCTAAATTTTATGTACTTATATTCTATTAATGTTTACAACTACATTTTTGTAGTGCCACACAAAAGGAATGACTAGTAGCGTTTGTATAGAATTTATATTTAGGCGTGTTGCGCGAGACCGAGGTGAATGAAAAATGCCACACGGTCCGAACTCCTCTCGCCGCATTTGTTGCACATGAAAGGATCGTTGTAGCCATGGAAACCCATGTGAATGGTGTGCATTGTGAGATCCCCGAAAGTGATATCACAATATTGGCACTTGTGCTTGCTACCCTGTTCCGAGCCCGAGACCTCGGTAGACTTTTCCGATTCACAATCGGACGCATCATTTTCCATTTTGCTGTCTTGATGCTGTAATCTCAAAGCGACGGGCTGCAGTTTAAACGCTGGACCCTTTCTTCTGTTTTTTAGTGATGTCGTGGGGGTAACGGGCTGCTGCCTCTCTATTTGGGGTGAGGATGCTGGTTCGTTGGTCTTAATCGTATTGGTTAAGTCGAGGGCATCGTGACCTTGTACGGGGGTAACGCTACGTTGGGTCGGTGTTTGAGGCGCGGTCATCGGAGATTTAGCTAGAGGGGGAGTTACACTCGCATCTGAAGGTCTCTCGCCGGATAGCCGCTTTTGCATAATTGTCTGAGGTACTGCATCTCGTTTTTCAGGCGTGCTCTCATTGTGATTCGGAGATAATCTGGCTTCGTATTTGTTTCCTGGTGGAAACATGAACGAGTGTTGAAGAAAAGGTGGTATGTAGGGAAGATTTACGGGGAAATGATGGCCGAAAATGGGGTGGCCGGAAGTCGGTGGAGGCGGAATCTTATTGTTCATCGGAGGCTGCTCAAACATCTTTGTCATAGGCTTTTGTTTTGGTCCCCGACGAGTTCCGTAAACGTCGATAATAGGCAAAGGGTTTGGTGTGCCATCCATGTTCAGGACCATTGCTGGATTATGTTTGTATTTGCGCAAATGAAGTTTCAGCGAGTGGCAGTATTTTGTGGCGTAATTGCAGTCAGCACATCGGTACTGGTAGATGTTCGAGTGTGACTTGAGGTGCGAATTCAGCATAGACTTGTTGACACACGAGTACGAGCACTGTGAGCACTGGAACGGCTTTGAACCCAAGTGGTTTCGCATGTGATACTCCAGATGATGTTTGTATTCAGTGACAAAGGGACATTTTTGACAGCACAGCATCTTTTCGGGCTTGATGTGCTCTTTGCTGTGTTCCCAGAAAGAAAGTTTAGTAACAGCGACAAATTCACACTGCTTGCATTTGAATGTTTTCACTTTTCCATGTGAATTAACAGCGGGAACTCTAAGACCTGGTTCTTCGTCGAAATCATCATCAGGTCCTGAACCGTCGTGGCCATCTTCACTGTCCATTTTATTTTGGTCCATGCCATCAAAGCCAGAATCATGGTAGCGGCCGAAATGTCTCCTATCGTTTTCGCCATCAGGGGATGAGGTCCTTGGTGACTTTGGAGGAGTGGCGTCTGCGTGCTGCAGAGGCGTAGAGACATGAGGAGGAACAAGAGATTTAGGTGTGTGCGCCTCGTAATCGCCACGTGGGTCACAGTCATCATTCGATCGGTTCTCGAACCCCGGCGGCGTGAGTAGATTGAAAGGTATTCCGCTGTAATTTTCTAGGTGCACACCTAAATTCATTTTCGCATGTAGTGACAAATTATCATAATAAGGTAAAGGTTCACCGTTGCTAGGCGGTGATCTTTCATTGGACTCCTTGCTCGAAGACGGCGATGTGCTTTGGAAATCTTCAGAAAAGAAACCGCTGCTCTGCTCTTTTGAATAATTTTCATCATCCATCGGTTCCGATTTCTAAAAGAAAACAAAAATTTCAATACACTATTTAGAATTCGGTATTTGTTGATTGATAAACACTTATTGACAAATATTTTACAAATCGAGCTTTGTCTGTCGGCATCTTTCATTTAACAAATAGTCGTTTAATGACTTATTTTAATGATGTATTGATTACTGTCGTAATTTAAACACCGGTTAAAGATATTAAAAAAAATACTAAGTCCGTTCGTATTTGGTTAAGACATTTTTTGATAAACAAACACTAGATTAGGATGGTATAAATAATTATATTTACAGTTCAGGCACGGAGACATACCTATCAGGGTAAAGCGTGAGTTCCAAGGAATGGTAAGCCCCAAGCTTTGTATGTATGTTTTTAAATAAATTATTATTATAAATAAGTAATATTCATGAGGGAAGTCGAGTTGTATAGACGCCTCGCTACTGATACCTATTTTATACAGTAGTAGGTACCTACTCAAACTCAAACTCAAAATTTTTATTTCCATGTAGGTTATAATATAACGCTTATAGAATTGTCCTACATGATGCCTACCACCGGTTCGGAAACTAGCCCGGCGAGAAGAACTGTAGTGCAATAATAATTAATTGTCTTAATGTTGCTGTAACTAGGCAGATCTAAGGCTAATATAAGACAATATAGACAATACTTACAATGACGGACGACGGTGGAAGCAGGGAGCCCCACGATGCGGCGTGCGCGTGGGTGGTGGGCAGCATCCCGGTGGGGGAAGCGTAGCTCAACATACCTACGGGAACGACGTTCATCAATACCTTTCCTACCTTTATCTTAAACTAAACACAAGAGAGACAAACAAGTATCGAATATATATATATAACCTCGCCCCTCTGGATAAATAGTATTTATATTTAAAAAAATAAGTCTCGGAAAAAGATTTAAAATTTAATGTAAAATCTAGAACGTTCAAAATGAGTCGAAAATGTAGCTCGCAAATCATTGCAAATATGTTATTCAATGCTTCCAATTATTTCGTTGTTATCTTGCGGATTTAAATAAAAAACACACTTAGCAATAATTAAAATGCTTCTGTAAAAAAATTGCATACTTCATTTTGACCATTTTTAATTGAGGTTGAAGTATACAAAAAACACTGTCGTAATTAAAACACGGTATATTATTTGATGCGTTTCCAAATGATTCTCGGTAAAAATTTGCTTGTCTCTAAATGCAAACATCGGGTGATTAATAATAATTAAGTATCGTTACATAATGAGCCATATTAAATTAAAAGTCCCGATTGATTGCAATAATTAACAGGTGAGGTAAATGTCTCGTTCTTTTATAACACCGAAACATTAATAACAGCTATTATCTTATATAATTACGTATATTTAACAATATTCAATTTCATATCTATACGTTATTATATTTGTATGATAATGTCTATGATAATATTATTATGTATATTTTTTATTGCATACAATTTGATTATAAATTAAATTAAAAGACCTCATGATTTTTTTAAAGTTATGAAATATGTATAAATTTTGTAGAAAAATAAACAATATATTATTTTTGGACGTGAGCTGGTGTGTTAAATAATTTATTATAGGAAATAAATTATTAAAAATATAAAAAAAGAAATTTACCTTCCCCCTTATATTCGCTGGTGTCGTATAAACTTGAAACACTTAAAATGTTGATAATAAATCCTTATAATTAACTTCGCTTTCCACTTTTTAACACACACAACAGGAACTGATTGTAAGGCAAGCCTCCTACGCGGTGTCCGAAGGCAAAGTGAATACGTCTGCGTCTCACGGTGGACCGAAAAAAACTGTCAATTTTTATGCTCCAACATCGATAAGTATATTCCACTTTTGAACGCGACGAGTGTTCTAGAGCGAGGGAGACGGTGCAGGGGGGCGCTACGTGCGTCTCTATCTCACCCCGCAGCCTATTTCGTCTCGAGCCAATACGCTTCGACCTGGCGTGGGAGGGGATCAAATTATTAAGTTATTGTTTATGCCTTATTAATAATAAAAAATAAGTTCGGGCGCTGTTATTGTTATAAGCCCGTAGGTTTGGATATTATGCGGCAATAAATGGGAGCGCCGCAAATGACATTGTTTTTCTTTTGTTATTCCACTATTATCATTATAATGTGCGCTTAACTTACTGTTTATGCCACATTCAATTTATGCAGAATTTAGGGTGAAAGAATATTATAACCCTTCATGAAATGCAAAAGTTATTACAGATGCTGTAATAGTTTTTGCACGTTACATTCATGAAAATATATCAGCCGCCTCTCGGACTATATATATTTCATTTTTGACAGGTTTAAAAAACATCAACGGCAAGCAAAATAACTTGCGCAATGAAAATAAAATATGTACCTACACCTAAAAGTACAAACCTAATAAATACTTAGTTCAATAATTTTTTCATTAGAATTTACCCATATTTTTATGGATGATTTTAATTCTGAAGTAATATTGACTTAGGAAGAATATGCATGCGTTAAATTAATAAATAAATTAAAATTAAATTACCTTTTAAATTTTCTTACATAACTTAGGTTCAATCAACAATATTAGATACTAGCTGATACCCGCGGTTTCGCCCGCGTCAGTACAGTATCCATTCCACGGGAACCGTACATTTCCTCACGATAAAAAGTAGCCTATGTACTTTCTCAGGTCCTAGACTATCTGTGTACCAAATTTTATTTAAATCGGTTCAGTAGTTTTGGCGTGAAAGACGGATAAACAGACAGACATACATACATACTTTCCCCTTTATACTATTAGTAATAGTATGGATAAGTTCTAAAATTAATGACAATTTATTTTTACTTGGTATGACTTGTAACTATTTATATACCCAGACAGATATAAAAAGTTGGTAATCGTTTCTACGAGCATAATATTACGCTCGTACTTACTATATACTTATTATCTGACTTAAAATATCTAAGTAGTCAGTTAAAAATACATAGCAATTGTGTAAACCTCCCCTACGTTTTAGCGGTGTTTTAAGAGGGGCATAAAAAAGGTATAAAAAAGGCGGGCGGGCCGCGGGGCGGGAGCTTTTTACGGCTTGGGCGGCCAATCATGTGACTCTGTAAAAAGCTCCATATGCAACACTTTTTTGTACTAATCCTGTATATCTTTTTACCGAGGGTTACAAAGTATTAAGTAAATAACGTAGTTGTTAGTTAGCTATGTCATGGATGAGGAGTTTAGGGATTTTTTTTGGTTTTTATTGATTTCTTTTTATATAAAATTGTGTACTACTTATTTTAGGTTATTTTTTCTTGGCAGAATATTAAGTTTTGTTCGATTAGTTTTTCTGCCTTTTGTCCAGAAACATATTCAATTAAAGTAACAAGTATATACCTACCTACTCACATACACTTGGTTTCACTGAGTAGATTTTTAAGGGATAAGATTACATATTTGCTACTACTTTTAAAAATTCTCAGTTTAGAAGAGTTAAAATTAGTAATATAAAATAACGATAAAAAAACTGATAAAAACAGAAAAACAGAAAAAATACCTTAAGTTTTAATTGTAAAATAATGTTTATTTTAAAAATGTTGTAAATATAACATTAAAAAATAAGAACTGTAAGTTTTTGTTGCTAGTTTTAAAGATTCAGAATTTATTTTAATTTTAATATAATTTTTATTTTTAAACTTGGTGTGTGTTGAATTTGTTTTTTTTATAAGTAGGTAGGTACATAAATGTTAAGTATATTGCAGGTTTAATTATTATTAACAGCTTTATTATGAATTAATTTGTAGTTTTGTTTTGCGTGGGTAATTCTTCTAGTTGTAGGATAATATTTTAACTAAAGTAGAGGTCGTCTTTTGGTCTAAATTCGACCATAAATGATATTTCAATTTTTAAGTTTCAACTTTTTATGGTTTTCAAAGGAACACTGTATTTTTTCGAGATAAAATATAGCCTATGTTTTAATCCAGAGCCTAAACTACTACCATGCCAAATTTCATCGAAATCCGTTAAGTATTTTTTGTGTGAAAGAGTAACAAACACCCATCCTCATAAACTTTCACATTTATTATATTAGTAGGGTATGATGATGATCACCCCGGCTTTACAGTACCTACCTAACTTCTCGGACTAGTAAAATTAATGTTTTTTTTAATAAGTTTATGTATCACTTGGTTTTTGTTATGGGGTTTGGAACTTTGGACTACTAAAAAACAATAAAAGCTTGTTTTTTGAGTAAAATTATTTTTTACGTTAAGCATAATTAATTCCAAGTATTTAATAGTAAATATAATTTATTCCATGAAGGACGTTAAATAAAAATAGACCTTCGTTTCATATTTGAAAAGATGCAAATTCATCGCACATAAGTTGTATTTAATTTTAAACGCTCTTAATTAACGATTATATTTTTAACAATCATAAATACTAAACTTTATTTCCGTGGCGATATTCTAACTGTAATCACCTAATTACCAAAACTAATAATAGCTACCTAGCTATTATATTTGGATAAACCACTTTGGATGCCAGTTACTCCAAATTGTTGACTTTGTAAAAAAGTAATGTATGAAAACTTGCCTTTATTTTAAAAGACGTATTCAACGATACCCCTCACATTAATGGCTAACAATAAAAAAATGTTTTTCATCCCCACTTCACATGTATGAAGCCCCTGAAATATAAAATAAGTATTTTATGATGCCAAAAGTGACATTTAATTTACATATTACATAACTGTTCCAAATTTCATCAATTTATATTCATAATTACAGGAGCTAGAAGCGCGGACAGACAGACTGACAGACAGACAGACAGACGGAGAGAGCGAAACTATAAGGGTTCCTTAAGTATTACGGAACCCTAAAAACAGAGTAAAATAAATGTTCAAGGGAGGCTCCCATACAACAAACGTGATCTTTTTGCCCTTAGTGCGCGAATTCGACTCACATTTGGTCGGTTTATAACATGATAATGCTAATTAATCACCAATCATTTTTTTAAAACATCGCATAAAGCCTGTGACCTACACGACTTGCGCGGTGTCTGAAAGACGCTGAAGGCACAAATATGACAAAATTTTTACGTAAAACGTTCCTTCATAGTACAAAAAATAGCCATGATCTTCCAGTTATTGTTATTGAAATACGCTGAAGGCACAAATATGACATGAATTTTTACGTAAAACGTTCCTAAACAGAACAAAAAACGGCCATGATCTTCCAGTTATTGTTGTTAAATAACAAAATATGAGTTATTTAACGTGAACATTACGTAAATGAGTATTGTTTCGGTGAGGTAAAAAACGATCCCGCATCGCCAAGCAACAGCGCTCTGTACACGTAAAGTTCGGACCGCGGATCGAACTGCGTTCCAAACCGCGGAGGGATCTGTGCGAGAGGGATCGAATAGGGAATATGCATAGAACAGAAAATTTACATTCAATATTATTATAATATGACATATCATATTACTAGTTTATTTCTCAGTCTAGTATCATAGATACTAGACTGAGAAATAAAAGAAATAGCAAAAAATCGCCAATGTCTGTTAAAAAATGAGGAAGACATGAGCGGTTATATCTTAACCTATCTCTGTCGAAAAAAACGAAATTAATAATAATTGAGTACTTTAAACGTTGGTATTATATTTGTTATTTTCAATAAGATTTAAAAACTTACTTATACTATATTGTTTATTAATCAAATCTATACAAATAAAAAAAACGTGCATATTCCTTATTGTCGTGCTAATTATCCACAGTAGGTACATACACACACACACACACACACCTCGTGCATTTACACGTTCGGGTTAGAACGGCCGCGTGCTATTTGCCGCGGTCAGAACTGCACGTGTGACGGGCGCTATTGTCTCTATAAGCAGTTTTTTAGTACTCAGTTTTTTTTGGCATTTGGTAATTTTGGTATATTTAATGTAGTTAAGGTTTATTTTTTGTGAAAGCTAATTACAGGTAGCTAATTACAAGGAAAATTACAAGTTTTTAATGGAGGAAAATTCTTTAAGGAATAAGTAACTACTACAACTACTACATGTTTAATAATAATAATAATAATTAACTAATAAAACTAATAACATTGTTACTAACTAGATTACTAAATATTATTATTATTATTATAAAATCACTAACATAGATTAAGGATAAATTGTAACTAACTAGATTAGGTACTAAGACTTATGGAAGTTCAATAAAATGAACACTACTAGGCGTAATACACACGAAGGTATAGGTGACCTTTGAAAAATAAATTATTCGTTGACGAGTTTGCTCTTAACCTCAAAACGTTAAAGATATAACTAAGAGAAGTGTGCTTATTCAGTACTAAAATTCGACCGACTAGGAACTTACTTTAAGTCTTATGAATAACTAGCTTTTGTCCGCGGCTTCGCTCGCGAGAATACAGTATACCACGGAAACACTGTACATTTTCAGGATAAAAAGTAGCCTATGTGTTAATCCAAAGCTTATATTTTGTACAGCAAGCTTATTTTGTACAGTACGCCCGCGACCTCAATGTCTTTCGGCGATCGTCCTTTTTATACATCGTCTGTCATTACCATGGAAAAGCGAAGATTGCCGAGGGCCATTGGCAATATGGTTTTACTGTACCTACATTGATGTGTGAACTCGTTACTCGCCACCCTCACCATAGATGTTCCACTTTATCTCGCCTGCCATAGTAAAGAACCATCGCTTGAATTTGTAAGCGAAGTGATATCAGGCTGGAGGCAATCGATGGGAGTCGGAATGGGCATTTTCCGGTCAGCGCACAAGCACAGTGCGCAGTCCGGTCCGTCCGCGAGGGCCGAGTGCCCTTATCGCGCCCAGTAAAAAGTAATGCCCGGCGTTTATGGCAGTTGCGAGACACGCTCTTTATTGCGGAGGGCAGGGGTAACGCTAGGGGTGTACTGGGCTCACTCACTCAGGCACACTCACTCCCGGAAAGCTTTAAGGCTGGAACTATATGCCCCGGAATCCGGAAGGCTGGGAATTCAGAACATTGAAAATAGAACTTTGCGCTAATACAATATAGCTGAAAATCGAAGACACAACTGTCGAGTCAAATTTAATCTATACTTCTATATTAATATAATTAAGAGGAAAAGTTTGTTTGGTTGTTTGCATTGAATAGGCTTCGAAACTACTGGACCGATTTCGATGTAATTTGGCACAGATGTAGAGTAGACCACAGGGAAGGACATAGGACACTTTATCGCGGAAAAATGTACAGTTTTTGCGAAATTAACTTTTGCGCGCACGAAGTCGCTAGCAACATCTGTGTTATCATATCAGCTCGACACTCGACACTTACATTTTGAACTGTATTGTTTTAGCGCCGAGTTCCATTTTAAGTTTTCTGATTCCGGATCATACTGCCTAAACTGAGGCTTCGCTGATAGCTAAGGGTGCATTTGGCACACTCAAATCACTTCACGACACTTTTTTTAACTGTGGCAGGCAATGATTTCAAAACTAAGGATGGGCTACGAATTTTTCTTCTTGGCTTGGCTCCGTAGTGATTCGCCAATGTCAGAGTGAGTGACGGAATCTCTGCTAATTGAGGAGGTCTTATGACAAAACAAGGGTACGGTAAGCTGAATGGCGAGGTCTGTTGAAAAAAAGCGACGATTTACATTTGACAGTAAAAATCTTAATACATGAAAAAGTTACGCCATCTTCGTTTGAGAAGACTGCGAAATGCAAATGTCAAAATGTCAAGATAACAAATGTCAAACCTAAATGGCCCCAATACATGGGGTTATTGGGGCCATTTAGGTGTAGACACTCTTTGCCTTGATATGCTTCGACTATATACGTCTATGGAGGCACGAGTTTAGGGATTTTTTTTTTATTTAGTCACTGCTGGATCCATTGCTCAAATCATTTCTGGAGAAATATCAGTACGTACTACGTACTAGGCCGCCGTTAATTCGTTTTTGATCATCTTAACAGCGATTTCCTTTATATCTCCGTGGAAAACCCGGTGTGTCCGCCACAATCCGCACAATTTCCCCTCGCATAAAAAATGATTGTACCTTCAAATCTATCCCGCGTGGGGGTCCCCCTTCTCCCCCGCCCACTGTATATGAATGAGCTGAGATCTAATATGGGGGTAGAATGACTTTTCGGTTCGCTCTATGTAGGTGGATTTTTCAAATCATCCAACAATCTTATATTTTCTTAGTCACGTTTCTGGCCATAACTTCTTATTTTTTTTCTACACGTGTTTTTTTTGCCTTTTCTGCAATTATGTAACGTTTTACTTTATTTAAATCCTCTTACAAATAACATTTTATATGTATTATTATTTTTTGTGCGTGTATAAATAGCATCGTTCGGCGTTTAATTTTTTTTCATTGTTATAAACATGGATACTTCTTGTTTCGCTTAATAATCACGAGCCAATTATATAACCTGTTCTACTGATGTTTTTAGATTTATTTATTTCTATTTTTCTCTTTTCTTAGTCTATTTTTACTGTTTTTACGAATTTAGCTGGCGACGAAAAAAAGCTGGAAAGCTTGTTGTTTTCTGGACACGTTCATAAACCTTATATTATAGTTAGGTTATAATATAGTTATCTGGTAAAGATAAGAGAAAATTATCCTATTACTATTATAAATGTGAAAATTTGTGAGGATGGATGGATCAAGCAAAAACTATTGAACTAATCTTGATGAAATTTGGTATGGTAGTAGTAGGCTCTGTATTAGCACATAGGCTACTTTTAATCCCGAAAAAGTACAGTATTCCCGTGGATACTGTACTTAAGCTTAAGCCACTACAAGATTAGAAGATAAGCCGGTAAGCTGTTTTAATAATTTTGTTGTAGCTGTGTAAATGGCCCTCGATCCGCTCAACTCCTTACATTTACGAGACATTAGATTTAGACAGAAGACATCAACGGAGGTTTAAGCCAAGCTCAATCTCTTCATCATTAGAGACCAGCAGGCTTTGCAATAGAACAATACTTTGTTCTAGTTATTTTCTTTAACGGTTCATTAGCGAGTAGGCAACTGTATCAGCTGAGCAAACAAGAATTTGTTTTATTACGAGTTACGCAAATGATACGCAAAGGAATTTTACAAAAAGTTTCGATACAAAAAGAAATAAAACACAGTTGCCATCTTATTCAATATTAGGGGAAAATTGGCATTTATTTTTTCGACTCTGGAAGTGTAATGACAATATTGGCAGTATATGCATGTATATATGTTTGTTCCAACTTCCCACGTAGCGCCTAAACTACTGATCCGATTTTAATGAATGACGTGTCAATTGATTCGTAATAATAGCCCGGGTAACAGGCCAATTTTCGTAGTCGGATTATAGTTTTTTTTATAAAAAAATGTAGATATTCACGTTGCATACCTACTACCTACGTCCGCGTCCTACAAATTGCAAATGTATCATTAATTGTTATTCTATGATTACCTAGATTTTTAACAAACAAGTGCTCAAAAAAAATTGTGTAGTCATGGTTACCTACTTATTTTTATTGCACATGCGCTTATGTTTGTAATAATGTTTATTGAAAAAAAAAAATACAACTGCTATCACATTATATTTTCATAATATATTTTTGTGGAACAATATCTAAGATAGTCAATAAGACTAGAATATTATATATAATATTATATTGATATGTTGCAGAATGAAAAAGAATTCCCGCGACAGCCGTACATTTTGCCGTGATATAAATTAGCTTATGTCCTACTCCGTGGTCTATTCTACATCTCTGCTAAATTTTATCAGAATGTCCAGTAGGTCGCAACTCCCGAGCCAACTTCAATGTCAACAAATAAATAAATAAATATTTCCTCTTTACTACAAAGTATCTATAACATAGGTATGTATATTATTAATTTATGTAAGTAGGTATTTATGAAGTAAATTACTCTTAACAAAGTGCAGTAGATACTAGATCCCCATTCTCCCCCGCTGGTTTCGCTTTAAGCCAATGACAAAAGTACTAAAGTGGAAAATTTTGGTCTCAATTGTGTTATGTGTGTACTTAGCCTTGTTTGTAATTTTGGCATTTTCATTATAATTATCATTACAGCCTACTAAGATATATTTTTTAGTTCTTTAAGTTTGAGAACATAATAGTGATCGGTATCAAAAATGGAGCAAAACAACATATTTTTGGATATATAATTATTAAAGCTCTAAATCTAAATATACAATATAAGAAATTTTTGATGTATTTAAAGATACATTTATTTTATTCACATTGAGATTTTTTTCCAAAAAGTTTGGCACCATGCAGTGGGGCAGGTTGGTTCTCCTTCATAGGGAAGCCTTATAATATGAAGGAAAACGAACGTATATACCTACCTACCATATTATGTAGGTAGCTAGTCGTATTATTGTGTTACATGTTATATTATACGACCTCTGCGGCTCATGAGTGGTTAAGTACGTTGGTACTCAAGCCGGGGGTCACGGGTTCGAATCCCGCCGAAGGAACAAAAAGGTTTTCTGTGTTCCTAGGTCATGGATGTAGGTATATTCAATATGTATATTATATACTAAAAATTTAAATATAAGTAAAAAAAAGTATGAAATATATTTCCGTTGTCTGGTACTCGTAACACAAGTTCTGCGAGAACTTACTACGGGACCACATTGACGTGGCGTGAAAGCGTCCGTAGATTTAGATTACTAGCTGTTGTCATACAGTAAAATATATTTTATTATTAGAGGGATAATGTATTTAAGTTGTAAATACATTATCCCTCGGAAATAATAAACTTTTTCGGGATAAAAAGTATCCTATATTTTAATCCAGAGTTCAAGCTACTAGCATACTCAATTTCATCAAAATCCGTTGAGTAGTTTTCCGGATCCGACATCCGGATGGATGTTTGTTACTCTTTCACGCAAAAACAGGATGGATGGATATCCATCCTTTAAACTTTCACATTTACGAGTATAATATTAGTAGAATTAAATTGTTATTATTATTATTTTTATGTTCAACGAATATATTCGTGACTTTAAAATATAGTTTCTCTGTCATCTTATAGAGCGAAATCGATTCAGCAGTTTCCTCACAAAACAGTGTATTTTATCGCATCGATCACGTTTTGTAGATGTGCCAGTTATTGACGACCGGTGGATGTGAGGCTATCCGCCTACTCATCATATTTTCAAGTAAACTTGTACATGTTTTTAAAAAATATATTGTTTTACTTTATTGAGGTAATGGAAATGTGTTGTTCAGCACGTATTTAATGTTCTCATTCTTCATAATATTATAGGTACCTACTATACGTATCTAACAAGTTGTGAAGTTGCCGCTCCACCAAGCCTAAGATGAAAATGTAATCTTCTAAATATAAAAAAGGCAAACCTGATAGACTCGACATCTATCAACGCACAGCCGAAGCTACTGAACGCATTTTGCTGAAATTTGGCATACAGATATTTGTAATGACGTAGGTATAGGCAAGGGGGTGAAAAAGAGGTCAAATTTTTGTATGAATACCGTACTCCATGCGGACGAAGTTGCGGGCAAAATCTAGTTATTATAATAATGTAGAGCAAAAATTTCAGGTAGAATAAATGCAGCTGGTAGTGATTTTATTTTATAAATAATTGATTTGTAATTTAGCTTAATTTTGCCATATTTACTAATTTTGCTCTTTTTTATCAGGTACGTCTTTTTACCAACGATAGGTAAGTACTCAAATTATCAACAGCTACAAAAAATATTATTTTTACATTTGTATTTTTAAAATACCGTTAGGGCTATAAACGGGTTACTTAACCAAAAACTACCTGGCAATAAATTAAATACACAAATTGCTCTACTTTTTTTATATAAAAAAAAAATGCTGCCCACTGCAATAGCAAACTCCTACTGTATTCTCAGAAACTTGCACTTTTTGTCGCCATTGTCTAAGGAAGGAACTTTTTGCAAACCTCGCAAAATTCACTTCTTTTGTTCATTGATTTGAAACGGACTCTATGTCTCGTTCTTAAATTAAAGACGGGGTTATACATAGAATTATATATTATAGACGAGGCACAAAAAGTGTCTCCAGTTAAATAGCCCCGATTTTGAGATTTTTGGGGCCATTTTGACATTTGAAGTATGGTGAAAACAAGACGGCTGACATTTGAAGTATGGTTAAAACCAAGACGGTGTATCGTTTTACTATGTGAAGATTTTTTTCCATCAAATATAGTAGACATAGCCTATCTTATCTTGAGTTTTGAAATCTTTGGGGTTATATAAACTATGAATTTATGATATAAATAGCAAATATATCTCTACTTACAATTATTTTAAGATTATTAGTTGTTAAATCTGTGAGAAATAACATAAACATTATACGAAGTATGAATAAAAAAATATTTTTAAAATATATAATTAGGTATGATATTGTTTTTGTTGAGTTGAAATGAAAAAAATTAAAAGCCTCATTTGAATAGTAAATTATTTTTTAAATTTCAACATAAATCTTAGTTGATTCGCTTGTGATTCTGCTAATTAGGTACTATTCATTATTATTTATCGTAGATATGACATTGCCCGGACAATATTTTCTGGCTTATAATTATACTTTTCCAAAAGCCAATAATAATAATCTATGTCCCCCTTACTAATAATCGCTGTATAAGCTTTGAATAGTTATACAGTGTTTTGTCTCCATCTATCGAATTCAAAATGTCACTTGTGTAACACTGTATTACTATTCAAAGCTTATACAGCGTTTATTAGTAAGGGGGTTAATGTATCCCTATTCCTGAACAAGTAGGTGTGCAATGTATTTGTAACGTTTAACTAAGGCCCTACCTCCTCATACGTATACCTAAGTTACTTATAATGGCTAATTAGCTACATTTTGTCAAATTACTTCTTTAAAAAAATATAACACAATCCACATAAACTTCCGCATTTATAGTAGTTGGTAGAATGAATCCTTTAAAAAAAATCGTTGCAAAACGTACGTGTCAAAATGACCCATGAAAGTGAACGTTGAATGACCACGGCTCCATCTGCCATTGGCCATAAATCAAGTCCCCGGTAGCCAAAATGTGCTCTTTAAAAAATTTGCCACTGTTCGAATTTTTTTTGCGCAATTTACCGTCGTTACAATTTTTTGTATTGTTTCATGTTTGGTAATAAAAGTATAGTATTTTTGTTTTCTATTTAATTAAAACGTATGAATTTGTAAAGTTACAAACAGGGTGATTTTTCAAGTGCGAATGGTAGGCTAAATTTGAAACAACATATAAGTTAGTAATTACATGTAACTAAACTGGATCATTCGATTTCAAAATAAATCAATTTTCCGAGCCAGGAATCAAACTGACTGATTTTAAAACTGTTTTATTATGTAAGTGATTGCACTTGAAACTTTGTAACAGTAAAGCTATTATGTATATATAAAAGCATTAGGTTACTGTTGGTGTAAACATAAAAAAATATAATTTTCCATGATGTCATATCTCCACAGTCCACTCAACCTTACTGGAGGAGAAAAAAGCTGAGGTAGAAATTATGTTTAAGAATACCAAACTCGAGGAACTTCTCAAGGATACCTCATATGAGGTTGAGTCGAGGCGGATCTGAGGAAACAACTAATGATACGGGTGTAATGATAAGTACATAGATTTTACACGCGTTCAAAGTCCTGAAAATGTTCGAATCCCGCTAACAGTAGCGTGACGTGATGCATACCTAAGACAAATACTGTTTATATACAAAATGCATTTTGTACGTATTATATGTAAATATACAAAATTATATACAAAATGCATTTTGTATATAAATATTGTTTATATACAAAATGCATTTTGTACGTAGAGTAATAAAGAACACTATGTCAGTATAGTAATTTATTTAAATAGTCGCATTTGAATAAGATAAATATTATTAACTGCTTTTATTTATAATACGAATTCGATTTTATCTTTTTCTAGGTTTAGGTTTAAAGATTCTTTATTATCAACAAAGGCGAGCTGCCACTTACGTGATAACATGGTTTACAAAATACAATAATAATTGTTCGTCGTCAGAAATTTTCTTACCTATTTATACACAGAATAAAAAAATAAAAAAAACAGAACTGATCTCGCAAGTGCAACGTCCATCAGATTAATGAGGAAAATCATTACAAAAATATAATTAATGCTAATTATTATCTTTCAAACTAAAGGTCTGTTTAAAAATAACATATTTTATCGCGGTTGTAAAAATATGGTAATGAAGAAAATTTAGAGCTAGCTAACAAAGTATAATTCATTACCGAAAGCTCATTAGGTTTATCGTCCTCATTAATCCGCCATTGTTATTAGGCCTACCTCAACTCGAGTCCGACGCGACGCTTTACGCTATAGGCACAGATTAAAAAAGAAGGAACAGATAAATAGCTACATAGTAAGCTTTCAATTGATTGCACTACTAGTACGTTAGTTATTATATATTCTTTGTTACTAGTGACTACAAGCATATGATGTGTTCACGATTGTGTGGGAAAATTGTGAGTTGTTGAAGAGGACGTCAAACTTTTCAAGTTTGGATCGATTTGGATCATTCTAACTTCTATGAGAACTGTATACGAGTATATATATTTTCTACACTCTGCTATAGGTCCACACAGGATAGAATCCAACAAGAAGATTTTAAGTATAAGTGTCAATTCATACCGAATTGATTGCGCTGCATTTCAATGTAGTTTATATGTCGAAGTTGTACGGCGCTGCACAGCGCATGTGTAGTGTATGACTGATGTCATATTAAACGTGTATCTTTTTGGGTAATGAATAAAGTAAAAGAGATGTTTGATTTTGGGCCAGTTCTATGTACACTACATAGGTAAATAGGAAAAAAATAAGGGAATATCATAATAATACGAAAAAAAAATTTTGAAGAAGGGTACATGCGTACAAAAATGATTATATGAAGAGTTTTTTTATTGCGAGAACACTATTTTTAGGGCGGCCATGAGAGTTGTTTTGATTTGACTTTTGACGTAGTAGACAGTTTTACGAAGAGACGTCGTATTTCTTTATCAAAAGTCATGTCATTGACAAAATTACATTCTTTAGTTAGTTCTGATCTGATCCGCCATGTTTTATTTTACTTTGTGTTGCTCTCCTTGACAAAGTTAATTTAAATGTACATGGAAACGAAGTGAAATTAAATAAAATAAAGAATAGGAAACGGTTACTATATTATGTAACTATATTTACATATACTGTACGTAGGGCTGGCCCAGGCCTCATACATTTCTTGAACATCTCTTTTTGAATAGCTATCATGTAGAGATATAAAATATGCAGCGAATCGTGTATCGTCGCGGTGTCACATATTTAATAGCGTCGTTGTAACCTCTATGTTAAACATAGAGGTTACAACTTCTGTAATTGACTTATGTATCAACGCACAGGGCAATTATGGGTATAATAAAATTATGGGTATAAGGCTAGAAATTTAAAATTTTGCACACGTAATAATAATGACTCCCCACCGATCTCGGTGACGGTGGCCGGTTCCATTAAAACCAGGCCAGTAACGCAGGAGTAATTTTATAGTGCCCAAGTGTGTGCGCAGTACACAAGAGCACTCTCTCTTCCTTTACTCTCGTAATCCAGTGGGACGGATAACCGACACGACTGACGAGAGATGAGGCTCAGGCCCGGCTTTTTACATGCCCATCCGACGCATGGATCATCTTTCTTGTCAGACAATCAGGTGATCAGCCTGCATTGTCCTAACCAAACTTGAAAACAACATTTTTTTGTTGCTCCAATGCGGGAATCGAACCCACGACCTCCGAGTCGAGAGCCAATGCTCTAACCACTAGACCATGGAGGCTGTTTGCACACGTATTTCTCATATGACATAGGTATCCACTAAGGAAGGATTTTCAAAAATTTAACCCCCAAGGGGATAAAATAGGGGGTGAAACTTTAAAACCCTTATTCACGCAGTCGAAGCCACGGGAAAATAAGGCTAGTATAATATAACTGTTCTCCGCGACCTATTTCATGTAGAGCGATTCTCTACATATTCAGACAACGAGAACTGCAGACAATAATATCCATCCATATTAAATTTGCTTCATACTTATACTTAAGTATGTGAAGTTTTTTTAAGTGCCCTGAGCATGAATGTTAAATCTATGTTTAAATATTTTTATATTATTTGTATGTAAATAGTATGCTAATATTAATTAAAATATACGTCAGTTAATCATTAGTTTTATGTTGTTTTTTTTTTTCTCTAAACATATATTAAAAATCTTTTGTTAAGGTAGTTAGTTTTTTATATAAATCAACTTTTTACAGGTCCATTGTTAAATTATTTTGGAAGTCAGCGTTGTGTAAACTTGAGTACAAGTTTTTTACATTAAAAATATTATACTGACGTCAGAATCGTGGTTAACTTATTCATCAAATAATTGTTACATGCTTGTTATTATTTCAACTTGGTTTGGACTGCGTAGGTATATTTAAATGGGTTCTTTTGAATAAAATCATGAAATTAAATAAAAAAATATAATCGGGTATATCGAGTTTGAATGTCGAGTCATTTTGACATAACTGTGGGTTGCTTCTGCTAATTAAATCTTACAATAATACAGTTAAGATGCAGTCTCGATGTGTTAAAGCAGCAAAATGGTATTCTCATAATAAACGTCAAACCAACAACGTCAAACGCGTTTTAATTGGTCCAAAGTCCAAATTCAATATTGTTTATGATATCAAGACGATTCATTTATAATTCATTGAAAGTCTAAGTTAAATACGAGAATTGGGGTTCTGTTAGCTCATTTATAATGCTATATCTATATTAGATATGAGCGCCGCGCCGGCGCGCCGCCGCCGACGACGATTTTGCCGCGCCGCCGCCGCCGCGAAAATACATCGGCGCGCCGAGTGAGCGAGAGGGATAGTCAAAATTTGTAATTTCAATCTGTGACTATGAGCATTATACATATTACCCAAGTCATATATACGCATATAAGCCTTAATTCATTCAGGATTTAAACGAGGAGACGAATGAGGACATCCACATAAGTAATACCTATCTCATCAAAAGAGTTCTGCATAGATTGATCGAGTAGATCGAGCCAGTAGATCGCATTGATAAAGTCATTTATCATAAGAAGTTTGCGCTATGCGCCTTGCTAGATATTGAAGGCACGTTCTGAAAAAACTCCACCTGATATATTACCCTGATAGCTTGGCTTCAAGAATTACTATAGAGGATCAAAGCTACGCTGATAAACAGGGTAGCGTCATCAACTATCACGGGCTTGACGCTCAGGAGCAGGTTGACCCAAGGATGCCCACAGGGAGGGGTGTGGTACTGTCGCCGCTGGAGCGGTCCCTGGTAGTGAATGGGCTGCTAAAAGATTTGAACAATAGGTTCTACGTTTGAGGATATGCTGATGACCTAATAATAATAATAGCTCCCCATACTGATTTCTGTGTCGGTGGCCGGTTTAATTGAAACCAGGCCAGCAGTTATTCTAATAGTGCCCTAGTATGTGCGCAGTACACAAGAGCACACAAGCACTCTCTCTTCCTTTACTTTCGTAATCTAGTGAGACGGATAATTGACACAACTGGCGAGAGATCAGGCGCTGATCCGACTTTTTACTTGCCCATCCGATGCATGGATCACCATTCCTATCAGACATAATAATAATAACTCCCCACACCGATTTCGGTGACGGTGGCCAGTTTCATTGAAACCAGGCCATTTACGCAGGAGTAATTTTATAGTGACTAAGTGTGTGCGCAATACACAAGAGCACTCTCTCTTCCTTTTCTCTCATAATCTAGTGGGACGGATAACCGACACGACTGACGAGAGATCAGGCGCAGGTCTGTCTTTTTACATGCCCATCCGACGCATGGATCATCTTTCTTGCCAGACAATCAGGTGTTCAGCCTGCATTGTCTAAATCAAACTTGGAAACAACATTCTCTTTGTTCTAATGCGGGAATCGAACCCACGACCTCCGAGTCGAGAGTCAATGCTCGAACCACTAGACCACGAAGGCGATAAGGTGTGTCTCAGATAATTAGGTGATCAGCATGCAATGTCCTAACCACACTTGAAAACAACTTTTTTTTGTTGTTTTAATACGGGAATCAAACCCACGACCTCCAAGTCGAGAGCCAAGCTCTAATCCGACCTAGCGATACTAGTGGTGGGCAAATGCGCATCATTAGTCGCTGGGCTAATGCGATCAGGTACAAAATTGGTGCAAAAGGGACAAGGGTCCAGCTAACCGTCAACGCTAATAAGACAGTCTTGATACATAACACCAATAAGAGGAAGTTGAAGGAACTAAAACCCCGAACACTCTTCGATAAAACAAGCGAGGTCGAATATCTTGGAGTGATCCTAGATATTATGGGACTTACTTGGAATAAGCACATCGAGGACATTATGAAAAAGGCTAGATGTGTCTGTGATCCTGCCCAAGACTTGTCAGCTCTAAATGAGACCTTCGTTCAAAGGCAATGCTATGCTTGGTTATACACAGCTATAGTGAGGCGATTGTCACATATGCGTAGTGTGGTATGCCACACTACGCAGAAAAAAAGTTGTACAGGTCAACTGCATCAAAACATTAAATAGTGTACAGAGGCTGGCCTGTCTGATAATCATGGGTGCGCTCTCTTCGGCACCCACTGCTTCACTTAAACCCTGTTTCACCTGACTCCACTTCATCTGTTCCTTGTTCATATTATGGAGGCTAAGAAGGTTGTTCTCAGGGCCATGACGACAGGTAGGATAAAAAGCGCATCCACCCTACACTTGGACAACTGCAACAGTCTCTTCTTAAAAGACCTGTCATGGCCATGCCATCGGACACCATGATTAAGGTGCATAACTTCTAGAAGCTATACCCAGTTTTCATAACTTCTAGGGAGGACTGGGTCTCAATTAATGTTCACCTTAAGGACATAATTTGGTTTACGGACAGATCTAGGAAAGACAACCGATATTGTGCTGGACTACGGGGGCGTGCCACCTACAGGCAGATATGCTTATTTGGAAGATTTTGCACCGTGTTTCAGGCTGAGATCTCCGCTATTATTGGTTGATTACTAGAGAACCTACGCAGTCAGTTACATAAATGGCTTCGACAACAGTTCTTGAAATTGTGGACGTTTATAAAACTAAAATAGAAAAAGATTACAGTGATTACGCTCTTTGGAATCAAATCACTGTTAACTGCCAATTCCAAAGCAGTTCCTACTTTGAAATTGTATTATTACGTTGTCTTTTTCATCACTACAAAAGTTCCATAAATTGTGTTGCATTGTAATTGTATGTTACCTTATAAATAAAGTAAACTACACTTTTTTTTTACTACCAAGTACAAAATTCAACCCTTTCAAGGTCACGCCGCCGACGCCGCCGCCGCCGACCCAAAATAGTCGGCGCGCCGCCGCCGACCTATTACCCATCGGCGCTCATATCTAATCTATATCAATTAAAATATCTTAAGTTATTCAAAGGCTTTGATAATAATTATTTATAGTAAGAAAGTATTCAAATGTAACGTACCTACTGTGCACTCATTTTCTTATCTTCTGCGTTCGTATTATACTAATACTACAACAAACTTACATACAGACAAGACATGTACGAATATCAAATGCGTTGCCTTGAATGTTTTATATACGATAGAATACTTACATACAATATAATACAAGTTTTTCAGTACTTTCAAAATGAATCTTGGGGCATATTATGTGAAGTAATCAAAAGGCCAGCTGAAAACAAATAAACTTAATTTTTCAAATTCAAAACTAGAACTACAATTGAACTTTGTAAAACTGGCAAGCAAATAAATTCAAAACATTTTATTAAAACCGAAGGAACCTTATTTTGTTGGAATTATCTTAATATATTTTTGAAATGTTTTATGTTATATTTAAGAGCATATGATGTTTCTGCAAAAAATATTAAAATTATGTTTAAATCTGAATTCGTATTTCGTGGTACAATTTAAATACTTTGGTAGGTAACGAATATTTCTTCTTTTTACCCGATTACGGCGAAGTCAAAAGGAAGGGTAAGGATTTTAGCAGGCATGTATATTTGTTCCTAAATTACTGATCTGATTTTATAGAATGATACCTAACATGTACCTAACCCTGAGTCGGGTTAGGTATCTAGGTACTACATATTTTCAGTTGTATTTAAATGTTTTTATTACAATGCCCGTTCAATTGCAGGTGGAAGGCACCTCATACCTACCTTATATGGGTTAGTAATAAAAAAATATAACGTTTAAACACAAAAAAAAACTTTGCAAAAAGCAGCGCAAGCGGTGGCACGAGACGCAGCTGTTGCTTCCTCTTCCTACGCAAAAAAAAAAGAAAAAACGTCAAAGTATTACATTTTGAGAGCTGTCACCAAAGAAATGTGTATTTTGCAGTTGAGAGCAAAATTAATATTTGGATAAGCAGATTTTTATGCATTTCGGATTTGGCTGTTTTTTTTTTCAAAGTTTTTAAATCAACTACATATTTTAAAGCTTGGCCTAATCTTCATATGGTATCTGCCTGCAACTAGGTACTATAAAAATACACGTTCTTATTAAATTACTAATACACAATCATAGATGTATAATCAAAGATGTATTATATTAAAAAGAGGTACACAATTAACTTACCTACATATTCTAGGAAGTCGGAATATAAAGGTATTATTATGCAATAATAAAAAATCGGTACTATCCTCACTTCATTTAATACGGAATTTGTCGTTTAAAAAAAAATAATGTGTTATTTACAACAAACACAAGAATATGGCAAAGTTAACGTTTTCCGCAAGCCGTTTTAATTTTGAACTTAGGTTTAAGGACCAGAACCAGACCAGAACAGATAAAACGTATCACAAAAAAGTAATAATGCATTTATTATGTTGGAATAGCAGTTTAAAAAATAAAAGTGTACTTAATATATATATCATATATTTCTTAAACTAAAAAAAACGTACTTATCCTTTAACCAGTATTTACAACTGTTGCATTAAGTAATTAAAATAAATAAAATATAATTATAAAAATTATACTCGTACCTATAACGCGTTTCAAATGAGAATAGGAACGTCAACGACCTTTTTCTGTCAAATATCACTTAAAAAGTGCGATTTTCAGAAAAACTTAAGTGCATAATATAAATATTAATAGTCTTGCATCGAATTTAAATAAAAAACGTTAAATAGTAATAAATTATCTAAACATAAATTTAACTACCATAATAGTCTAAATTCGCAACAATATGGCGCCGACTCGATCCTATTCTCAATTGAATCGCACTATATATGTTTTAATTCAAAAAATGGAACGCAGATTTGCGTAAAAAATCAATAATTCGCCGCAAAAGCTGCAACCCCAGGAGCCGCTGTGCTTTTTCCTTTTTTTTTTGTCCATTCTCAGAAGGACGCTACTTAAAATGTGTAGAAAGCGAATTCTATTCAGCTTTGTACATTTTGTAGGAAATGGAGATTTTAAATTCGGTTTTAATATTTCCTATTATAAGATACTTTTGCGAATATAATGTGGACATTTTATGCGGATTCCTAACCGTATTGCGATAAGTGCATTGTACTTTTTACTAGCTATGAATACATAGTAAAGATATGATCATGTGTAGCAAAAAATATCTATAATCCTATCCTATACTTATACTATTATAAATGTGAAAGTTTGTGAGATACCCAATACTATAAAAACGCGGGCGGAGCCGCGGGAAATAACTAGTTCTACTATTCTACTAATATCATAAATGTGAAAGTTTGAGGGGATGGATGGTTGTTACTCTTTCACGCAAAAACTACGGAAGGGATTTTGATGAAATTAAATACGGTAGTAGTTTAGGTTCTGGTAAAAAACATAGACTACGTTTTATCCCGAAAAAGTACAGTATTCCCGCGGGATATTCGATAGTATATTTAAGCAGGCGGAGCCTAGGGAAACAGCTACTACTATTATTAATGTTAAAGTTTGAGAGAATGGATGGATGTATCGATGGATGGACGTTTGTTACTCTTTCACGCAAAAATTACTGTTGGATTTTGATGAAATTTAATATAGTAGTAGATTAGGCTCTGGATCAAAACATAGACTACGTTTTATCCCAAAAAAAATCAATATTCCCGTGGGATACTCGATAGTATATTTAAGCGAATAATCGATCCAATGTGTATGAGTCAATTATTATGTACCTACTCGTACATTATGTAAGTATGTTATTATGCGAAATTTATCAAAATATACTTCACTAGATTAGGATTTATCAAAATATACTCCACTAGATTAGGATTTATCAAAATATACTTCACTAGATTAGGATTTATCAAAATATACTTCACTAGATTAGGATTTATCAAAATATACTTCACTAGATTAGGATTTATCAAAATATACTTCACTAGATTAGGATTTATCAAAATATACTTCACTAGATTAGGATTTATCAAAATATACTTCACTAGATTAGGATTTATCAAAATATACTTCACTAGATTAGGATTTATCAAAATATACTTCACTAGATTAGGATTTATCAAAATATACTTCACTAGATTAGGATTTATCAAAATATACTTTAATAGGAACCGTAACATTTCGCTGCGATCAAAAGTAGTCTATGTGTTTACCCAGACTCTAAACGACTACCATACTAAATTTAATCAAAATAGTTCCGTAGTTACTGCGTGAAAGTGTAACAAACATTCATACATACTTTTTTCGCGTTTATAAACTTTCGTGTTTATATAATACTAGCTGTTCCCGTGGCTCTGCCCGATAATTGTATAGTATCGGATATCCCACGGGAATGGTACTGTACTTTTCCGGTAAAAAATGTAGCCTATGATTTAATCCATAGCCTAAACTAGTACCATACCAAATTTCAACGAAATCCGTTAGGTAGTTTTTGCGTGGAAGAGAACAAACATCCATCCATCCATAAATCCTCACAAACTTTCACATTTATAATATTAGTAAGAAGGATTTGGTAGTTAAAGTAATTAATTTTTTTTTACTAATTTAGATTAAGAATAAACCTAACAAGTGATCCGCAGTTACAATCAAGTATACTAAAAAAGTCAACCCTAATAACCCCAATAAATAAAAAAGCTGTTTCACGTTACGCACAAAAGGTAGCTTTTTATCAGATTTCAAAGATCAGCGATTAGCGGGGTGATTTTGGGGTGTTTTTTAACCGTGGGGTGGTTTTTATTGAAGCGATCTCACACTTTTTTCCCGTGTAACAGGTTTTACGGAGGTGTGTTTACACGTGCTTTTTGTGTTTTGATCCAAATTGGGTTGCTTTTTTAAGGGGAAATATAATGAATAGATTGATGTTAAATAACAAGTTGTTTTATGTATGGATTATGTTTATTCGCTCCGAAAACATTCTACTACTATTATACACTTGAAAGATTGTGAGGATGGATGGATTTTTGTTACTCTTTCGCGCAAAAACAAATGAACGGATTTTGATGAAATTTGTTACGGTAGTAGTTTAGGCTCTGAATTAATAAAACAGGCCAAAAAATTACGGTGTTACCGTGGGATACCCGAATACCCAATACTATATTTTCGTCGGAGGCGCGGGAAAAAACTAGTTGAATTATAAATACCTACTGTTAGATTTGTATAAAAATAAATAAAAACGGATTATATCTAAGTATGTTTAGGATATTTAAGACTTTCTTATTTAAATACTAGCTGTCTCGTACCCACTTCGTCAGACGTAAAATATTTTTACTTGTAAAGTTTTACTTATAAGAAAATAAATGATAAAACTATCCAGTGGACCAAATTTTAAATGAAAGTTTGTGAGGAATGAGGATGAAAGAAAGGATAGATGGATCTTTGTTACTCCTTCAAGCAAAAGCCACTGAACGGATTTTGAGGAAATTTATTTGGTATGGTACTATTTTGAACTCTGAATTAACTCATAAGCCTACTTTTTATCCTGAAAAAGTAGTGTTCCCATGTAATGCTGTATTTAAGTGGTCGGAGCCATCTGCAAAAGCTAGTAGATACATAATAAAATATAATGATACCTAATAACAAATTCCCCACACCGATCTCGGTGGCGGTGGCTGGTTTCATTGAAACCAGACCAGTTAAGCAGGAGTAATTTTATAGTGCCCAAGTGTGTGCGCAGTACACAAGAGCATTCTCTCTTCCTTTACTCTCATAATCTAGTGGAACGGATAACTGACAAGACTGACGAGAGATGGTGCAGGTCCGACTTTTTACATGCCCATCCGACGCATGGATCATCTTTCTTGTCAGACAATCAGTGTTCAGCCTGCATTGTCCTAACCAAACTTAGGAACAACATTTTTTACCACGGAGGCTGTTAACAAATGTTTACTCTAAACATAAGTTACTAGAAACAAAAGTGCGTAGTGAATACGTCAGCGTACGTTTGATTCCATATATTATGACACAGTTTTCTCGCTATGTAAAATTTCGACCTACAATTTTTAAATTAATTACAAAGTGACAAAATGTGGGGTGGTAATTTTTCAATGCCGTACAAAAGGTAATTTATAATTTTTGTTATCTCGATATTGTTATTGAAGTTATTATTACGGGTCAGCCGTCGGCCGCCCCAAGACGCTGGGGCCATTGTAATAGTGCAATGGGTCTATTGTAACATTGCAATGTGTCCATTGAAACAGCACGCTGGGGTCAAAATGGTCGGGGGTCAACGATTTATTACACTTTCGCAAACATAAATACCGTGACATAATCGTTAAATTTTTCTAAATGTCTTCGTAGCAACTGTAATTCTTTATTGACCGATTTCGATAAAAATCTGGATGCTTTCGAAGCCGTATCGGTCTAGAATACGTATGTACATATTAGCTTGAAATATTGAATATTAGAAACAAAAAAGTAGGTAATAAGTAGCGAGGTGTTTTGTATTTAGAGGTCAGCAAAATATACGTCCAATTTTTTTAGGGTTCCGTACCCAAATGGTAAAGACCTGTAAAGGACCTGTAAATACCTGTAAAGGCCTATTTAACTGAGACTTCACTGTCTGTCTGTCTGTCCGTCTGCCCGACCGTCTGTCACCAGGTGTATAACGCATTTCAAATGAGAATAGGAAAGTCAATGACCTTTTTCTGTCAAATATCACTTGAAAAGTGCGATTTTCAGAAAAACTTATGTGCATATAAATATTAATATTCTTGCATCAAATCTAAATAAAAACGTTAAATTGTAATCAATTATCTAAACATAAATTTAACTATCATCTATACATACTCTATACAGATAAATATAATTGAAGTGTCTGTTTGTAATTTCAAATTAACAGCTTTTCACTTAATGCATATGGAAGCATATTCGATACTAACGATAAAATATCAATTTTTAAAAATTTTGTCTGTCGTCTGTCTGTCTGTCTGTCTGTTTGTTCCGGCTAATCTCTGAAACGGCTGGACCGATTTTCACGGAACTTTCACTGGGAGATAGCTGATGTTATAAGGTCTAATATAGGCTACTTTTATTTTAGGGTTCCGTATAAACCGTATAAACCCTTTCCGTTAGTTGCGGGAAACGAAGTTATGCAAACGAAGTTGCGGGCATCAGCTAGTAACAGTGTAAATTCGAAACAATATGGCGCCGACTCGATCCTATTCTCATTTGAATCGCACTATATTTCCTTAACCGTGATAGCTATAGACACTTAAAATGTTCTACACCTATATCTGTTGCCGCTATAACAATAAATACTAAAAACAGAATAAAATAAATATTTAAGTGTAGCTCCCATACAACAAATTACAAACGTGATTTTTGTACGGAACACTTCGTGCGCGAGTCCGGCTCGCAGTCGGCCGGTTTGTTATGAACTTAACATTTTAGTTGATGACTTTGCTAACATAATATTATATTTATTTTTAATAATGATGTATTATCGTTTAACAAGCAATTTATGTTCAGAATATGTAGAATTTGTAAAATATACCTGAGATATATTATTCTAAAATTTTAAAACAAAATTGCGTTTTTTTTTGTAACTCGGGTATTTTCCATGACTTTTTATGTAAATTTTATAGTGAGCTTGGACAAACCCGAGATCTTTTCTGCAAAAATATTTAAACAATTTTGAATTAAAAATGTAATTTTGTGTCTGTTTTATTTAAACCAAATAGCATATAAGTATAATAATTATTTTTGTAGTCAAAATACTCGCATAGTTCAGTGTTTTGATTGCGAGTTTTTGTTATATTAGTTAACTACAATTTGTATGGCATCATAACAACGCCCCTAGTGGCAAACAATGGTAACTAATTCGATGCGATGGTTTCTTTCCACCGAAGAACAGACGTAATGACAGATTGATAAAAGAAATCTGTCATTTAGTCCTGTATGGACAAATGACAGATCTCTCAGTTTGTCTATTCTTGTGTAACCAAAACGCATTTGTACTCTACAGTTGTCATAGCATGCTGTGGGTGCTGGTATACCAGGTTTTTTCTGTCTAAAATTCAACAATAACACTAAGGTGTCCCGCATGAAGCTCCCAAGAATACTCACATGTCATAGGTCACATATAGCATATCTTGTCCTTTGACCCTACGAGGACAGAAAGGTTAACGGTAAGAAGGACCTCAACTGACCGTTAACCTTTGCTCTAAGACGTGTGCGACCGTTATGTAATTCACAATTGGAATATCCAACACAATCGAACCCATTGACCCGTAACCTAAACATCTTTCCCATCCTAATGCCGCTTTAGTTTCGAACATAAATCAACAATCGAATATAAGAGTTCGATTTTCGAAAATGTGTCAAAATCGAAGCCAACGGTCACCTAACAATGGCGGCTACAGTTACATTTCATTTCACGTAAAACGCAACAATGTACGATTGTTATCGATGGAAAAAAGGGTAGATTTTAGTAATCTTCTTAATGGCGTGTATGAAAAGATTATAAATTAAGTTCTAGCAACAAATAAAAGTGACCCCTGCATTGTAGCGGTGTCAATATGTGTGACCGTTCCTTTGTGTTTGACCCCCGAGTAAGCGCCAATTTGCGAACGCTCCGGTTCACGCATGATCATCTGCCCACCAAGCGGATTTAAAACTGTTTCGCCGACTGTCATTAAAGAAATTGAAACGGGACAAAATATATACTAGTACATTAAAGTACAGCGCGATCATTTGCGAATAGTCTCAGCAATTATCGTTTTTTGTATGACAATGACAGCTGACGATATACGAAAAACGATGATTCCTGAAATACATTAGAAAATTGTTTTTTCTGTTATAATAAAACAGATAACCTCTGTGGGTTAGCTAGTTGGTGCTCACAAGTTCTATGAGAACTTACCACCAGGGTCTAGACACACGAGTCCACATATATATTATTATTTTAAATATCGACATAAGCTCCTACTTAACCAGCTTCTAAACATTTTCCTTTGACGCCTCAAAATATTCAAACATAAAAGTCGTGACCGCAACGACTGCAGACTTGGTTGAACTACGTAGGTATTTAAACGAAATTAGCTATGTGTGCATGTATTCAACGGCGCTGTTATGTGATTTTCACATGAGCCCACTTGCAAGTTGCAACCCAAAATCTAGGGGTTATACATAATTACGTAAATTATATCAATGACAAAAGTATATATATATATATATATATATATATATATATATATATATATATATATATATATATATATATATATATATATATATATATATATATATATATATATATATATATATATATATATATATATATATATATATATATATATATATATATATACTTATATTGTGATTCATATGAATAATTTATGTTTGAAAATATTTGCGAAATATTAGCATTAAATGTTGTTTCTTTAGTTGTAAAGCAACACATTATCTTTTATTTCCATATTGTTAAAAAATCTTATTATATTCATAAAACATTTATTCTTGATGCTATTCGCATTTTACTGGAGCCCCTTTTTTATTTTTATTTCATTAAAATTTAACGAGACGCCACTGTTAAGAATTTAATGGAACATAATTATAATTTATACTTGAGAAAATATTTTTTGATGCACATAATTTTAAATTTAACTCGGTAAAATTGCATTTCTTTACTAAAATTCATTATCATAACTTGTTTTGGTTTATTTTAAGCATTTATTTGCAATTAGACAGTTAGTATTTTTTTCATCCATATGGATGGATATTTGCAATTAGACAGTTAATAAAGAAAGAATTTGAATTTGAATTTAAATTCTTTTGAATTTATACCTGGGTATTGATCAGATAAAATAATGCCAATCTTATGTTCCTGTGTCACTTTCTGCAATAGCTTTATAAAATCATTTGAATTCTGTGTTTTCGAGGTCAAAATATAAGCATATCTTGTAAAGTGATCTATTAAAAGATGTAAATATTTCTTTGTAGATCGAGATCCACCAAATCCTCCAATAGTGTCTATTGACATTATTTCATAAGGACATGAAGCTGGTCCTAACTGAGACAATAGCCCATAATTATATTTACCTCTGGACTTATTTCTTATGCATACTTCACATGTGTCACACACATTCTTTATATTTCTCATCAAGTTATTTGGAGTATAAAATGCGCTTATTTTATTTCTTATCTGTTCTGCTCCTATGTGACAATAGAGGTAATGAATATCTTTTATTAGCTTTTTACCAAATTCTTCCGTTAGGTATGATTTTTTCTTTTTTCTTTGACTTTTTATAGTATATTGAATTTTGAAACTTTAATTTATTTTTATTTAGTCTTATGTATTCATTTCTTTGCTGGTCACATTGGATATCTTCTATTTTAACAAAATTTACAATTTTTAAATTATCATCATGATTATCATCTGCTTCCAATACTGGATTTCTACTAAGACTATCAGCTTCCAAATTATATTTACCTGGCGAATAAATAACTTCAAAATTGTATTGAGATAAATAATATGTAAGATCGCCTAGTTCTTCGTCTGGTCGAGATTTAATATTCATTTTTTCTAAAGGTTTATGATCTGTAAAGACTGTAAACTTTTTCCCTAGTAACCAATGTTACCAATACTTAACAGCCTCCTTTATAGCTAAACATTCTAAGTAAATAGCTTTTTTCTTTTTCTGAGTATCATTAAGTTTTCTTGAAAAATATGCACATGGCTTTTCCTCTCCATTAAGCTGTGGCTGTTTCATAACAGCGCCAATACCCAGTATGCTGGCGTCAGTATAAATATTTATCGGTAAATCAGGATCAAAAATAGTTAATATAGGCTTCTGGCACATTAAGTTTTTAATCAACTGAAAAGATTCTTAACACTTTTTTGACCAAACAAATTGTTGCCCTTTTCTCAATAAATTATGTAAAGGATCTAAAATGATTGATATATTTGGTATATATTTACCATAAAAATTGATTTTTCCTAAAAATTGACGTACGTTCTTTTGCGTCTTTGGTATAGGGAAATCTTTTATTGCAATTAAATTATCTTTCAAAGGAGTTATCGTGTTGTCCTTAATTATATGACAAAGGTACTTTACTGAATCTTGTGCAAAGTTACATTTTGAAAATTTTAGTCTAAATCCTTCTTTTGATATTGCTTCTAGTAGTAATGATAAATGAGTAATATGTTCTTGAAACGTCTTAGAAAATATCAAAATGTCATCAATATAATTTACAGTAAAGTTCGATAGTTTGTGTTTCCTTATGATATTGCTTAATACTCTCTGAAAAATCGCTGGTGACTTTTTTAATCCAAAGGGTAGGCAGGTCCATTGAAAATGTCCATCTTGAGTTACAAAAGCTGTTTTATGTCTGTCTTCAATTTTGAGCGGGATTGACCAAAATGCTGAATTAACATCAAGTGTTGTGAAGTATTTACAATTTCGAGTTTTCACCACTAAGTCTTCTATTAAGGGAAACGGTTGTGATTGTGGTATTACAATTTCATTTAAATCTCGGAAATCAATACATAATCTGGATTTCCGTCCGTCTTCTTTTTTATATGCCAGAGTAACAGGTGCTGCAAAAGGACTATATGATTCTTCAATTAAATTTTCTTCTAATAATTTAGCCACCTGCATTTCTATCTCTTTTTTATCCCCTATACAACATCTATATTAATAATAATAATAATAATAATAAGACATTTATTCAAAACAATTTGGACATTACACTACGCAACTACATTACATTAAAATAAAGTGAGCATTAATTAAAAAGTTGCTAAGGATAGGTAGGTGGTGTAATGCTCAAACCAATGAAAAGGAGCCCACTCAGGTAAATGACTGAGGAATACCACAGTCCCTGATTTTCTGTGGATCCGTACCTGTTGTCAGGCGTGTGACAGACCACTCAAGGCGACAGCACAGTGATATACTTACACAAATTTATTATAATTATGTAATTATAAATTAAAATATATATATTACATACACAATTAAATGTAATAAATAGTAATCATAATTAATATATTAGGTATGTTTGATTAAAATTAAAATAACATATGGTGCATTACAAATATACACGGTGCCAAGGTCATCTACTGCAGTAGGCATTAAGTAAACGTAAACAACGGGAGGCTGTAGGGGGCAGGGGGCAAAGTGCAGGCGCACCGACACAGCGTCAACGCATTCTGCGCCGCGCGTGCTGGCCGCCGCGGGCTTGTCGTATTATCACCGCGACTGGCATGGAGCACCACGTTATGAAATTGATATGTATGGATGTAAATACAGAACGAGATATATAATATACTAATATTTCGATTAAGAGTTTGCTGTGATATGGGAAAGATTAATCCAAATAATACAGGTGCGTGTTTACTACTAATATATACCTACTGAAAAAATATTATACTTGCCTATATGAAATTAGACGAAAATTATGTTGATACCTATTATATCAAGCTAAAAAATAAAAAAACCATTACTTTATGACCCATATAAGGCGAAAACACTAATAATTGCTTCTATAGTTTTAGTGTATTTTTTGCGAAAAGGCTTTTCAAATGGGAATGGAAGGTTGCGAAGCGATTGAGAATTGTTTGCCGTCAGATTACCTGGCAAGCGTCTGAGTCACACAGGAACCACCATGCTTCGGCTCGAGAAATAAAGGGTAAGATATTAATATTAATACTGAACGTATAACATTTTATACATTAAACAAAATATTATAATATACGTGCAATATTTTTTGGTGTATGTGGTAGTAATGGTGGATATTATGAACTCATTAGTAAGTAAAAAATAATAAAAGTAGTGTGATAGATATAATATTTAATTTGATATTTAGTTTGAAAGCTGGTCTCGCAATAATAAGGTCTTGAGTTTGGTTTTAAAATTATTTTTTGTTCGCAGAGCACGAAGAGGAGGTGGGAGAAGGTTATTCCAGATTTTGCTTGCCAGGTATCTGAAACTACCTCTGAATGCAGCCGAGTGATGAAGTGGAGTAACCAGTAGATAAGCTGAACCTCTAGTGGTAACGGACAGCTGATTATCGCTAGCCCACTGTAGCTTATTATACAGGTAGGACGGGGTTTTGAAATTCACCACACCGAATAGTAGGGAAGCGAAATGTAACTGTTGGCGACTATCCATCTTCAGCCATTTCATATTGTTAATATATGGCGTAACGTGGGCGCGCGGGGGTATGTTGCAACAATATCTTACACACGCGTTTTGCACCTTTTGTACCAAATATTTAGAACGTGAGAGCAAACACGGACCTATGACCGCGTCCGCATAGTTCAAGTTAGATAGGACAAGAGATTCACATAGGGTAGCACGTAGACCTTCAGAAATAAAATTTCTTATTCTGTATAAAAGCTTTAGCCGGTAGAAGCATCGACTTACGGTCTACACTACATGCTTCTCGAACCTAAGCCCTTCGTCCATCAGGACTCCCAGATTCCTAGCTTCTGTCACCCTATCGATCTTAGTGTCCAAAATATGAATTGTAGGGTGATTGGCAGTAACTTTTTGAATTTGACCTTTGGTGCCCAAAATCATGTACTTCGTTTTAGTGGGATTAAGTACCAGGGCATTTTTCTGAGACCACTCGCTAATGCGCGCCAAGTCCTCGTTTAGCTTGTTGGTGGCCTCGATTGCATAAGACGGTTTAAAAGTGATATACAGCTGGATGTCATCGGCATATATGTGAAATTTACAGAACTGTATATGCTGTATAATGTCTGCGCAATAGATGGAAAAAATTAAAGGCCCAATCACTGAGCCTTGCGGGACACCTCTATTTACTCTGCAAGGGTGCGACCGAAGTGGCGTACCATTATTACTATTTATTTCCACTACCTGGGACCGGTTCATCAGATAGGAAGCGAACCACGTAATGACTCCGTCATCAAAACCGTAGTACTTTAACTTAGCTAAAAGTAATGATACATTAATAGTTTCGAATGCACGCGAGAAGTCAAGCAAAACAAAGATCGTAACCTCCCCCGAATCCTGCGCCGCGATAATGTTGTCCACCACATCGAGCAGTGCAGTAGTCGTGCTATGTAGCCTGCGAAACCCCGACTGTACCGAAGGCAATATATTGTTTTCCTCAACAAACTTGCTGGTTTGACTATATATTACCTTCTCGAGTACCTTTGACAGATTATGGTCTTTTAGCGCAGTACCTATCGACCAATAAATAAATATGAGCTTCGTAATCTTTTACTTTACCAACATCGTACTTGCCTGTCGCGAAAAGTGATTTATATTTTGATATAAGATTATCAATATCATTCTGTTGATCCACATTAAGGCGATTCACCATAATAGTAAAGTCTTTTTCCTCTAGGTGTTCGTTAAAATTAATTTCATATTTTTTGTTTGCTTTGTCAAAATTGGTTGTTCTATAAAATGTCTTTGTTTTATAATATGTCTTATTCTCCTTAAACGGAATACTTTGTTTTATTTCCAAGTATTCATCTTGAACAAGATGAAATTTTTTTATTATGTCTAATCCAATCAAAAAATCGTAATCGAAAGTTTCTGCGTCTATGACAAATACATTGACATCTCTCTCTATATCGAAAATCTTTATTTTGAGAGTTATCATACCAACACTCTTTTTAACGCCATTAATCGTCTTGAGGTTCGCATTTATACCGTCCTTATTATTTTGAGTACCTTTTATTGTCAAAATTTTGGAATTTACTAAGGACACATTCGAACCTGAATCATAGATCCCTTTTATTTTTAAGGAGTCATTTAATTCAACTTCAATTTTGATTAACGGCGGGATATCAAGTTTTTTGGATTGATTTCATTTAGTTCAACTTCTAACTCTGAATTGTTAACATTTCTTATTGGATATCTGTTTTCTCCTACTGCTTGTGAGCTTCTTGTATTCTTATTTTGTTTCTCTGATTCATTGTCAGCATTCCTTCTAAAGTTGTTTTGAAAATTCTTTCTGGTAACTAAATATTCTAGACCTCTTACTTGGTTAAATAAATCTTCTGTTGTTCTTAAAATATTTCTATCAATTTTATTTATCACAAATATAGGTAATCCCGTTGCAATTAAATCAATCAATGTACAAACATTAATGTTTTTGTTCACTTCCAATAAAAGTCTCTCTTTTTTCAAGGCATAGTCTAATAAATAACCTTGTCTGTAATATAAATAAAATAAATATAAATAAAATTGCATACCTGACTGGTGACCAACCTTTGTCAGCATAAGTTTCACAGAAACATTCCTTCCATGTTTTCCATTCCGAATTACTTGTATATTTAATCATCATGGAGGTATACCAGTCTAGGTCTTCTAAAAATGCTCTTATAATCTCAATTTTCTTTGCATCTTCAACAATTGATAAGCGTGAACATTCCTTTTCAAATCTATTCATCCATTGAGATGCATTAGATGTCCTCCTGTTAAACTTTTCCAAAATAAATTTGTCTACTACATTTATGTAATAATTCTGTCAAAGACTCTTCCAAAATTCCTATATGCTGTGGTGCTCTTTCAAATTTTGAAGTTATTTCCTCTAAAAAATATCCGTTAAATTGAATGTTTCCATCGTCATCTATATAGGTATCATGTATTTCTTGTGTCATTGTTATCCATACTTGCCTTCTCTCATGCCTTTTCTTCAATGTTTTTTTTATATTTTCAAATTCTCGCGTCTTTAGAACAGCATCATGAAATTTAGCTGGTTGTAATTCTTCCGGAATCGAGTATGTTCTATTATCAGCATCAGTAATCGAAGTTAAGCATATAATATTAGTTTTTGGATCATCACTTGCCTTTACCACAAATTCGAATCTCAGTTTTTCCATTGTTCACAAGTTATAGCGAAAATGTTGTTTTATAACAAGATTTTTTAACAATATGGAAATAAAAGATAATGTGTTGCTTTACAACTAAAGAAACAACATTTAATGCTAATATTTCGCAAATATTTTCAAACCACCTGTAATTCTGTGTTTCAAACATAAATTATTCATATGAATCACAATATAAAAGTCTGTCAAGTATTTCCTGTCAAGACAAAAAAGAGTATCAAGGAGGAGCAATGAGGTTACATGAATAACATAATATTAAGGATTTGAAACATTTTGCTCTTTTGTTTCTTTAGTACATTTATAATATTAAAGTTTCGTTTATATCCCGTTGAAAACAAACATTTTGGTCCGTTATAATAATGATTTGGTACGAATCCTTAATTATTTTTTTAATTGTACACATATAAACCACGTACAACGTACATTGTTCTAAGGACATAGGGACTTTTACTATGTAACGAATTCTTTGATTCTTAATAATATTATGTTACAGTAATTTTAAATATAAATAGTACAATTAACATGCCTATATCAAAATTTTAATATTTTGTTTTTAATAATTTACTTTTTTATTAAGCTGTCTTGCAGTGTGTAATAATTTAACATTCACCTATAGCTCACACTTTCTTATACATAATCTGTCTTCTAAACGTGAGATTCTGTAATTGGCTGTCTAATGCTATGACTTGTAATGTATTGTTAATTTCTGGCTGTTGAATCTCCTGTGATTAAATAAATAAATAAAATAAATAAATAAAACAATTAGCCACGGCGACCGAATATAAAATTAGGTTATATGTAAGCGTTAGATTGCATCTGGATTACAACGGCACATTTTATTTTAACAGTTTATTTTACACATAAATTATTAAGAATAATATACAAAAAAAAAAAGTAAGTAAAAATATTAATAACTGAGAAGTAGGAAAATAGGTAAATATTTTCAGGAAATAAATAATTACAGTATGAAATTATTTTTTAGTTCAAATAATATAACTACTCGTACTTCATAAAACCCTAATATAGTGTCGAATAAATAAATAACTCCACACTCCACATACCGATTTCGGTGACGGTGGCCGATTTAATTGAAACTAGGCCAGTTACGTAGGAGTAATTTTATAGTACCCAAGTGTGTGCGCAGTACAGAGCACTCTCTCTTCCTTTACTCTCATATCCCAACGGCACGGATAACCGACACGACTGGTGAGAGATCAGGCGCAGGTCCGACTTTTACATACCCATCCGACGCATGGATCATCTTTCTTGTCAGACAAGTAGGTGATCAGCCTGCATTGTCCCTACCAAACTTGGAAACAATTTTTTTTTGTTGTTCCAATGCGGGAATCGCGCCCAGGACCTCCGAGTCGAGAGCCAATGCTCTAACCACTAGACCACGGAGGCTGCCCAAGCTTACTGAGACCTACCACTGGAATATCCATACTGGAATATATATAGAAATCCATACTCTCGAATGCATTATATCAAGATTGTAGTGTGAACATAAATAATGTAATTTCTCTCACACATAACCGTAAAATTGTGGAAATATTTTAAATTTGGTCCGGCCATAAAATGCACAGCCATTAGCTCCATTGAACTTGACCCCTCGGCAAAAATAATAGCAGGGGCCAAATAAATTAAAAATGGTTCAAAAATACCCCTTGACAAGCGCAGTTAGATTTATTACGAGAGGCGGGGTCCAGTGCTGGGTGGAATTATTTGGTCAACAGTGATGGTTCGAGGTTTTACTTGTTTTAATAACTATGCAGCTATGGTCAGAATTTTCTTTATACTTGTGTTAATGCATTTCCAGCATAATATACCAATATAATATAAGGTTCGGTAAAATCAACTACGGATATTTTGGGAATATGATCTACTGCTTATGTAGAGACGTTTAGGCAGAAAAGTAATTGTTGTACTCCAGAAAAAATCTTACTTTATAGCGAATTTGCGTTGAGCGGAGAGTCACCCATTATGAGATGATTATTTAGCTTTGAGTATGACAATATTTATTTTTGTCTTGTCTTTATATGCGCAGTAGATCATATACCCAAATTACCCGTAGTTGATTTTACCAAATCTTAAATATTATCGACAATATTCTTAGATGTCGACAATATAATATAATGTCTCTGAAAATCAATAACGGATACTTCGGGCACATGATCAACTGCTTATGTAAAAACGTTTAGGCAAAAAAATAATTGTCATACTCAAAGTAAAAAATCACATGTATGGGTGACTCTCGGAAAAACGCAATCTTGCCCATATAACCAAAAAACATTTTTGCTAGTATGACAATAATTTTTCTTACGTCTAGTAAGCAATAAATCATATGCTCAAAATATCCGTAATTGATTTTACCGAACTTTATATAGATCTATGTTGGACATAATATTATAAGTAACAGATGAGACAAAGCATACTTATCTACAGACTACGATAGCTTGTTATATAGGGATTGCATAATTAATAATAATAAATACGTCATATATTATTACTAGCTGACCCGGCAAACGTTGTTTTGCCTTATAAATTATTTGGAAAATAGATAGTAGCCGATTCTCAGACCTACTGAATACGCATATAAAATTTGGTAAAAATTGGTAAAGCCGTTTCGGAGTAGTACGGTAACTAACATTGTGACATGAAAATTTTATACATTAGATTAATTTATTATATTATGCATGTCAAGGCAAAATGTGTCCACAACTAAACTACCCTATTTTTGAAGTTGTCTGGGGCAGTCGAGGGTTGGTTTAATCAATTCGCATTTAATTAACAAAATCTACTAAAATTCAGATGGCGTAACTTTTCTTCTATGAAGATTTTTCTGTACCTACTTAGTTTTGAAAATTGAACTCATTACTTTCCAGCCAAAAAAGGCATCAAATTTTAATTTTTCTTCTTCGCAAAGAATAAGCTTTACAATATTATGTAATTGTTTATCCTACTTACTAAGTTCATAAAATAAATTTATCTATATCTATACAGATAAATAAAATTGAAGTGTCTGTTTGTAACTTCAAATTAACAGCTTTTCACATAATGCATCTGAAAGTATATTCGGTACTTACAATAAAATACCAATTTTTAAAATTTTTGTCTGTCTGTCGGTCTGTCTGTCTGTTTGTTCCGGCTAATCTCTGAAACGGCTGGACCGATTTTCACGGGACTTTAACTAGCAAATAACTGATGTTATAAGGTCTAACATCGGCTACTTTTATTTAAGGGTTCCGTTATAAAAATAGGGTTCCGCTTCCGTCAGTTCTGCGCAAACGAAGTTGCGGGCAACAGCTAGTCTTTAATATAAATGGAAACGAAACCGTAAAATAAAAGTATCCTAAGTTACTCCTTATAACATTAGCTACCTGCCCATGAAAGTCTGGTTAAAATAGATACAGCCGTTTCAGAGATTAGCCGGAACAAACAGTCAGACAGACGGACAGACAAAAATATACATCCAGTGTAAAGCTGTTAATTTGGAATTACACACGCACTTCAATTTTATTTATTTGTATAGAATATTTTGCGTAATCTACCAGATATCACATATTACTAAACCAGTAACCACATAAATCACCGAACTCAGGTGTACTTACCTGAAGTAAATCTATGGAATGTATTATGTAATCCTTTGTTACTTCTAAATCGACACTTTTTATACACCGTTTTGTTAGCACGACAAACGAATTTAAACATTACCTCACATTTATAGAGTTCAATTTGCCGCGAGCACGCTCAGTATAGCGGGTGGATCGCAAACATTTAAAAAGAGAAGCGATTTTTTAATTTTCTTTTGTGCTTTTTAGGGAATTACGAATGTTCTCGGCCTTGACAATAAATGCCAAGCGTGATCGATGGGTTTCGCAGCACCTGCGCGACAATACGCGGTAATAGCAGTGAAATCGCAGTCCAAGTTATGGATCATAAGGTAAATAACCATTTGCAGGTAGCGGAGACTCCTAATAAATAATTGACTTCCTAAGAATTTCAAAATATCTGCAATTGTAAAGATAAGTGTATTGATAGTAAACGGAAGGCTACGGGTAGAGAAATTAATTTTTTTTACAAAAGTTAACTTCCTATACCTATTAATGTATGCTATCATAATATTACTATCTCTATAAATGTACTTCAAATGAGACAATCTTGTATAATTTATATAATTGGTTTCTTGAAAACGGCTGAAAGTATTACTATGAAATTTAGTATGAGTTAAATGTAAGGAGTTACATTTTTCTCGGTTTTTCTCCCCCAATACTCCTTTTGGGGGAGAAAAATCGATCTAGCTAGCCTAGCCAACTCTTATTCCTAAGAAACTGCGTCTAGTAAGGAAGCCGCGCATTTTAAGCTACATAATATGTCTTTTCTTTCGTCGTGCAACAATATATCAATATCAGTTCGATTGGCAGTTTGGTATGCAACGGTACATGTATAATTTTTGATTTGTTCGAAAATACGGAATATGATGAGTTCGAATCCCGTTCAGATAAATATTTTTGTGATTTTTTTTAGTTTTTTAAGTTTATCAGATACCCAGGTAATTTACTATAATATCGAAGACTTGGTGGTGATTTTTTTTGCGGTTTCACTTAGAAAAATTATAAAAATTGACAATGAAATTTTCTGAAATAAAACTCTTCAAATCTCTTTAATTCTAGTTAGAAATTTAGATTAGGCTTCGCATTCTCACTTTATGTTCTTTCTTCTAACGGCCGAATACTGAAACGATAGTTAAATTAAGTGACACTCAAGTCATACGCTGTCCTTGTCATTTCGGCTAGCAGAGACAGTGACGGCCTGTGAATAGGAGAGCTCTTAATTTCTATTAGCGTTACAGATTACAGTATTCGGCCGTAAGGCTTCTATTTTCTGTGCAAGCTTGGTCTAGTATAATACCATGTAGCTCCACTATGAATAAAACATGGCCGTGAAGGGAGTCAACCCTTTCCAACCACCCCAACTTAATAAATGAAATCTCCCACACTTTTTTGTGACAATGGGGATAGGGTTGGGTATATAGTATTGATTGTTGAAGAGGTACATACAACTGTTACCCACGCTGTAAAAGGGTCCAACCCCTTATCCTACTGACACCCAATAATGAGGATCGTCAAATAAAATTGATTTAAAAATTGCAACTTGCAAAATGAAACTGTGAAAGGGGGAACCATTGTACCATATTCAATAACTTTGTTAATTGAAGTGTCCTTTGCCCAGCATATTGCATCTATAGAAATACCCGAAAAGTAATCAAATTGATAAAATAATCTTATGTATTTTATACTTTAAACGAGATAATCTTTATTTATAATCGGTTTTTCGAAAACGGCTGCAAGTATTACCATGAAAAATATGATATAAAAATCGATCTAGCTAGGTGTTATCCCTGGAAACAGTGCATTTGAAGCTATCTAATATGTTTTTTATCTCGTTATGCAACAATATATCAATAATTTCGACTCTATTATATCAGTCAGATGGGCAGTTTGGTATGCGTACCTATTGCGTATAATTTATAATTTTTGCATTGTTTGAAAATTCCGAAGATGATGGGTTCGAATCTCGGATATCTTTGTGATTCTTTATTTTTGTTTAATCAGAACTCCGAGCCAAGCTCGGTTACCCATGTACTGTTTATAATTGAAAAACTTTTGAAGTAATTTTGTATTGAGGTACGGTAGTAACAATTTACTATAAAATTGCCTCCGTGGTCTAGTGGTTAGAGCATTGGCTACTCGGAGGTCGTGGGTTCGATTCCCGCATTGGAACAACAAAAAATGTTGTTTCCAAGTTTGGTTAGGACAATGCAGGCTGATCACCTGATTGTCTGACATGAAAGATGATCCATGCGTCGGATGGGCATGTAAAAAGTCGGACCTGCGCCTGATCTCTCGTCAGTCGTGTCGGTTATCCGTCCCACTGGATTATGAGAGTAAAGGAAAGAGAGTGCTCTTGTACACAAGAGCACTCTCTTTCCTTTACTCTCATAGTACACTGCGCACTATAAAATGACTGCTGCGTAACTGGCCCAGTTTCAATGAAACCGGCCACCGTCACCGATATCGGTGTAGGGAGTTATTTTTGCTAGAAATTCGACATTCACGATCACTTCCAAGAAACACTACGTTCACGACAGCTAGTTAGCTCGAAGAATCGAGTGTTCCAGTAGGTAAGGCATAAAAAGTGCTCAATAATAAATAGTATTTCGCCACGTGTTCAAAGTGGATGTGGAGTGTTGCGCGTGCTACTGCCGCGGCCGTCTGCCACTCGAATATTACACAAACAAAAGTGACGAATGCCTTTCAAGTGCCTACTTCCCCTTTTAAAAATCCTCCTTTTAAAAAAGGCGAGGACAGATATGGGATATATATGTCAAAACGTTAGATTGTGAAATAACTAATGAGATTATAAAAAAATGTCGAAAGGTTCATTACTATGTTATGTTTATTCATTACTATATGTAAGTTGATAATCTAACGAAAAATAATGTGTTAAATTATAGGCAGAATATTCGCGTCCGAAGTCTATAAACATTTTACAATTTCGCTAGTTATTTTACAATCTAACGGTATTTACAATTTTACGGTGACATCACAGAATTCAAAACATGCAGAATGAGTGTTCGATCACATTTGTATGCAGCGCACTGTGTCCAAAACCATGGCGAAATACCGCCCCGCCCGCACTTTTTAATTTTTACTCTTTACACTTACAAAACCAATCGCGTTGTTATAATATTACGACAATTAGGTATTCAATAAAAATTAATTGAAAAAAAGTTGGGTAAAATATTCCGTTATTCTGTGGCAACATATTGTGTGAATAACCATTCCAATTTGGAGTGGTTGTGACGGCCTCACTTTTAAGCGTGTTGACGGCTTCTGGATGATTTCTGTATTCTGTGGGTGACATATAATATACATTAGGAATCGGATAACATCTAGGTCCTATGAAAAACAACAAGGCCTGGAAAACCATTCGACTAAGTGCAAAAGTAGTTGAAGATCGATTCTATTAATTAAGTACTGCAATAATATAATTACCATCCAAGGCCTTTAGTCAAGATGCATTCGATAATTTCGACGGCAAAGTTCGAAAACAAAATGTATGGGATTTGGCATAGGCATCGCAAGCGACATGTAACTTAGCGATGACTTATGCCAAAAATACCATAAATTTTTAATTTCGAGCTTCGCTGTCGAAATTATCGAATCCATCTTGACTAAAGGCCTAGTACCGATATGTTAAAACTGCAAAATGGTATTCTCATAAACGTTAAACCAACATCAACCCCGTTGTGATTGGTCCAAACTCCAAAAATAAAAAAAAAATATATCTATAAATCTATATAAAATTAAAGTGTAAGTTAATTACGAGAATTGCGGTTCTGTATAATGTTCATATACCGTTCAGGGTGCCAATAATTCTTAGAGGAATTGGCACCAGCCCCAGTGATAAATAAGGTCAAAATATTCTCGGACAACCCAAAGGAAGCCCTACCTCGCAGAGTCGTATAAATGAAGAGAATCGAATAGCTAATAGGCAAGTTAGGAGTAAGCTCACGAACAAATACGGTCTTACTACACTAGACCAAGAAAAGTAATAACAAATAAGACGAAAAAGAAATTTTTTTTCCATGCCCTTTCTTTTGATTCTTAACTATTTTTACCATTTTCAAAAAGCGACGCGACACCGAAATGAATTTATGTTAATATAGTAAAATTAAATATTTGTTGATTTGATTTTAAATAAGTTATCATATAGTAAATATTTGTTATTATTTAAATTTTTTAGGGTTCCTTACCCGAAAGGTAGAAACGGGACCCTATTACTGAGACTTCTGTGTCTGTCCATCTGTCTGTCACCAGGCTGTATCTCTTTAACCGTAATAGTTAGACAGTTGAGATTTTTAAAGACGATGTATTTCTGTCGCCGCGCTATAACAACAAATACTAAAAACATAATAAAATAAATATTTAAGGGGGCTCCGATTCGAATAATGTTTTTGCCGTTTTGTACGGAACCCTTCGTGCGTGAGTCCGACTCGCTCTTAGCCGTTTTTTTTGTAAAAACGACCTTACGGAACTATGGCCACTTACGACCTTTCATAACCAAGTAGGTTTTCCTTTTTTTTTAAGGCCAGCTCCAGTCATAACGGTTACGAGCACAGCCGCCAATTCGCCAGCACAGATTATTTTTATTTTATTTTAAAGCATTTATTGTAAAGCATGTTTATTTTAATAATTCTTTTTACCGTATTAAACTATGTATAATTAATTATAATTAATATGTTTTTAATATGAAGTTATTCACTCAATTTTTGTTGCTTGTGACATTTAAAGTTTTTATTTATGGAAAAATATTTGTACCTACAACTCCAACTGTAGTTTAGTTACGTATTAAGGCCACGTAGACCAAGCGAAATAGGCATTTAACGCTTCCAAGAGTTGCCCGCAATTGCCGCAAAGCGAGCCGCGCGCCTACGTCGCCGGCGTGAACTTACATGAACCCAAAGTGTTACAGTGTAGACGTGTCGGCAGTAGGTCATCTTATTTTATTATTTGTATTGAAAAAGATAATAAAATCCATAGATAACTGTTTTAATGCAACACATAGCACACATAATTTGAATAGATATTATAGGTAGGTACCTACCTAAGTAAAAAATGCTTAAATTATATTCAATTATTTTGACAGTTTCTATGCAGTGTGTTCTGTTACAAGTATAAAAACACGCTGTGTTCGATGTGTGCATGGAGACGAGTACCTATCGTTAGCTCGTGTGGTCACTAAAGTACGTGTCGTTTCGTGAGATAATAATACTGTATCAGGTAGGTGCTGACGATTTGATGGTAACTACTTAGGCAGACACTTGCAAAAAATGTATTCCTACTGCCGAGTCCGCACGTTTGCCACTTGCCGCAAAATCCAAACCTCCACAAACGTTTGACTTTTTGAAAATCCAGATTTCCGAATTTTTTCTCCCAAAAATCCGGATTATCCGGATAATTCAGATTTTTTCATTTTTTTTTAAATTTGTTGCATATTTTATAAAACTTTAATGTTTATTTTAGTACTATGTTGTAGCAAAACTTACACTCATTAGTAAAAAAAGAGTTACTTTTTTATAATTTAATTTAAATAAATTCTGATTTTAAGTTGTAAGTATTAGAATTACAATCTGAATAAATAAAAACATAATGAGATTATATCAAAATTATATACTTAATTATATATTTTTTTTTATTTTTAGAAATATTTTTAATTACGTTTCAAATCCTACAATGTTCAGTTTTATAGTTAGTATTTTATTTTAAATAAGGTATGTATATATTGTTATTTACTAAATGTTCCAGCAGAAAGAATTATAAAAAATTGGAATAGCCTGTGATCTTTTTAACGCTTTTTTTACATATTCACCACTACCGTTTTCGTAAAGTTCCATTTCTATGTGAAAGTACTAACGTAGGAAAATTAATACAGTTTAATAAAACGTAGGAAACTGAAAATCCTTTAAATCGAGATCCGGGGAGTGAAGACAAATCATTTGAAGCATGGGGCTGAACAAATAATTTTGTATGGACGAAATTGGACCACTTTTGAGTTATTGAAAGTAAAAATCACCCACCTGTTTAGGTAATAATTGAACACGTAAATGGTGTTTTTAATTCCCTCGGTAACTAACAGAAGTACAATAAGCAATTCTAAGCACAATTTAAAACCTATAACTGTTGTAAGATCTTTATTTTAACATTTTACTTACAAATAAACAGTAACATCTTACTCTTCATTGCACTTTGAAGTTTCCGCTATAAGATGAAAACTACATTACTTAAAAAAATAACAGTGGTTTACACAAATCGTTGGTGCTATTTTTGACACCTATATCTTTTCTTTAAAATATTATCTAAAAATAATTATTTCTACGCAAAAACAGGAGCGTTGATTTTCATTTAGTTTTGCTACTGACTCGTTCGGCAAAATTCTCTCTAATCTTAAACCAACCAGTCAGGTATTATCGACTCCAAAACTTCTTCCTGATATCATAGAGATAATATTTAGGTATTTGGACTTAGATATTCATTATTTAGAAGATAATTAAATATAGTTAAACCACTACATTTCTTTTTAAGCTATCATATTAATTTGGCATTCTATGATTGTAGAAATTAAAATTGCAATAATATGTTTCTACTTTCGTTAGTAAGAATTCAATAAATATAAAAATACAAAGCTTTAATTGGGTTTGGATTTGCTTATTATACTTCTTACTACTTGTACAATTGAAACTGAAACCATATTCAGTGTTTTTATAAATTGGATCACCTATTAATGAACTGTACTACTACTGAAAAAATATAAAATTGTATCTTAGAAACAGTCCATACATATACATATATAGCGGCCATAATATTTTAACAGATCTTCATCCCTCGCATCTCCATTGAATGGATTGACTATGTTCTACCAAATAACTTGAATAAATGGAAAAATGTGTCAACAATTTCAACAGGACAACAAATAATATCAAATTATCCAAAGGCATGTATTTAAACTCACGACAAAACATATTTATTTCTTATGTTTACGCGAATATTGTTCATTGTTTTAAACACTTACGGATTTTGTCGCGTTACGTAAACGTTACCGTAAAACGTAAACCGTGACAAAATCCGTAAGTGTTTAAAACAATCACGACAAAACAATTAAATTTTGGATGTGAAAATACCGAATATTGAATACTAAATTACCATGTTGGCTAAAGAATGTAAGGAATAAAAAATTACAAATCTGGTGACTAAATAATACCACTGAATATTCCAAACTGGCAGACTGATATTATATTAGCGAACAAATAACCATCTTGGCGACAATTTGTGAGTACACATTTAGAATAGGTACATATATTTTCCGTAATGTAGGTAACTCAAAAAACATACAAGCAGCAAAACCAGCGCACATAAAAAAACAAAGGAGCGTACAAAATTCCCAATTTTTAATTTTCCTCGACTTGGTGTAGATATTGGGTAGATTCATTTTGAAATTTAAAAATAACGGTTATTCATTTTTCGCAAAATTAACATAGGTGTCGTTACCAAGTTTTTGGGGGTGCTGGATACGAAAATGACATTCATTTTGAAATTCCAATATGGCGGACGTACTTAATTTTCTAAAAATAATATGGTTGTCCCTTTGTTGGTTTCTGGGGGTGCTGATTACAAAAAAGTCATCCATTTTAAATTTCCTTAGTAACCCCGCAACCTCAAATTTTCTTCATGATGGGAGAAAAAGAAATTCGAAAATCCTGAATATTCCAACATTTCTATAGCTTTATGCATCCCGGCCCCGGTTTTTCAATGTAGAGCATTTATATTTTTTTAATAAAATAGATTCTATCTCGGAAACGGTGCATCCTAATGAAAAATAATGAAAATTTCCTCCCCCTTAGAAACTCCGCAACATCATATTTTCTTCATGATGGAAGAAAAAAAATCTGAAAATCCTAAATTTTCCAAATTTTCTATAGCGTTTTACACCGTTCGTGTCTCGAAGTAGAGCATTATCGTATTTTTTTTTCTATAATGGCTTCTATCTCAGAAACGGTGCATCCTACTTGAAAAATAATGAAAATTACCTCTCCCTTAATAACTCCGTAACCATATATTTTCTTCAAGATGAGAGAAAAAGAAATTCGAAAATCCTGAATTTTCCAACATTTCTATAGCTTTATATATCCCTCGTATCTCAATGTAGAGTATTTAATTTTTTTTTATAAAATTGATTCTATCTCGGAAACGGTGCATCCTATTGAAAAAATAATGAAAATTTCCTCCCCTTAAGAATCTCGCAACACCATAGTTTCTTCACGATGGAAGAAAAAGAAATTTGAAAATCCTGAATTTTCCAAAATTTCTATAGCTTTATACACTGTTCGTGTCAAAGTAGAACATTGCCATATTTTTTTTTCTAAAATCGCTTCTATTTTAGAAACGGAAAAATAATACTATTACTGGAAAAATAATAAAAAATTCCTCCCCCTTAACCCGAAAATCGCATATTTTTTTCATTAATGCCAAAAAAAGAAATTATAAAATCCTGAATTTCGAAAAGTTTCTATACCTTACATAGCTGGTACCTCTACAAACTACATGTTAATTTTACGAAGATTGGATAGTCTCCATTTTGTACAATTAAATTGGAAGACAATTTTATAATCAGCATATGAAACATGGAAAAAGACATCCATTTTTAATAAAAAAAAATATACGCCATTTTGGAATTTTAAAACGGATTTTATTTTCATATTATTCTGCACCCCCAAAAACCTTGAAAACGATACCCATACCAAAGAAAAAAAAACCTCCAATAGTATCCAAAACTGGGATTTTCCGTAGCTTGCAAATTGAATTTTTAGCAGCTATTAATTTATCAATCAAATCTTTATAAGCTACTTACATGGTATAATGGTCACCAGGTGCTAATTGGATTAAATTTCGCTTCTTTTTATCTGCCGATTTTTGTATTTTTGGTCACTTAAGTGATTTCACCAGTTTGGTAATTTAGTCGCCAACATATTAATTCGCTGCCAAATTCAGCAATACAGTATGCTCACGTGCAGTCACCAACTTATTTTTTGTTCACTCGATTAATTATATCCCTTATTCAAATATTGTACGTCTAGAGTCGGAATCGAAAAATCCGGATTTTTCGAATTTTTCGAATTTCGAAGTATCCGGATTGCAACCCCTACTTGCGAGTGACTTGGTGTGTTCTGCAAAGGCAAGCATGACAGATGTTGAGCTCGTATCCTTATATTTTATTGTAAATAGAACAGCCTCCGTGGTCTATTGGTTAGAGCTTGGCTCTCGACTCGGATGTCGCGTGGGGAGTTATTTATTATTATTATTGTAAAAACAGAAATCGAAATAAAAAGAAACGAAAAGTACGGCAAAGAAGATGGTAGATGTTACAAATTCATAAAAACCGTTTACTGGCTTATTCAATAATGTACTAAGGCTACTCCACGCATCAGCTACTTTTTTCTCATAATACACAACACAATAATATATGTATGGACGCTTCACACCAAGTCAATCTGGTCCCGTGGTAAGTTCTCGAAGAACTTGTGTTACGGGTACCAGACAACAGAAATATATTTAATAATTTTTATATTATACACATATTTAAGATTTTTAGTATATTTAGTATATTTAATACACATTCATGACCCAGGAACACAGAAAAAATGTTTGTTCCTTCAGCATTCAAACCCGCGACCCCCGGCTTGAGCACCAACACACTCAACCACTGAGCCACAGAGGTCGTCTCATCTGGCAAAAGCAACGACCGCGACGTGGCGACGATAATGTTATTGTGTATGGTTATAATATGTATAACTAGCCGATGCCCGCAACTTCGTTTGCGCCTAACTGACAGAAGCGGAACCGTAAAACATGCCAACTTTGCCACATAGGATAACTTTGCCCTAAGATCCATTCTTAAGCAAATCTTTGATGTACATATTACTATTACTTTGATGTAGGTATTTTAATATTATGGCAACATTTGTTTAATTTGGCAGAAAATAGGTTATATGACTAGTAACATTGACAATACCCCGTATTGCTAACTTTATTCAGTAACTTGTTGGAACTTGTGAAAAACGATACGTATTTTTGCGGGCAAATTGTGGTGCAGATTTGTAAGTGAATTGTGCGTGATGGTGAAACCACAGGCTAGTTTGCTTTTGATATATATTATAAAATAATATCTATAGAGTATTATAGTGATAATGTAATTAATCAGGGAATTATAAAATAAAACTTATGATGGTGGGCAAACTAACCCAGCAGTATTCCGATCATCGATTGACAACATTGCCCGGTATCAAAAAATCCTTAGGGTTGTCAAATTGGACATTTTTAAATACTTTTAGTATTTACTAAAAATCGATGTTATTTTTTATTACTGTATGCCTTGCTCAGTAATCTACACTAACATTATAAAGAAGAAAACTTTGTTTGTATGTTTGTTTGTTTGTTTGTTTCTTATTTAAATATTATGATTACCATTACCATGTGTCTTCATTGGTTATATTAATTTAAGGAGTTTGGTGATAGGGTAAAGTAGATACCTACTATAAGATGCTTGGATAGTTATCATCTAGTATATTACGTATTATTTGAACTTAATTTGTATTTCATATAGGTACACGAAAACCTAAAATTGTTTATTTAGATTTTTTTAAGTAAGATTTTTAATAAATGTTACATATTATATTGATTTCATTTTGCTTTTTTGTTTATTTAAACACTACATTTATAATATATTCCTGATATTAATGTAAAAGATAATTAAGTAATTTTATAGATATGTGGCAGCCCTAGTGCTCTTACAGACCAAAATGCAAATTGTATGGAAAAGGAAAAAAAATGTAAGGGGAACATTGCCCAGTCAATTTAGTAGGATATTATTCGCGATATGGTTTAAATGTCTATAGTAAACGCCATCTTTTCCAAAATTCTTTTACTGGATTTTGATGCCACCTGCGCAAAGTTCATATTTGCGTGAAAAATCAAGGTGGGCAATGTTGGCTACAAGTCCAGATAACTTTACCCGGCATGAAAATCAATCATAAATTGAATTAAATGAACAGAAGTAATGTTTTTGACATTCCTACACCTGCACATGTAGCCGTGTAGTTGCAGAGGGCAAAAAAAACTTTACACTTCTATACATTTTTTTTACAAGAATTAAAATTATTCGAAAAAAGCTGGCAAAGTTGGCATGTTTCGCGGAACCCTATTTTTAAACGAAACCCTAAAATAAAAGTAGCCTATGTTAGACCTTATGACATCAGCTATCTGCCAGTGAAAGTCCCGCGAAAATCGGTCCAGCCGTTTCAGAGATTAGCCGGAACAAACAGACAGACAGACCGACAGACAGACGGACAGACATTTTAAAAAATTGGTATTTTATTGTAAGTACCGAATATACTTTCAGATGCATTATGTGAAAAGCTGTTAATTTGAAGTTACAAACAGACACTTCATTTTTATTTATCTGTATAAATTTAGTTCAAAAATAAAAAGAAGCATAAAAAAATACAAAACAAACTTTCCTATAGATTTTTATTGTATTATATGTCCAAGACCCGGGAACACAGGAAACTTTTTGTTCCTTCGGCGGGATTCAAACCCGCGACCCCCGGCTTGAGCACTAACATGCTCAATCACTGAGCCACAGAGGTCGTCTCATCTGGCAAAAGCAACGACGCGGCGACGATAAAATGTAACATGTTATTGTGTATGGTTATATGTATAACTAGCTGATGCCCGCAACTTCGTTTGCATAACTTCGTTACCCGCAACTAACGAAAACGGATCCCTATTTTTAATGAATGATCCCTAACGGAACCCTAAAATAAAAGTAGCCTATGTTAGACCTTATAACATCAGCTATCTGCCAGTGAAAGTCCCGTGAAAATCGGTCCAGCCGTTTCAGAGATTAGCCGGAACAAACAGACAGACAGACAGACAGACGGACAGACAAAAATTTTAAAAATTGATATTTTATTGTTAGTATCGAATATACTTTCATATGCATCAAGTGATAAGCTGTTAATTTGACATTACAAACAGACACTTCAATTATATTTATCTGTATAGAGTATAGATGTATAGATTTAGTTCAAAAATAAAAAGAAACATAAAAAAATACAAAGAAACTGACTTTCCTTTAGATTTTTATTGTATTATACATATCCATGACCCGGGAACACAGGAAAATTTTTGTTCCTTCGGCGGGATTCAAACCCGCGACCCCCGGCTTGAGCACCAACACGCTCAATCACTGAGCCACAGAGGTCGTCTCATCTGGCAAAAGCAATGACGCGGCGACGATAAAATATAACATGTTATTGTGTATGATATGTTCAAAAATAAAAATAAACAAAACAAACTGACTTTCCTACACTGCGTTAGAAACGAAAGAATTGTTCGATAAATACGCGGGTAAGGCGTGCGCTAGCAAAACTGACATAGGTCTGTCCTCGTCAACGCCTAGCGGGCGACTGTGGGGCGACTCTAGCGGCTTACGCACGCTGCATTTCAATATTAATTTATTGTTAAAATAATTAAACCAACATGCAAAATGTAACCAGAAATTATTCTTTTTTAAGTTATTAGCTTTTCGTAGATATGATTTTTGAAAGTAAAACTATCATGAACTTCATGAACAAAAAGAAAAATATTCAAATTTAGCCTCCTCTTCGGAATTATTTTTGATCGAGTGAAGTTTTCAATATTATGTTTCGAACCACAAATTGTAAAAGAACATTAAGTAAACAACAATGTGTTTTTTTTTTGGCTTTTTAAAGTTACTATTTGTTTGTTTATTATCGATTCAAAGTCATGTAAAATTGGGACCACGCGGCCTTAATTTTGATTAGATAAAGACTCGAACCTCAATTCTCGTTTTTAACTGAGACTTTACTTTCAATTAATTGTTTAAAATTAATCGTCTTGATATCAAAAACTGATTTTTGGATTTTGGACCAATCAAAATGTGCTAAACGTTGGTTTGACGTTTATGAAAATAACATTTTGCTGTTTTAACATATCGAGACTGCATAGAAAGTCGAAACTATGTTACTGTAAGATTTAATTAGCAGAATCGACTTACTTATAGGTGTACCAGAATCTCATGCCAAATAGGGAAAAAAAAATTTGTAGTGTGCAATACTGGGGAAATTGGATTAAACGATCTTGATACTGGTTAATTTTAGTATTATTGAACATGAATTATAATAAGACTGTATGAAGAATGTTCGGTGTATAATATAGAAAACTAGCTTTTGCCCGCGGCTTCGCCCGCGTGGAATAGTGTTCTTGGAGAAAAAACTACTTCGGCGAATAATTCTCTACCTACTTACAGCAATATACTACTGATACAATATTGAACATGTTTTTAGGTTTGCCCATGCAAATTGTTAAAAATGGGACCCTATCACCTCGATACGACATGCGCGACCACTTGATAATATACTTACATAATAAGTACTTGAATATAAATTTTACCATAATCTTATAATATCTTAAAGACTATTAAATACTTAAAGACTATTATTTTAAAAACTCGCATCAAAATCCGTTGCGTAGTTTTAAAGATTTAAGCATACATAGGGACAGACAAAAAAGGGACTTTGTTTTATACTATGTAATATAATGATATTTCATGAAAAATAAATCAATCGTGAATTACTTTATATACTTATTTATTACGAATAACATACAATTAAATTGGCAACAGTTTATTTAATGTTGGAATTTCCTTCCGAACTGTATAGAACTCGTTTACTTTATTCCTAATCAACTATAAATCGAAACTGTCTTATGTTGATTTTCTTTTTTCCTCCTCTCCTCCTTTTACCAGGCATGGAAAACAAACCATCATTCGATGTGCCATCAGCTACGATTCACCTTATAGTAGTACTGGAAACACATTTAAAGAAGTCACAATAATTACCTAAGAAAATATAAAAAAACTAAAAGTATCAAAACAACTCACTCTAACTTACCGGTCAACTCTACCACGAACTTTAAATTATAAGATTGAGTTCGATTTACACCTTCTTCTTTCTGTATTTTACTATAGACATAGAAAACAATATTTCTCGCTTGAGATCGAATTGCCTTTTTGGATATTTTCACAAAAACAACAAATTCCATCAACATAATCACAAAATTTTAGCAGCGGTTGACAGATCACGTACTTTGATTTGACGGGTCATACTTGACATTGCCATATGAAAATCACATTTTTTATTTTTTTTTAAATGCCATCAGATTCTGGTAGAGCTATACTGATCATAGCTTTAAATTTTTAATTTCAAAAACGAATAAAACAGGATTAGAATAAAGTGTCGAACCTGCACATTGGCCCATACCAAACTAATCACTGAGATATAGGGGCTACAAACTGCCAATCGATGCACAATAATAAATTATTGAAAAAATACATTATAGATATTGCCGTCTATTTTCCTCGTATCGGAAAAACTTTCTTATAATTTTAGATTCCCGCCGAGAATATTTTTTCTCGGACGTTGAAATGGGACAGGTGATGTGGTTAGAGTGAGACGCCAATAAAATCCATACTTATAATATTTGCAGGCTCCGCACTCACACAAGAAACGCGATTTAACGTCCCTCCGAGACTCTTGGACACTGCACAGGGTGTTCCGCTTTCCGTAACTTATTTTATAACTCTTCTACTCAAAGAAAGCAACCAACACTGATTAATAAGAAGGCTATACTTTTAAAACTTAAGCATTTCAGTCTTAAATGAACTTAAAAGCACAAAACGAAAAGTGTAAAAACACCAAAATCTCCACTTGACACTTGTTGGGATAGCAGGAATATACTTTTTTCCCGAATACGGTGAAGCCAAAAGGAAGGGTAACGATTTTGGCAGTCTATGTAAGTATGTTTGTATGTTTGTTTCACCGTCCTACTAATATTATAAATGTGAAAATTTGTGAGGATGTATGCAGGATGGATGGATGTTTGTTCCTCTTTCACGCAAAAACTACTGAACGGATTTTGATGAAATTTTTTTGTGGAAGTAGTTTAGGTTCTGGATTAAAATATAGGCTACTTTTTATCCCGGAAAAGTACAGTGGGAGCCGCGGGAAACAGCTAGTAGTACATAAATTTATGATTCGATTTTAATAAATTAGGTGTCAAAATATTCGTAATATAAGCTCGGATAACATTGGCTATACAATTTGCGTAGTAGGGTTATATGAAAAATTATAGTCATTGATCTGAATAAAGTTATACTTTACTGCCAAAGTACCAGCTTCCCTCTGGATCGTATCCAACGAAGGGCCGCTCGAATTGTCGACTGCCATAGTGTTTCAAACAGGCTTGACTCCTTAGAGCTACGTAGAGATGTAGCATCGCTCTGCATCCTCTATCGGTTATATTACGGGGAGTGCTCCGAGGAATTGTTCGGACTTAGGTATACCTGCTGCAACTTTTCGCCACCGTTCCAAGCGACCAAATATTTATCATCCTCATCTCCTTGATGAGTGGCAGACCTCCACCGTGCGCTTTACTCGAAGCTTTCTGCCGCACAACAGTAACTCTGGAATGAACTGTCGCCAGCAGTATTTCCGGACCATTATGACCTGCAAACCTTCAAGAAGAGAGCGTATTCCCTCCTAAAGGCCGGCGATGTACTTGCAACTCCTCTGATGTTGCGGGTGTCCATGGGCGACGGTAATCGCTTTCCATCAGGTGATCCGTTTGCTCGTTTGCCACCTATTTTTACAACAAAAAAGTTAAAGAATAGAAAGTAAGGTAAAATGTAGAAAGAAATTAGGAAAATTTGCGCTCACCCTGTACACACCCACACAAGGCCGTACCCCCGTCGCTCGGCGTCGCGGCGCTGAGGAAAAAATGTACGATGCCATAAAAAATCACCGTCCATTCGCTCCCGGAATTTTTAGCCGTTTTTTCCCCTCCTAGGGTCGCCCGTTGCCTAGCAACCGGCCCACCCTCCTCGCTAAAAGCTTGCGATATTTTTACCGCCAATGAAAACGTTCATTCTTTTCACTCCGAGATTTATATATTGGAGGTTTTTATTAATCTTCGTATGAAGTTGGCAAACGTGATTCGGATTTTCATCGGATTTTATTAATCATAAGAGCAGACAAAAGACTATAAAGTCTGCATCGTATTGAGAAAAATGTTTTCTTTTTAATAATTAAATGTAATTGGTATAGTATTTTACATTAAGTTTTTAGAAAAATATGAAAAATAATACAGAGGTGTGATTTGCGAGTTAATCCTTAGTAGAAGTTACGAGTTGCGTAGACGGTAAAAATGTAGTACTTTCTTAGCGTTGTAGTTTTACATTTTTTAAAACATTTTTACATATTTTTGTAACATAAGTAAATTTATACTATAAACTTCTATAAGTAGCTTTTGCCCGCGGATTCGCCCACGTAAATACAGTATCCCACGATAACACTGTCATTTTTGGGGATAAAACTAAAAACTAGCCTATGCGTTAATCCAAAGCTTTAACTACTACCGTGCCAAATTTTATCGAAATCTGTTTAGTAGTTTTTGCGTGAAAGAGTAACAAAAATCCATCCATCCATCCTCACAAACTTTCCCATTTACAATAGTAGTACTGACAATACTATCCAGACTAAAAGAGAAACATTTCTAGTCCAGCGCGAGCCAAAGTAAATGTTGAATCAGAACAAACGGTTTCTGTGCTGTAACAAACATCGTAACATAATATTTGGGGAGCTATTATCTATACTTAATGGAAATAATATCGAGAACTTTCCACGACGATCTACATATAGCGTGGCTTCTTGTTTATTGCGACTAAGCTCTTGTAGTCTTTAGGGTCAGTCCACACTGCGACGATAGTGACGCTACGCGGCGCTGCGTTTTTAAGATAGCTATTCGAAATTGAACTTTATTCTCTACACATAAAGATACACTTTTCATATGGCATCAGTCATACACTACACATGCGCTGTGCGGCGCGGTGCAACATGACATTCGAACAATGAAACTTGTCTTCAAAACGTCTTGTGTAGATAGATAGATAGATAAAACTCTTTATTGCTCACATTATAGAACACAATCAGTAGACTAATACCCGTATCATTAGTTGTTTCCTCAGATCCGCCTCGACTCAACCTCATCTAAGGTATCCTTGAGAAGTTCCTCGAGTTTGGTATTCTTAAACATAATTTCTACCTCAGCTGTTTGCTCCTCCAGTAAGGTTGAGTGGAGGTATGACATCATAAATAATCATGTAAAATATTTTTTTTTGTTAACACCAATAGTAACTATTAAAACTCGATCCAAATACAGAATGATGAATATCTATGCAGTATGTGCTGTAATACGGATTTTTGTAAAGGCAGTGGCGGATTTTCGTAAAGTAAAGGTCATCCAAAAAATCCTCCATGCTTATCTTTTAAACAAGTATCCCTCTGTAATTGCGTAATTGCTTCAAATAATTCCACTCTGTTTGTTAAAAGAATTGATATAAATGTCGGAAATAGACGCTCGAGGGAGCCTCAAGGTACGTCCTGAGGTACCTTAAGTTTGACAGTTGATTCCTCGACTCGCGTAAGGAAATTCGTCAAGTCGAGGGAAATTTGTTGAACTAATGATACAATTTACATGGATTGAGGTTGAGTCGAGTGGAGGAAATCTCGAAGTAACAACTAATGATATGGGTGTCAAAACTAAACTTATAATCTAAATGTGGGCAAGGACGGCCTTATCGCTATAAGCGATCTCTTCCAGGCAACTGCAGCACAGGAGTGGTATAAAAACTAAATAAGTAAAGTAATACGAAAAGTTAAGAATAATAACTAAACAGAAAGTCAAGTCAGTCAGCAATACTTACATAATAAATTCTATAGTCCTCCTTATCGATTCGATAACGGCGACCCTGAAATTAGGGATTATTTCTATTATGGGCCCTAATATGACTTGCCAGACCGAACTTGGTCTTGAATGTCCTATCACACGTGCGGCAGTAGTGTTGACCCGCGGAGTTATATGTATAAGTGTAGGAAGACTTAGGTCTGTCTTTACGTAATTGGCGTTTGGTGTCTAACGTTTGAAGACGATTTTCCTCAAACGCCTTAGTCAGTCTGTAGATGGTAGATCGCCATGATGACCTCCCAGTAGCAAGCTCCTCCCAACACGCTGGGTCAATATCGCAGGCGTTCAGATGTCTTTTGAGCACATCCTTATAACGCAGATACTGTCCACCTTGCTTACGTTTGCCTTCTGCCAACTCAGAGAAAAATACGGCTTTAGGCAAGCGATGATCATTCATGCGAAGGATATGCCCGCACCATCTAAGTTGTCGCTGCATCAGTAGAGCTTCCATGCCATATATCCCGGCGCGACGCAGAACTTCCGAATTAGGTACACAGTCCTGCCACTTGATCTTAAGAATAGATCTTAGACATCTTAGGTGGTAGGTGTCAAGCTTTTTGATGTCTGATTTATAGAGGCACCATGTCTCAGCTCCATATAAAAGAACTGGTATTATTAGTGCCTTATAAACACTAATCTTAGTCTCCAGCTTGAGATCATGGGACTTCCAGACACGGCAGTGAGTCGCCCGAAATTGCCAGATAATAAATATATACAATAATAAATATAAATAATAAATACAATATATATCTATACTATACATAATGAACAAATTTTAATTTTGAATAGCTATCTTAAAATCAAAAAAAAAAAAAAAATCGATGTGAATTGACCCTTAGGTAAGGTTCATATTGACAAACGTCAAGGTTTAACAAAATTGTATATATCAAAAGCATGGTAGTATAATAATTATGTTAATAATCTGAGGTAGTGTTGTTATTTTTATTCATTTTATGTATTTCTAAGCATTATTTTAAAACTATTAGCTTATTGCACACCTTCCTCCACATAAACTAATTGTAATAATAATTTATTATTTTGTAGCTTTCAAATAATGAGTTATACCTAAGTCTCTCAAAAACGGTAAATTACAGCACAGCGCAGCGTCTCCATAGGGGGAGGGCCTTAATTTACTCTCCGGTTACACAATTATCGTAAAAATGTATTTTAAATTTTTGTTTCACCAATTTACATAATTATAAACCTATTTAACATTACTTTGTGTTTGTAGTACCAATTAATAAATAGTAAGTTACTAGGTACTTGTATTATTTACCTATCCCAGTGCTACGTGATTTCTACCTAGCTTTGTACAGAAGCGATTGATCTTATGTACCTACCTACCTATTATCACGAATGCGTGTTAAAAAAGCTAAAAAACGTCCCATATTTTACATATGTGTCGGTAGCACACGCCTCCCTACAAAAAAACTATCAAAACATACTCGAACGAATAAAAAAACTCCCCTTCTTTTTTAAACTAAAAATAAGTTACTCGCGATTGGCCGCGCACCCCAAATAAAAAACATAAAGACGCGTGCGCAGCGCACGCGACCCGCCATTCAAATTCAAATATCGAATGCATATAGCGGCTGCGAGATATTATTAAACCGTCCAATTTAAAATCATCCCTCTCGCTCCGGCAGAACCGTATAACCGCGGCTCTACTCAAATCGGTCCCCGCGTAAAATACGGAGGAAAAAATATAAAATGAACCGAATGGGGAAGTATTTCTAAAATAGAACATCTCCCCTTTCGTTGGGGGACCGTTTGATATATCGACGGAGTTACTTTGGATTTTTATAATACAGCGTGTGTTATTTCTCTGGAGCCATAAGATTTGTCATGCGGTGCGGTTGCTATTTTGGACTTGTCGCGTGGCGCTATCGTATTTCCCTTTCTACCTCACCTACCTCAGTTCATATTTCAGTTTCCGGCGTTTAAAAGGTGCTATGCTCTGTTCGGTACCCCTAGTCTCGTATTTAACTTAGAATTTCAATTAATTATTAATTAGCTTTTACCTGCGGCATCCCACAGGGAAACTGTACTTTTTCGACATAAAAAGAAGCCTGTGTTAATCCTGAGTTCATACCACTACCTAATTAATTACTATATAATTTAATTTTGATTTTAACTACCATGTCAAATTTCATCAAAATCCATTCAGTAGTTTTTGCGTGAAAGAGTAACAAACATACATCCATCCATACATGTATCCATTCATCCGTCCTCACAAACTTTCACATTTATAACAGTTTAGTAGGAATCATCATATTGTGACGTCTCGTTAATACACATCTCTCTGTCTATTCGACTATGTACTTCAAACGTTCATACCTTTGACCTTTGTTATTTTCAATGATATCAAAATATTTTTTTATACCTACTTCTAGTTTTTCTATTTATATGAAAAAGTATTATTATTGTTTGAAGTGCTAAGTGCTCATAACAGAGTATTAGTTTGAATTCCAGTCTCCGGTGGATAAGAGGTGCTAAATTATTTGGCGTTTCAATTAAACTATATTTTTGAATGCCTAGAATAATGTAAGAGATATAATATTCACAGATTTTTTGCTCGGTTCGCTCGAAATCAGTGTTTTTGCAAGTTACGTAACACGCTAACTGACCAACGCAACTCCGCTCGTGATTGTAGGTTCCTATTCCTACACAGCCTTAGAGAGCTCCGTGGCCTAGTGGGTAGACTGTTTCGTTCGCACTCGAGAGAGTGCAGGTTCGAATCCCAGGTTGTGGCACACCAATGAGACTTTTTCAGATCTCAAGTACATTATACGGACGCTCTAACGGTGAAGGAAAAAATTGTGAGGATACCCGCACATAGTTGGCCCCAGACGTTTTGACCAGTCATTCCTCTGGACTAGGCTGACTATGCCGTGAGAATGCCGTATGTGCTTAGGCAACCATACGACATTTAAAAACCGACTGTCCCAGGCACTACAGTATTTCAAGAGTGGTTAGGTATTTCGCTCGGAGAATACTGTATAAATAATCCAATAACGGATGAAAAGGCCTAAGTTTCACACAGCCTGCGTGTAAACGTTCATTTTACCCGACTATGGCCAAAAGGAAGGTTAATAATAATGATTTTGACAGTCTATATATGTATGTTTGTTCCATCTCGGCAACGTAGCACCTAAAATACTTGTCTGATTTGAATAAATGAGGTGTCAATAGATTCACAATAATAAATAGTCTGGGTAACATAGCCCATAGGCCATATTATAATTTGCGTAGTTGGGTTATAATTTTTTATACTACATTTTTTATACCTACTACAATTTTACAATGTATTTTCAAGACAAGGTACCTAATTTATTTTCAAGGCAAGAAAATCTAAACATTAAATAGATTTTTTTTATTTCTCGACGTTATTAAAAGCTTTTATTTAACTTGCAATGTATGTTAGTTCGGGCGGAATCTTGATACTCAATTTTGAAGCAGATATCTTCAACCGATTGAGCTGAAATTTTCATTTTATATTTAATTTGTTTTTAATAGAAAAGTATGCGATTAAAGTAGAGAAAGAAATCTTTTATTTATAGGTCCTCAGTATCCAAGTAGTAAATGAACACTTCTCAAAGTCTAACATCAATAAATTCTAACAATATCGTCACAAATATTAATTCAATGATTGTACCGCGTACCTACGGTTCTTTGTAGTGCAAGATATTTCTAATCGACGAACAAACAAACTTACTACTTTATCACTTTACAATGCGAAGCAATTAATTTTAAAATATATATAATAATGTTTTAAATGGTAAACGTCTGGTTTAAAATATTTAACATTAAATAATACTCGTTAATTTGAAACATTACATGAAAATAAAATCAAAACGTGATAACCGTGAATAATAATGAATCTGTCAGTAATCATTAATAATAAAGTTTTTATTCCAAAACAAAATGAATGGAATAAAAACAATTTATCTCAGGGTATTGTTATTATTAGCAACAATACCCTGCAGCCAAAACTAATTGTAATAAGGCTGGTACTATAATATGCACCGGAATCCGAAAGCTCGTAGAAAATTCGATTTTCAACTCTATTGTATTAGCGCAAAGTTCTACTTTCAATGCTCTGGATTTTCTGCGGCCTTCCGGATTCCGGTGCATATAGCCCCAGCCTTAGGGTCAGATCATACCAAAATGCGACGCGACGCGACGCCACTTTTATAAGATAGCGAGCAAGACCGTATTTCGAGCTGCACCGGGCTGCGTTGCACGGCGCTGGGGATTTAGTCAAGACGCATTCGATAATTTTGACGGCGGAGTTCGAAATGTATGGAATTTGACTAAGCCATCGCTAAGTGACATGTCGCTTGCGAGGTCTTATGTCAAATCCAATAATACATTTTGTTTTCGAACTTCGCCATCGAAATTATCGAATGCATATTGCCTAAAGACCCACCTCTTGCAATGAAACGTGTTACATCTTCTTGTGTAGTGACTAGTGAGTATGTTTTAATTTACCGACGCGTCGCGTTGTGTCTCGATATGAACTGACGCTTAGAAGTGAATAATGGTATATAGGGAATCTTGGAAGTTATATAGACGAATTTTAATGAACTAAGTTAAATTAATGTTAAGTCTGCTTAAGCAACGTTTAAGCAGCCATTTCTCAGGAACTGATATAGATGTTAAAGCTTTCAAAACTCAAGAAGAAAAATGTAAAATAAACCACGACAAAATACTACATAAGCCCACCATTTTTAAGCCCCAGCTCACAAATATCGATTTAATTATCGTCACTCAAGCTAAGCTCGTCTAAAACCAGCGATCTATTACCCGTATCTAATTTAAAACAACGCACGCCCGAACGGAACGCTTTTAGGGGAACACATTGTTTTGAAATAACATAAAGAGGGGTTCCTCGGTGAATAGAAAAAACAATTTAAAAATAAAATGGAATAATTATAAAAGGGGAGGGAACGGCGCGTGGCGTTTCTTATTTATTCCTGGGTTCAGCTGCTGCATATAACATATGGCGGTAAGACAAAAAATCTACACCTGTGCTTTATCTGTCTTATTGTACAGTGTACGGTGCTCTATGTATAAATATTTTTATACTTTACACGAGCTAATCTTTTATATAAGTTAGGGTTCGGTAAAATCAATTACGGATATTTTGAGCATAATATGATCTATTGCGTAAAGACGCATAAGCAGAAAAATAATTTTTCTGCTTAAGCGTCTTTACAGGGAGTTTTGGAGGAGAAAAATCGATCTACCTTGGACTTATCCTCGAAAACTGCGCATTTTTAAGCTATAGGTAAGTATATGTTTTTTTTATATATATAAGTATATGTTTTCAACCGACTTCCAAAACACAGGAGGAGGTTTACAATTCGTGTGTATGTTTTTTTTTGTGTGTATGTTACACGATTACTCCGCCGTTTGTGGACCGATTTTCAAAATTCTTGTTTTGTTGTAAAGGATTGACTCCTGCATTGGTCCCATTGTCATCAAATGGTAGATCTGGTGATGGGGTCCATGAGGACTTGAGAGAAGTCCTCAAAATTTATAGGGACACCGATAGTGATTTTGACTTTTTTTGAAGTAACTCGAGCAAATGCTACCAAAAAGTGAAATGTTGTGCCAAGGTCTACCCTGGATCCAAAAGCACTGAACGGCATTTCTCAGTCTTTGAAGATATACGTTTGAAAATTTCAGCATTGTTTATAAAACTACAAGCAAATGTCAGTATTAAATAATAATCATCATCACCACCACCATCATAATCACACCATACATCATGATAAATTATGATGATATAGGTATTTCTATTCTTATAACATTCACAGCTACCAAAAAGTGAAATGTTGTGCCAAGGTATTCCCTGGATCCAAAAGAGCTGAACAGCACTCCTCAGTCATTAAATATACATTTAAGTATTTATATATTACATACAATTTAAGTATTGTTTATAAAACTGCAAGCAAATGTCACTATTAAATAATCATCATCACCACCACCATCATCACACCATACACCTTGATATGTTGTTGATATCTAGGTGTATCTCATAGTTTTTTACACCGATATCGATTTCTTTAAACATTGACAGCTACCAAAAAGTAAAAATTGTGCCAAGGTATACCCTGGATCCAAAAAGGCTCAAGAGCACTCCTCAGTCTTTAAAGGTACACGTTTGAAGATTTCGATGAAACGTGATATGTTGTTCCAAGCTTATATACCCTAACAACGATGATAATGGGATCCATGAGGAATCGAGGAAACTCTTAGTAGAAAAGTTAATGATCGTTAAGTTTTCTTATAAATTTTTAATTTCTTGGCAACTTTTTCTGTCAACACAACACCACAAAAAATATTTATGAAAATTGGTGTAGCAGTTTATGCAATGAATGACCAAGGGAAAAGGGGATTTTTTTTATACATAAGATGATCACTTACTAAGAACTAATCTGAGACACGGCGCTGCGCCGGCCGATTCAATATTAGGCGTTTTGAGTAGATTTCATTTTTGAAATCGTGAGTGTAGGACCTCTTGCTCCAACTAACTTGATAGAGGTGTTTTATGCATAAGTGCTTAAAATCGACATTGAAAACAGATGATTAAACTATTGTAGACGTTAATCGCAACTTCGTGCGCGCAAAAGGAAATCTCGCTGAAGCTGGATGGTAGAATGGTAATTTGTACGTTGTTAACGAATTGGTCTCGGGTTCGAAATCCCGGTCAGATAAATATTTTTGTGATTCTTTTTGTTTCCTTTCTCTTATATTTTTATTTATTTTTTAATATTTTATCGTCCTATAACAGCTCCGAACAAAGCTTGGTCTCCCAGGTACTAGTTAATAATATTACAATACCACTGAAAAGAAAAAAATAAAAAATATTTTAAAAAATATAGAAACCGACTTCCAAAGTAAAAGCAATAACATTATTAAAATCACTAAAAAGTATGAAATAATTCTTATTGTCGAAATAGTTCCATTTAAAATTCTACTAAAATGTTACTATTTTTCTACTCAATCTTCTTATTTTTGAAGTCGGTACCAGCCCAAATAATTGTATAAATCCTTTCAATAAAAAATATTAATTTTAACACAGCTACGTCCTTATACATACAAATAATATTTTAAAGAACTCACGTTCAAATTAGCTGGTACCGACCTCAAAGATAAGAAGATTGTGTAGAAAAATAGTAACATTTTAGTAGAATTTGAAAGGGAACTATTTCGACAATAAGAATTATTTCATACTTTTTAGTGATTTTAATAATGTTATTGCTTTTACTTTAGAAGTCGGTTTCTAAATTTTTTAAAATATTTTTTTTATATATGATCTATTGCGTAAAGACGCATAAGCAGAAAAATATTTTTTCTGCTTAAGCGTCTTTACAGGGAGTTTTGGAGGAGAAAAATCGATCTACCTTGGACTTATCCTCGAAAACTGCGCATTTTTAAGCTATATATTTTTAACTTATATATATGTTTTTTTTTCTTTATGCAACAATTTATCAAAAGTTTCGACACTATTATGTACGATTGGCAGTTCGGTATGCATATGTATAATTTTTTGCTTTGTTCGAAAATTCGGAATGTGGTGGATTCGAACCCCGGTAAAATATTTTTGTGTTTCTTTTTATGTTTTAAAACCTACTAGAGCTCCAAGCAAAGTTCGGTTACCCGTTTACTATGTTTTATTAGAAAAATGACGGAAGGTATTCTGTTATTTCGTAGTAAAGTTCGCAGATGCATACAAAACATTACTACTCTTTAGTTCTTTAGTTTTTGCTGTCCCACTTTGATTGGAGAGTGAGTTTGGATTTTTTCCTGTTCTTCCAATCTTTCTTCTGATTAATTTCGTTGCGGTGCCCAAGACAGATTTTGCACGTAAGGGACGTGCAAAATCTGTCTTGGTGCACCCGGTGAGATCATATCAAAGGGTTTTTTGGCTGGTTACCGCTGTCGATCCTGGCTACACAGGATTTGCAGTGATGGGAAATGGGAGGAAATGTGGAGAGCCAATGCTCGATTAAAAAATACTAGGCATTATCGAAAAAGTTCCCGCTCAACCAGGGATAAGATGAAAATCGCTTAACAGCGCCGCGCCTTACGTGTAAATACGTAGTGCAACCAAGTCTGCAGTCATTGCGGTCACTTCATTCGTTTTTAAATATTTTCAGGCGTCCTAGTGCAGGAACTTTGTCAGAACAGAACTTTAGTATTTGGACTTAAGCACAGTAACACGAATTAAAATTTTAGTTACCTACGTTAGTTACCTACATTAGTGGATTTCTTTTTCGGATCACTTATTCGTGTAATTTAATATGACCTAGCAATGTCGGAAAACAAAAAACTAATTCGACCTGAGGATAATTTTTGATAATTTTCAAGAATAATAATATGATTTTTAACACGAGAATCTAGTTTATAATCTAACTCAAATTCTTCTTTACGTGTTTAAATAAAGGTAAAAAAAACAGTTATACTTAGATTTTTTTCGCGCCGTAGTGCGTCAATTCTTAAATAATTATTAATTGTGCACATAATGTTAATGGGATATTGATTTTATATACCAACTCCCTTAGATAATGAACTAATGTTTGACCAATGCGGGTCCAATTTTAATGAAATTATCTCCAATTATGAGGAAAAAGATGTGAAACAGATAAGCCAGTGGACCGTTCTATGGGGCTCTGTAGATCACAGATACGGTCAAATTATCTCTTTATTATACTCGACCACAGACCATAGTGGTCACTTGCAATACAATAAGGGCTTCTTCTTTTACCATTATTGAAAATGAATTTGATAAACGTGTATTGTGAACACAAACTGATACATTCAAATTCGTTTAAAAATTACTGAGTTATGGTATAGACTATAGACTATAGGCATAACATAAGGGTAGTTAAAGGTACATTAATTGAAGTCACTGTAAAAACGTGTTAGTCTTTTTCGTCTAAATAAATTTCATCAAAATCGGTCCAGTACTTAAAAAACTTAAAAAATATTAGTATAGACATATACGCCTTACCTGTTATAAAAATATTTACACAACGGATAGCTTATACAATGTTGGTGTCTTTGTCTGATATGTTGGAAAAGTCACTTTTCAGACAAAGGCAAAGATACAAGTTATCAGACGTGTAAAATATATTTTAATTACTAAGGGAGCGTCCATAGATATTATAGGGGGTAAAGTTTATAATAAACCTATTTATTTAAATTATTATAATTAAGTAAAGAACGACACCTATCAGTATCTAGTAAGTACAGAAAAAATGCGGATTGGTCGAAGGTACGCGTCTTTGTACTGGATTAGATATTTTCCTTAAATAATTTATTTAAATTTCTGAGAAGAAACGAGCTTTCTAGAAGCCGTTTCAAAATGTTTAAGGAGTAAATTGCAGCATTTATCACTAGTATCAGTCGGTGGTAAATACAACTTTATCTCGCATCTCGCCTCCGAGGTGGCGCGAAGAGTTATGTCACTGTCAGTTTTGGCGCCTTTAATTACGACCACCCGTGTTTTGTTTTTTATTACAGGTAAACAAAGTGGTCAGTGTTTATGATTGGAAATCTCATTTGTAACTTTTTTATTTGCTGGCCGCAGCTTTATTTTGGTCAATCTTAACGCCATATGACTTTTTAGCAACTGCAGTGTACAAAATAATTTGCGCATATTGGTGACCAATGCTAACGGTATTATGATGGTTTAGCCCTATTTCTATACTGCATAAGTATCAAAATATTATATGATAGTGTTATATATCAACAAAGTTCTTGCTCGACCAGTTTCTAAACGTTTTCCACTGCACTAGGACGCTTCAAAACATTTCAATACAAATCAAGTGACCGCAAGACTGCAGACGTGGTTGAACCAGAGGAGTTACACTTGTAACTCCTCTGGTGCTGCGACTTGCGTTCCTGGTCCTTAAAATCCCCCAACCCCCCTTGGGCGTGAGCGTGCATCAACGGCGCTGCTAAGCGATTTTCATCTCATGCTTGGTCAAGCAGCAACTTCGATTGTAGGCAATAGTTATAGAATTCCTTATAGTACTAGATACAATTTCTTCCTGTTACCTAGAATACGATATAATCGCTTAGCCTTTTCGTAAAAATCTCAATGACGGTTTAGAAATTCCGATATTAGTAGCCGGTTGCAACAAGATCGCCTTTCACAAAAAAAGCGCTTCAGCTGTGCACCATTAACCGGAATGTCCCCCGAATTGGACATCTTTTTAACAAAAGGCGCGTAAAATGACCAGAAAAAATCTCCTCACAATGGCCTCATGATGCGAGGGTGGACGACACATAATCGACCGCTAAAAAGATCGACTAAAATAATTGTAGATTGTAGATTTATGTTAGCCTTTGTTGGTGTCCGGTTGCAGCTGATCGGGGAAAAAACTGCAGTCCTGGTGCTCTCGAGTGGAGAAACAGCAGATTAGGTTACAATAATTCAATAATCGAAGCGGTACAAAAAGAAAGTCAGATTTTTTCACCATTGTGAAGAAGGCTGGTTCTCATTCATAGGGAAAGCCCTAGCCTGTATGGATTTGGATAAAGGTAGGGATTTTGGATGTTGGTCTTCAAAAGGTAAGTGTTAAGTGATGCCGATAAGAATGGAGTTGTAGGAACCCCACGCTACTGCTTGACTATTATAATGAAATTAGAACACAGTTAATTTATAGTCTGCACTAGCTGGTACAGGTCGCGCAACGAATTAAGGTCTTTCGACAAAAGTAGAGGGGGTATGCGCAGAAGTCAGTTTTTGGGTGTATTTGGCGGTAGCGGGCTCGGGCGGGGAGGTGTGGATGCGCCGAACGCATGCCGAACGTGGCTGCCGACACGCTATTGGTACGTTAGTAATATACATTCTTTGCTATTGGTCACATGCGCGAACAATCCCCTCCACTTTCACTGAGCGCTCATAAACCGTTGCGCGACCTATACCAGCAACTTCTTTTGCGTGAAACTATTAATGGAAACGGAACTCCTTATAACATTAATTATCTACCAGTAAAAGTCCGGTCAAAATCGGTCCGGTCGTTTTAGAGATTAGCCAGAACAAACAGGCAGACAAAATTAAACTTCCGAGCAACTTCCCGCTAAGCGCTTAAATATTATCTAGTGCGTCATTTTTGAGCTTATCGAGCTCAAAAATAAAAGTGCTTCTAAAAATTCTCAGTGATAATTTTCTTTCATCCGACTTTTGAGCTCTTACGGCAGAGACATTTAATGCTTACTTAAGGTGACACTAATTAGAGATTTTGACAGAAAATATATGGACTTTATGTCAAAACCACTACTACCTATAAAACTTAGGCCTTTGCATCCGTTAATGGATGATTTATACAGTATTCTTTGAGCGAAGTAACCACTCTTGAAATACTGTAGTGCCTGGGACAGTTGGTTTTTTAAATGTCGTATGGTTGCCCAAGCACATACGGCATTCTCACAACATAGTCAGCCTAGTCCAGAGGAATGAACTAGTCAATACATCTGGGGCCAACTATGTGCGGGTTTCCTCACGATGTTTTCCTTCACCGTTAGAGCGTCCGTATAATGTACTTGAGATCTGAAAAAGTCTCATTAGTACACGCCACAACCTGGGATTCGAACCTGCACTCTCTCGAGTGCGAACTAAACGGTCTACCCACTAGGCTACGGAGCTCTACTACCTATACCCTTTAAGTAAACATTAAATGAGTCTGAGTGCGGCAGTTAGAGCTCAAAAGTCTGATGAAAGTTTAATAAAACACTATTTTTTGAAATTTCAAACTGTCATAACTTTGGAATGAATCAACCGATTTTCACGCGATTGGCGCCAATCGATGCAGTTTTTCATGTCCTTTTAAAGAATCGACAACAAAAAATTTTTAGATGAACACTTTTTTCGGTTTTCTTTCCTTACAAACAGACACTTCATTTTTATTTATTTGCGTAGAACCTACTTTTTTATCTCGGCATAGTTTGTGGTTCCTGATATTATTCACATTCACGTTCAAACTAGCGGAATATTACTATCATTTCAACCCTATGTTAAACATTTCGCCAGTTCCACAAAAACACAAAAACATAAGAATGTATCATGTTTTTGTTGTTTTTGGTGTATTTGACAGTGCTGATGTGTACGTCACCACACCACCAATCCTTACCCTTGTCAGTCAGCGAGTACCGAGCATAGAATTTTTGGGATTTGGCAAATATTTTACAAAATGTTTTCATAAAACGTCTTTCACCATGACTTTTACGCTTTTAACGCCCAAAATAATCCTACTACTATCAAAAATGTGAAAGTTTGAGAGCGATAAAAGGTTAAAGCGATAAAAGGCAAGCAGACTGATTTTTTTATTGCATGAATGAATAGTAATAACTTCTAAATATGAGTAACTTCTCAGAAGAAACCGTATATCAAAAGTCAATATTTTCAAAGGTACAACGATTTATTTACAAAATTTCGCGAGTCTCGTAAAAACGCTCCATACTAAACTTAACCTACAAGTGACGTCACTTGTAGGTTAAAGTGCATGAAGTATACGGCCGCAGGAATATATTTGTAAATATCTCCGATATATGTGCGTTTAAGTTCATACTTACCATAATTAATGTTTTTGTATATGATGTAAGTAAACTAATGATGTAGGTTTTGTTTACCAATTTCGCAAAATATTATTTTTTTTGGTACTTTTTAAATATATTTAATTAGTAAGCTACACATAAAATAATATATTTTTTTTTATTTACCAGCTAGTAATGCCTCAATATTTCTGAATGTATTAATGAAACTAAATATTTCAGATGTAGTCCTATCCCCTATTAAAGGTTAAGGATCAAGAACGCAAATGCGCTACAAGAGAAGTAACAAGTGTTTACTCCTCTGGTGTTGCGACTATGAATGGGCGGCGGTAATCGCTTACCATCAGGTGATCCGACTGCTCGTTGCTTGGTCCATTTAAAAAAAAAAATATAAAAACTTATTTCTCAGCTGGTGAGTAACAACTTAAAAACATAGTTTATCGTAACCGTTAATTTTCTCTCGATCTTTTTTTTTATCCGATTACGACGAATCCCAAAGGTAACGATTTTGGCAGTCTATCATGTATGTATGTATGTTCCGCCTAACGCCTAAACTAATGCTCCGATTTTAATGAATAAGGTGTCAATAGATTCGTAAATAAGGCCCAGGTAACATAGGCTATAATATAGTTTATGTAGTTGGGCTATATAGTTCTTAACTTTTTAATTTTCCCTGTGAAGGCGAATATTAATGTTAACTAACATAATTTTACATTTTCATCAGTTATATTTTGTTCTTGTCGCAATAACTCGTTTTTAATAAATATAACAACCAATATTAAACAATTTTAATTGACTACATTGTATCGAATTAAACCAACATTAATCATGTTCATCTTTATGATTTTCTTATTTATTATGCTTTAAATTGGAAAAATACGGACATAAATATAGCCGTTGGAGTTTTTAAAGAACATTAATAAACGGTAAACTATCTCCGTCACATGCAATGAAGACGAACGACCCCGCTAATGAAGGACGCGAGTTTGGATATGGAATATATAAGTAGCAGATGCGACCAATAGTCTGAGTCACCAGATCCATTTCAGTGAATTTCTGTCCAAGGGCACCGAAAATTATGATCTAGAGCTCATTCGATTCGGAATGACCTCTAGATCCTTTTGGAAAAATTTCAAGAGTGGCTCGAAAAAATTGCAAAAGTTTAACATTTGCAAAATAAACAATTAAGTAAAAAAAGGGGATATGGTTTTTTGAAAATATCTCGGAAACTATTAAAGATATATCAATTTTGGGAAAAAATCATTAAAGACGAAGAAATTTCCTAAAAAAGAAAGTCGCAACTCCCGGAACTCGATGACTAATATTTATAATTTTAATTTAGAGGTGAAAATGGCGCTAAAAGCGTGTGATGCGGGTACCATTATAAGTTATACGTTAGTACCATTATACACATTTGTGTATAATGGTACCCATTTACTATGTGTGGTACCAAGACTAAACCTGGAAGAAAAGTTGAGTAGAGAATAGAGATGCATTCCGTAGTGGTGTGGACTGTAGCCTATCTATTAATGAAATCTTTTTTCTTATAGTCTCCACATTATACAAAATTTAAAGTGTTTACATTTGGTTCGTGATATTCGTTTTGAAAAATGAAAATATGTTTTAATATCAATATTTTTCAATGAAGTGTTCACGTTTTATGGAGCTTCGCAATATACCTTTAAAATATTATTTATTTGAAAATATTAGATTTTTAATCTAGACTCATTTGGAGACCTTCTCTTTGCTGTAAAATAATCGTACTGAATTCTGAGTCACTCCTCTCCGCATGCTGAATTCGAATCTGTTCACTAATCTATGACCGCGCGAGCGGCTCGTTGCCGCACTTGTTTCAACGTATGGTAGCGATTTTTTTTATTTTTTTCGTTTCAGATAAAAAAATATTGTAACACGAGCCGAGCGGCATGCGGATGTGCGTCGACTTGCCGTAATACATAAATTACTTTTTTCCATCCATTTTATAGCTATTTCATTTGGTAAAAAATCAGAGATCTGTAGTTTATGAACTTTTGCCTAGCGTTTTCGGGAATTGTTATGCTGGCAATTTCAGAGAATTATTTTGAATTTTTGATTTCATGTAAAAATGTAGCCAGGTTATACGAGAAAGTTATTTAAAGTTTATGTTAATTAATCATAAGTAACATACTTTTATGTTATTGCTGCATATTTCTGGATGTCTACAGTTTTTTGTCTAACTTGATGATAAAAGTTTTGAGATTTGTTTTTGTTTGCAAGAAGGAGGTTAGTCCAGGGTATATTTTCGTTCCATTTTTTCCGTTTACTTCATCTTTTATATAAGTTCAATCGCAGGCGTCTTCTTAAAAGTATACAGAGGCCAGTTAGCGTATATTTTCGTTCAATTTTCTCCATTTACTTTGTCTTTTATATGAGTCTTGTTCGATGATAAACGTCTTCTTAAAAGTATACAGAACTGAGAACAGCAAGCAAGTTTACTGCCAAAAAAAAAAAACGAACTTTGAAGTAAAAAGTTTCACTGCGTCGCGGTATTTATTCGCATTCTGTTTTTTCCCGCATCAGCTGAGTAGCTCGCTCGCTCTAGCAGGAAATGACGTTCTGGAATGAGGATATATTCTCGTTAATTTGCATCATAAATCATCGGGAATGTTGGTTCTGGCGTTTGCGCATGTAGGAGGCGTCGACTGGACCTTTTTGTCGCTACATTTCGTATCGGCCTCGGCTTTTTTCGAATCGGCGTGTAGAGTTTCAAAACTTCTTTAACGTTTTTCAGTTTTTGCCCATACCGCCTGTTCCCGACACTCGGAATTAGTCTCGACTTATTTCACTCAGACAGTTATTGATTTTGATATTTAATTACTTTTTGACTTTTATGTATGTCAATTATGCATAAAGATAAGCGCATCTGATTGTACGTATACTAATATTTTAAATGCGAAAGTTTGGATGTATGGATGTACGGACCTTTGTTGCTCTTACACGCGTTCTACTGAACGGATTTTGATGAAATTTGGTATGGTAGTATTTTAGACTCTGGGTTAATCTGGGTACGGTTTCCGAGGAGTTTCTTTTCTGTCACAAGTGTCGAGTCAAATATCAATGTCATGTAAGTCGCTAATACAATAGAGTTGAAAATCGAAGTCGTGTCGAGCACTTCGATTTTGAACTCTATTGTATAAGCGTAGAATTATATTTTCAGTGTCCTGAATTTTCCCGAGCCCTTCGGATTTCGGTCAAATAAAGGCAACGTTTTGCAAATGACGTAGACATATCTATGCTTATTGCCTTTTACCTATTTCCTATATTTTGATAATTCATTTAAGAAAATACAGCAGCTTCTTACGCAACATAAAGTCTAATGAAAAAAAAAAAAAAAACTGTCATCAAAAACGCTTCCCGCCAAAAAATTGTCCATGGCCGTTGAGTGTTGGTTTGGGTGTGAAGTGTTAATAAATTATGTTTAATATGGGAACCTTCGCGCAATCCTCCGGGGTCAGATAAGTTATAAGAAGTATTCCCCGTTTCGTCGTTATACCGGCATGGAACAGGATTCAGGAAGTATTTTACTGCGAAATTAGCAGGAAGATAGTTTTTTAGGAAGCAAATGGATTAGTCAAAATCGTAAGAATCAACTAGCTTCGATGTATGTATAAAAACTTAGGCCGTTTCATCCGTTAACGGATGATTTAAAATACAGTATTCTTCGAGCGAAGTAACCATTCTTGAAATAATGTAGTGCCTGGGACAATTGGTTTTTTAATATCGTATGGTTGCCCAAGCACATACGGCATTCTCACAACATAGTCAGCCTAGTCCAGAGTCTGATGAGCTAGTCTAGTTAGAGCGGCCGTATAATGTACTTGAGATCTGAAAGTCTCATTGGTACACGCCACAACCTGGGATTCGAACCTGCACTCTCTCGAGTGCGAACTAAACGGTCTACCCAATAGGCCTCGGAGCTCATGTATGTATAATTAAGTAAGACAAACAAGACATATAATTACGATTTCGTTAATATAAAGTTTTGAAGTGAGTATAATTTTTAATTAACTCTGAGGTTTAAGGGTCAATTCATACCGAAACGAAACGATACGCGACGTGGCGCTTCATTTTTAAGATGATTATTCAAAATTGAACTTTATTTTTTATACAAGAAGATACATGTTTCATTGTAACAGTTCGAATGTCAAGTTGCACCGCCCTGCCCACCGCATGTGCAGTGCGCATGTGATTAAAGTTCAATTACGAATAGCTATCTTTCAAATTAAGCGCCGCGACGCTAAGGCCGGGTTTTCACAATACGAGTACGCTCGGACCGAGTGCACTCGTACGAGCCTAATCGTATACGAGCCCACTCTGAATTTGGTTTTCACAGTTTTAGTTTTTTGAATCAAAGTAGCATTTGATTTCTAAACACACAAGATGACGGCGACTGATTTGTTGCTCCGAGGTGTAGAAATTGTAGCAGATATGTTATTGGCTGAAGTAGAAAATCACGGGAGGGAAATAAAAAATATAAAATAACGATTTGGACTCGGAAATGGATTTTAAAACGTGACCAGCTGGGCGCTTCAAATAATTTTATTCGCGAAGTGCAAGAGGAAGATCAAGCCTCGTTAAAATTATTTTTAAACAAAAAATTAAACCGACTTCCAAAGTAAAAATACACAAAAAAGTATGAAATAAAACTTAATCTCTAAATAATTCCCCTTTCAAATTCGGCTAAAATTTTTACTATTTCTCTACTCAATCTTCTTAATTTTGAAATCGGCACCAGTCCAAACAATATTCTACAATATTTTATACAACTTACGTTCATATTTGCTGGTACCGACTTCAAAATTAATAAGATTGAGTAAGAGAAATAGTAAAAATTTTAGCCGAATTTGAAAGGGGAATTATTTAGAGATTAAGTTTTATTTCATACTTTTTTGTGTATTTTTACTTTGGAAGTCGGTTTAATTTTTTGTTTAAAAATAATAATTTCACCCTTTTTAGTGATATATTTTGTTAAGTTATTAATACGTCTTAAGAACGTCTAAACTAAACGATCGAATGTATAATTAAATACTCGCCAAGCTTCCATTGGGTATTGCTATTAAGATGATGATGATTATTACTGTAAGTTATAAAGTGGCATATGCTTGCAGTTCTTTAAACAATGCCGAAATTTCCAAACGCACATCTTTAAAGACTGAGGAGTTCTGTACAGTGCTTTTGGATCCAGGGTATACCTAGGTACAATATCTTATTTTTTTTGTAGTATATGCTTGTGTTACTTCAGTAAAAGTCAAAATCACTATATGTGTGGATATAAATTTTGAGGAGTTCCCTCGATTCCTCATGGCTCGCATCATCAGGTTTCCACTTTAGTGACTAAAGGACTAATTTCGAATTAAACCCTTTACAACAACAAAAGAATTTTGCAAATAGGTTCATAAACGGCAGAGTAATGTTCAATGATCTCCGTGTTAGTGTAAAATACTATGAGAAATACCTTTTATATCATCATAATCTGATGATGTATTTTTTTTTTTTTTATAAAATAAGGGGGCAAACGAGCAAACGGGTCACCTGATGGAAAGCAACTACCGTCGCCCATGGACACTCGCAACATCAGAAGAGCTGCAGGTGCGTTGCCGGCCTTTTAAGAGGGAATACGCTCTCTTCTTGAAGGTTTGTAGGTCGTATAGGTCCGGAAACACTGCTGGTGACAGTTCGTTCCAGAGTTTTATAGTGCGCGGCAGAAAGTTACGCGAGAAACGCACGGTGGAAGACTGCCACTCATCAAGGTGATGAGGATGGAATATTTTTCGCGTGGGACGATGGCGAAAAGTTGCAGGTGGTATGATTCCGAACAATTCCTCAGAGCACTCCCCGTGATACAACCGATAGAGGATGCAGAGTAATTCCAAGGGGTCCAAGCTGTTTGAAACATAATGACAGCCAACAATTCGAGCGGCCCTTCGTTGGATACGATCCAGAGGGAGCAGTTGGTATTTTGGTGCTCCTGCCCAGAGATGAGAACAATATTCCATATGAGGCCGAACCTGCGCCTTGTAGAGTTGTAGGCGTTGGTCCGGACCGAAGTACTGTCTCGCTCTGTTGAGAACACCAAGCTTCTTCGAGGCTAACTTGGCCTTACCCTCTAGATGATATCGGAACTGGACTTCGCTCGATATGCTAACGCCAAGTATTTCAATGCTAGGGGAGATGGTTAAAGATGTGCCCTCAAAACGAGGATGTACGACCATAGGTGACTTTTTAGCGGTGAACGCGCAGACTTGTGTCTTGGCGGGGTTAAATTGGACTAAGTTACGTCTACCCCATTCAGAGACTTTCTCCAATGAATTCTCTATTTTAAACACAAGTTCGTTTCGACTCTCGATGACATTTAGCCGAGAAATATTAGGGGAGCCGGTATATACAGCATCACCTGTACTATCATCCGCATAGCAATGAATGCCGTTGGTCTGTAACATGTCATTGATATGCAGTATGAATAGGGTAGGCGATAGCACACAGCCCTGAGGGACACCGGCATCAACTGACTGAGTTTCCGAGCATTCGCCGTCAACTACGACCTTTATGCTTCTGTCTGCTAAGAAACTTCGCGGGTCGCGAGGTGGCGCTGTCGTATTCACATCGTCTCTACGCTTAAATTAGTTTTAAAAATATAAATATCAAACTTTATGATGTTAGTGATACAATAAACTGTAAATAAAGTGACAATAGTTCAGTGAAAGTGTTATCCACAAAAATAAATAAGTGATTGTGACTAAATTGTACAAAGATCAATATACACTTCAAGTTGATACAAACAGTTTATATAAATAAAACAATAACACAAGTGTAAGTAAATAGACACTTATAGTGCTAATAAAAACAATTATAGGAAGTGTTGGCAATAAAAAGTTCATCACAGTGTTATTTTAAGTAATATTTAGAACAAAGAACTATTTCAATTGATTTTAAAGTTTAACGACCCTTAAATGTCAAAATATCAGCTGTTAGTGTCAAACTAGCCTTGATAATATGTCAAACATCAGCTGTTCGATGGCTCCATAGATTAATGGTTCAGTATGAAGATCATGATCAAAGAAGATCCAGGTTCAAACCCCGCACTTATATAAAGACTTTTTTAAATTTTTTTTTTACAATTATTAAGACAGATAAAATAAACAAAACACCAAGAACCACATTATTTAAATAAAATAAGAAGAAACAATAGCACAGACATTAGCTTACTTATTTACATTACTTGAATATCGACAATAAAGCGACATCTAGTGACGTAAAAAATAAACTACTCCTATCAATATTCATAAAGGTATTTAAGGTATCTATCAACAGAGGTCACTAGTAACACCAATTTTATATTTTACCAAGTAATATGGATTGCGAAAATGTCACATTTAGAAGACAGCGGACTCTCAGGCGACGAAAATCTGACATGGATTTGACAGAATTAAATCAAGATGATACATTTACTAGTACTACACACTCAGAAAGCTTAGATTTATCAATTAGAAGCGTTCCTGACATTTTTAATAGCGATGTTCCGGAAATTATCGAGCTCAAACGAAAAATTATTAACTTACAGACTGAGAATCAGACCGCCCATGAAGAAATAATAGATCTTAATCTGGAATGCTCAAACCTAAAACGTACTATAGAGGAAAAAAATAAACAAATAGACTTCTTAAGAAACTTAACAATTCCTACTGCAAAAAAAACACCAAATAAATTATCGCAAAAATCTTTGACACCTATAAATAAGAGACTCACAAACATAGGCATGAAGCTACCACTACAATCGCCGGTATACAATTACTGTAGCTCTTCATACGAAACGCCAAAACGCCGTCCTCTTAAAATAGCTACCGAACATCCAAAAAGAGTAATCTCACCATTAGAAGGTTTCGCTACAGTAAAAAACTCTGTTCATGAAAATAAAACAAAAACCTCTCAAGTAACAATGACCCCGCTAGATGGCGCAACTTGTGTTCATAAGAAAAAAATACTTTTATTAGGAGATGAACAAGTTAGAGGGCTAGCCCCACAAATACACTATGACCTAGGGAAAAGAAACGACAACACGTATGAAATACTTGGGATAGTACTTTCATCCGCAAGCTGTTTTGATATACTCCAGTACTGTAATAAATTAATAGCAACATTAAAAAAGGATGATATTGTAATCTTAGCAATGGGCTCTAACGACAAAAATCCCTATTGTTTACTGTCAAACCTTAGTAATATTTTATATATATTTCGTAGGCAAAAAGTCTTCATACTAAAAACACAATACAACAAGTTTTTGAATGTAAATTTGCTTAATAATAAGATAGAAATGATTGTAAAAAATTATAGTAATTGTTTATTTTTAAAAGATTCTAACTGTAAGTATATTATTAGAAACAGAAACATGTTAATAAAAAGACTTAGCTTTATTTTGAACATTGAGTTAGAGTTCTTACTTTACAACAAAAAAAATATTATTAAAAGTAATAAAACAGAGCCCATCAAAGGTAACAACGTCACACAAAATACTCCTCAGCCCATACAATTTCAACTTAGTTCTGACCTAACTACACCACAGACAATAATTATGGACGTGAATCACAAAAAGGGCACAATTCCCTACTACTTTTCTAAAACTAAGGTCTCTGTTAGTAAAATAATTGAAGACAAGACGTTTTTTCGTGAATAAAATGGAAAAATGTAATTATTTGACGATACTCCACCAAAACATTGCAGGTGCCATTAATAAATCTGAAGAGATCGCATGTGCATTGTCAGAATTCACGCAAAAAAAATATAGACATTGATATTATTTGCTTAACAGAGACCTTTATAAAAAAAGGTATGGAGTCATTACTTAAAATACCTGGCTATAGAGTAATTTCTTCATACTCACGTAACACGAAAAGGGGTGGATCATGCATACTCGCTAAAAATAGTATAGAGTGTAAAAATTTTGTGATAGTTAATGAATTTGTTAGTAATTTTAGTTTTGAAGTGTCGGGTGTTGAAATTGTGTCTCTAAAAATTTTAATTTTATGCATATACCGAACCCCATCTAGTAACCCTAACATTTTTATCGAAAAATTAGAAGTTTTGCTGTCGAAAATAGCGATAAGATTTAAAAAAATTGTTTTATGCGGTGACTGGAACTTCGATATACTAAATCCCAGTAAAAATTGTCTAGACCTTATGAACATATTGAAAAATTTTAATATGAAACTACATATAACAGTCCCAACGAGAAAAAAGGCATGCATCGACCAGTTCGCTAGTAATATAAAAGAATGCTCTGCCGAGGTTTACCAACTAGGTCTATCGGATCACGAAACTGGACAAATCCTCACAGTAAGGGTGAAAAATAAACATGAACTGGTTTCCTGGACCAGGTCTGTTAGAGACTTGAACAATGAAAATATATTAAAATTTTGTAAAAGTTTATCATCAATTAAATTTTCCGAAATCTACGAGACTAACAACTTAAATGATGCATTCAAGGAATTTCATGAAATACTAGTTTTATTTTTTAATTTATGTTTTCCTGTAATAATATGCAGGAAAACCAATAAAAAATCAAATAAATCGTGGCTTACGAAGGGTTTAAAAAAATCATGCAGCGAAAAAAGAGCATTATATCTAAAATATAAAAGGACAGGCGACAATAAGTCGGAAAATTATAAAAAATATTTTACTTATTATAAGAACGCTAAAAAAATGTATGTATAAATCAAAACAAATTCAAAATAAAAAATATATACATAATAATAAAAATAAATGTAAAGCAGTATGGGACATTATAAATTGTAATATTAATGACATTAAACCTAATACGGACATAAATACAATTTCTTATAATGACAAAGTTCTTACGGCTCCTAATGACATATGCGAAGCTTTTAATAAATATTATATAGAATTGACAAATAAAGAGTTTAAATTTAAAACAAGTGACATTGCCAAAACATTAAGTACACAAAATTTAAATACGATTTTTTTAACCCCGACTGACCAAAATGAAGTACTTCAAATAATAAATAATCTTAACAACACAAATTCTGTAGGAGTTGATGATCTGAATACAAAAATTATTAAAGCCTGTGCTAAACATATATGTAGTCCCTTAAGCCATATTATTAACCTTTCGTTTGAAGAAGGTGCATTTCCCGAATTACTAAAAAAGTCTATAGTTAAACCGCTATTTAAGAAAGGAGATATGAATGATATAAACAATTATAGACCAGTCACATTAATTCCAGTGATATCAAAAATATTCGAGAAAATAATGATGAAAAGACTATACACATTTGTCATTACAAATAATATACTTAGGTCAGAACAATTCGGTTTTCGTAAAAACAGCAACACAACTTTAGCTTGTTTTAATCTAATAAAATATGTAACTGAAGCTATTAACGATAAAAAGCCTGTAGTCGCCATATTCCTAGATATGAGCAAAGCTTTTGATTTCGTAGATCATAAGCTTCTACTACATAAGCTCGAAAAATATGGCATACGTGGCAAAGCTTTGGATTGGATTAAAAGTTACCTATCTGGACGTCAGCAATGTATACAAATATCGAAAATTGACAAAGGGATACAAATTACTAGTAGGTCAGACTTTTTGTGCAATAATTTCGGAGTACCACAAGGCAGTATACTAGGTCCATTACTCTTTTTATTTTACATAAACGACCTCCCTAACGTGACGGATCAAAAAACCATTTTATTTGCAGACGACACTACGGCTATAATTAAATGTGAAAATGAAAATTCGTTCCAAAATGACATTTCTATAACAATTAACAAAATTATGACATGGCTAAATTATAATAATTTAAAAATTAATCTAACTAAAACTAAAATAATTCAATTTAGAGATTATAGGACACGACCAATTGACTTAAATATAACCATTGACGGAATTAAAATGGAAGAAGTGAATTCCGCAAAATTTTTAGGCATTATTGTAGACAGGCACTGTAACTGGAAGGATCATATAAACCACGTGTGCGAGAAACTCGATAAATTCGTATACGCAATTAAAGTGTTACGCTTAAAAGTCTCGACCGAAGCCGCACTATGTGCATACCATGGATACGTGTCGTCTGTGCTCTCATATGGGCTATTGCTGTGGGGGAACTCAGTTGAAATTGATAAGGCATTTAAGGTTCAAAAAAAGTGTGTAAGAGCCATTTGCGGAGCATGGCCGTTAGAGAGTTGCAAGTCATTGTTTTTGAAATTGCAGATTCTACCTTTGATATGCTTATATATTAGAGATATTTGTGTTTTTGTAAAGCAAAATCCGCACTACTTTCCAAAAAAGGCTGATGTTAATAATAGAAGTGGTACGCCAAGACATTTGTATAAATTGTATCTGCCTCAGTGCCGCTTAGATGTCTTTAAGAAAAATGTGTACATCAACGCTATTATCATTTTTAATAAATTACCCGACCATTTTAAAACTTTAAATGGAAATAATTTTAAAAAAGAAATAACAAAGTGGCTCTTGAATAATTGCTTTTACACATTAAATGAATACATGACATTTAAATAAAATAATGTATAATACTATGTGATAAATATAAATATACTATTTGACATTTAAATAATTTATTATTATGTAATTAATATAATTTATGTGTGTATTATTAATTGTGTGTTTTATATATTACTAATAATTTTATTTTACTATACACACAATAACTAATAATTTAATATAAAAAAAATCTCAGACATGACAATATATGAATTTAATAGTAATAATGTTAGAGTATCAACGTTATAGCATATATTGTAAAAATTTAAAATAATTTGAGCTGTAGTTTTATTCTAATTTAGTTTTATTTTGTTGTAAAATTGCAAATTGCACGCCATTGTGATGGCAGAATGTGAGAACACTAAATAATTTTGTAAGACCATTGTACCTACAACATTCTTGCAATAAAAGAATTTGAATTTGAATTTGAATTTGAAACTTGTGACCCACTTGCATAATTTCTCGGGCAGCCCGTATGATGGAAGCTTTGAAAGCAACGCTTTATGCCAAACCCGATCAAAGGCCTTCGCAATGTCCAAACTAACAGCCAATGCTTCTCCCTTCGACTCAATTGCCTGAGCCCAACGATGAGTTAGGTACGCCAAGAGATCACCAGCCGAGCGACCCTTACGGAACCCGTATTGTTTGTCGCTTAGTAATCCCTGGCCGTCCAAGTATCGAAGAAGCTGGCCATTGATAATGGATTCCATTATCTTTGAGAAGAGAGAGGTTATGGCGATTGGTCTGTAGTTGGAAGGATTTGAGCGATCACCTTTTTTGGGGATCGGGTGCACCAAGGCTGTCTTCCAAGAAGCCGGGACGATGCCAGAGGAATAGGAGAGGCGAAAAAGGCGCGTCAAGACCGGAGCCAACTCTGGAGCACACTTTCTCAACACAATAGGAGGGATTCCGTCAGGCCCACTCGACTTTTGGATATCAAGGGAACGGAGAGCTTTTCGCACTGAGCGCTGATGAAACCGAATATCCGACATGAAGCTCGTGCATCGCGGTATGGTCGGCGGTTTCTGCCCCCCGTCATCTAGGGTCGAGTTAGACGCAAAGAGCTTGCCCAGAAGATCGGCTTTGTCTTTTGCGTCCTGGGCTAACGATCCATTTCCTACGTGTGGGGATGGTAGGGTTGGCTTGCAGAAATTTCCCTCAATAGCTTTGGCCAGAGACCAGAATGCACGGGTTCCCGAGGGGAGGCGCTCGAGTCTCTTGCCAATTCTATTGACGTGCTGTTTCTTTGCCCAAATGATCTCTTTCTTGAGGGACCTAGAGGCATGGTTGTACTCCATTTTATATGTGCTGGTATTTAAATCCCGAGTAGACACTGCATTGGCCCAGGATTGGTAAGCCTCCTGCTTCCGGCGAGAAGCTTTTTTGGAGGATGAACCAAACCAGGGACGAAATCTGCCGCCAGTTGGCACTACAGAGGACGGAATGAAAAGTTCCATCCCCTGCACTACCACATCGGCAACAGAGTTGGCAGTGTTGTCGGGATCATCCGGCGAGAAGCACACGTGCCCCCAAGGATAGGATGCAAAAAACGACCGCATCCCATCCCAGTCTGCTAACTTGTAGTGCCACACACGACGGTATTTAAGAGCACGCTGTCGTAACACCGTCGTGAGTGGCACAGAACTCCTGACAAGGCAATGATCCGATGAACCAAGTGGAGCGGTTACGGATATTTGGTAGCCATCAGGATTTGAAGTCAGCAGAAGGTCCAACAAGGAAGGATTCTGACCGTCCACATCTGGGATTCGCGTAGGCGTAGTAACCAGTTGTGTTAGGTCGTTCGCAAGGGCAAAGTCGCATACAGATCTCCCCGCATGATCAGTTTTACTGGAATTGAGCCAGTCGGCGTGGTGGGCATTAAAGTCGCCAAGTATTATGATCTCTGCGGATGGGATCTGCCGCTGTACAAAATCTGAAGCAGCTTGCAGGTGTTCCAAGAGTCGGTCCGTCTCGGTGTCACCACTATGGGACCTATATAAGCACGCATAGACGCGAGGGTGGTCGTCGCAATCTATGCGGAGCCATAATGTTGACAGGTCCCTGTCCTCAAGATTGCTGAGGCGGCGAGAGCTGATATCATGTCTGATATACACACACACTCCAGCTTTGGGCAGAAAGGAGTGCTCGAGGTAATACCCTGGGTGGGAAAGGTATGATGTGTCACTCGGAGATGATATCTGCGTCTCGGTTAAAAAGAGCAAAGCCGGCTTTGCCGTCTCAAGGTGGTAATGGACGGCATTAAGGTTGGAGTGTAATCCCCTGATATTACAGAAGTCCATGCCTAATATCGAGGGGGGTGCCTTTGTGTGTTTGCTCTTGCCCCGAGCAGATTGTAGCGCAGTTTTGCCCTCCCCAGAATACGAGGGGCAGCCTGGACGTCCACGCTCAGTTCCAGGGGTCCCTGAGTATGGACATCCAGAGAGGGATTCTCCAACGCAGTTGGTACCCTCCTGGGGTAACAAATTGTTTTTCAACTGCGGCATTTCTAGGGGGGTAGGGGATTGGGCCTCCGGTAAACTCACTCACTCGACGGAACACAGCGCAAGCGCTGTTTCACGCCGGTTTTCTGTGAGTCCGTGGTATTTCTCCGGTCGAGCCGGCCCATTCGTGCCGAAGCATGGCTCTCCCACGTATATATGTATGGTGTGATAGTGGTGATGATGATGATGATTACTCTAACTGACAAGGTGGCATATGCTTGCAGTTCTTTAAACAACGCCGAAATCCCCAAACATGTATCTATAAGGAGTTAGGAGTTCTATTCTGTACTTTTGGATCCAGGGTATACCTTGGAGCAAAATCTTACTTTTTGGTAGCATATGCTTGAACTACTTCAGAAAAAGTCAAAATCACCATATGTGTCCATATAAATTTCGAGGAGTTCCCTCGATTCCTCATGGATCCCATCATCAGGTCACCACTTTGATATCAAAAGGACCAATTTGGGATTACACCCTATACATCACAGAAAAAATTTTGAAAATCGGTCCACAGGCGGCGGAGTAATCGTTGAACATACAAAAAAAATAAAAAAATAAAAAATATATATACAGCCGAACGTATAACCGCCTCCTTTTTTGGGAAGTCGGTTAAAAAAAATTGAGATTAAATACTGAGCAATTTGAGTATCTATTAGAAAAAAAAGCGCCAAGAATACAGAAAACAGATAGGTACCCATAATTACGAGGAAAGCAATACCAGCTATAGTTAAACTTCAAATAGTAATAATGAGATATTTAGCAGCTGGTGACTGCTTTCATTCTTTAGAAAGTCACTATCGAGTGCCAAAAGGTTTAGTTTCACGTTCTGTCCACTTTTTCTTTAGCTCCGTTTTTAATTAATTTTCTTAGTAGACGCCATTTTGTTTTTAAAATTTCATCCGAGTCAACTCGTATTGTGAAAACCCGGCTTAAAGCCGGGTTTTCACAATACGAGTACACTAGGACCGAGTGCGTTCGGATGGCTACTCGGACACTACTCGTAATGTGTAAACAGGTGATCCGAGCACACTCGGACGATGGCATCCGATCAGAGTCGACTCGTGCGTGGCTCTACTTTTACGAGTTGACTCGGATGAAATTTTAAAAACAAAATGGCGTCAACTAAGAAAATTAAAACGGAGCTAAAGAAAAAGTGGACAGAACGTGAAACTAAACCTTTTGGCACTCGATAGTGACTTTCTAAAGAATGAAAGCAGTCACCAGCTGCTAAATATCTCATTATTACTATTTGAAGTTTAACTATAGCTGGTATTGCTTTCCTCGTAATTATGGAAAAGTAGCGCCAAGAATACAGAAAACAGATAGGTATCTGTTTTCTGTATTCTTGGCGCTACTTTTTGTAATAGATGCTCAAATTGCTCAGTATTTAATCTCAATTTTTTTTAACGTGGCTTGATCTTCCTCTTGCACTTCGCGAATAAAATTATTTGAAGCGCCCAGCTGGTCACGTTTTAAAATCCATGTCCGAGTCCAAATCGTTATTTTATATTTTTTAATTTCCCTCCCGTGATTTTCTACTTCAGCCAATAACATATCTGCTACAATTTCTACACCTCGGAGCAACAAATCAGTCGCCGTCATCTTGTGTGTTTAGAAATCAAATGCTACTTTGATTAAAAAAACCAAAACTGTGAAAATCAAATTCCGAGTGGGCTCGTATACGATTAGGCTCGTACGAGCGCACTCGGTCCGAGCGTACTCGTATTGTGAAAACCCGGCTTAAGTGTGAAGTGACTCGTGAATAAGCCAAACATATTGCTTGATTAGATGAGAGTATTTGTCGTCCAAAAATTTATTTTGACTTCAAGCCAATGATTTCAAAACTCAAGATAGGCTATGATATTCATTTGACAGAACAAATCTTCATACAAGAAAAAGTAACGCCATCTTGGTTTTCACCATACCTATTTACCATATTTCAAATGTCAAAATGGCACCAAAAATTGCATATGTGGGACAATTTAACTGGAGACACTTTTTGGTCTCAACATATATTATAGACGATATTATATGCGTCTATGCTTCAAGTACTTAGTAAAGCAGGAATTACTTCTAAAACATATTTATAAAACGACCAATTTGTATGAACTTTTTAGACTTTCCGACATGAAAATTATAAGACAGATAATGCCTGCTACGAGCGGCGTAGCGGCTACGGCGTAGCCCGTGGGAGTAGGATGGGTTCCCCGTTCCTAGTAGGAGCTAGCTTAACTAGAAAAAATGTGTATGCCTTCTAGGGTTCCGTACCCACAGGGTAAAAACGGGACCCTATTGATGAGGCTGTCCGTTCTGTGATAGCTAGACCGTTGAAATTTTTACAGATATTTCGCGCGGTATCGGATATTGTTATCATCCTACTAATATTGTAAAAGTTTGTGAGGATGTATGGATGGATGGATGGATGTTTCTCTTTCACGAAAAAACTACTGAGCAGATTTTGAGGAAATTTTGTATCTTAGTAGCTTAGGCTCTGGAACTTTTTATCCCGGAAAATACAGTGCTCCCGAGGGATACTGAATTAATGAGGGTGGAGCCGCGGGCAACAGCTAGTAGACGTATATACTGTAGAAGAGGCATTTTGAGGCAAAATATGCCTTCAGTAAAATGTCCTCACTTTTGAGATTTTTGGGGCCATTTTGACATTTGAAGTACGGTGAAAACAATATGGCTGATATTTGAAGTATTGTAAAAACCAAGATGGCGTAACTTTTTATTGTATGAAGATTTGTTCTGTCAAATGTGATCTTTGATCGTTATTGCGTAAAGTGAAAACGCTCTCACAGTCATAACCCGGTTAATTTCGGGTTCCGGCTGGCGGCTTTTGACCTTTTTTGTAATCCAACTTGCTCTCTTGGAATGTGATTTAATTGACAATGTCAAATGCATTTCGGAAGCGCGTAATGATGGCTCTGGGCCCCGGTGACATTCCGCGGCTCAGGCTGGGGTTCAGGGTTCGAGTCCCGTGGGACCTCGTTAACTGGGGCAGCACCTGGGCCAGCACGTGGACGTTACGGTACAAGTAGTGGACGGGACTTTGTAGAAAATGCCCGGATTTTCAGTAGTTTCAGATCGACTTGCATTCGCTTTAGTAATAATATTTAGTACTTTTGCCCCATCGTATTTTTAATAATTATTTTTATTTTTTATAGAGTATTAAAAATGTATTCAATAAAATATGATTGATAGCAGAAACGAAATAGAATCTTTGCTAGTTTTTTTACCTGAAATTTTGAATATATTTATTATTTATAAAATCAGAGCTACATGAGCTCGCTACTTTATTTCTCTAGTTCACATAGTTTGGGCTTTATATTTACGTCTTAGTATTAACGACGGCGAAATCATAATATACCTAAATCACCTAAATCACCACCATCTTTCTAGCTATTAGTAGAATATCTTTTAATATGTACTAGAGGTTGCCCTGTGCTTGAAAGTTCTTTTTACTCTTATTATAGAAAATAATTAGTTATTTTTGTGACAGAATGACAAACGTCAACGAGTAACAAAATCCTATCAAACGCACGGTAGTGTGTTCAATTGTTATTTTTAACCCTTTAACTGCCAGGCCAGGCAAGGATACTATGGTTTGTCAGGCACATGTGACTGACACAGTAGTCAACGGGTTAATAATTTTATTTACCTATTTATAACCATTATTAAAAAAATATTAGCTTTCTGCACACCTTGCTCTACATACTAACTGTTCCAAATATCATACTCCTACGTTCGCACAATTCTCGTAAAACTGTGCTGAAAGTTTCTGCTTCACGTATAAATATAATAATATATATTTTTGAATTTACACGCTTCAGGAACATTACAAAATGTCTACATGTACCCGTAGCATACAGTGTATGCAGCATGTTCGCAAACTTTTTGTCCCAATGAACAGGATTTCACACTCGAGAGATACATCCAAGTCTTAGTTCACACTTTAAGTTCAACTTAAGTAGTAGAACTTTTTATATATTGTGCTTTAAAAATTTATGTGATTACATGATAAGGTCCGAGCTCCGTGCCCTATTGGGTAGACCGTTTGGTTCGCACTCGAGAGAGTGCAGGTTCGAATCCCAGGTTGTGGCGTGTATCAATGAGATTTTTCAGATCTCAAGTACATTATACGGACGCTCTAACGGTGAAGGAAAACATCGTGAGGAAACCCGCACATAGTTGGCCCCAGACGTATTGACCAGTTCATTCCTCTGACAGGCTGACTATGTTGTAAGAAGCCGTATGTGCTTGGGCAACCATACGACATTTAAAAACTAACTGTCCCAGGCACTACAGTATTTCAAGAGTGGTTACTTCGCTCGGAGAATAATGTACCTATAAATCATCCATTAACAGATGGAAAGGCCTAAGATAAGGTCCGTAAAGGTCATAGGGCATTTTACTATGGAACAATTACCCACGGCAAACAAAGATATATTTCACAATATTCTGTTGATACAAGTATCGGATAGCTTATTGGTATGTTTTGTCTCTGTCACTCGATATAAAGTAAGCAGCGACAGAAATTTCGAATAAGCTGTCCGATATTAGAAGATTGTGAAACAGGCCCTTGATGTACCACCGATAAAGTTCCCGCTCGACCAGTGTCTAAACATTCACCTTTGTACTAGGACGCCTCAAAATATTTAAACGCAAAAGAAGTAGTCGCAACGACTGCAGACGAGGTTGAACTACGTATTTACACATGAGTATGTTTGCGAGCCCACTATACAACGGCGCTGTTGAGCGATTTTCATCTTATGCCTGGTCGAGCGGGAACTTGTTCGGTAGTATGTAGGCCCTTGATCTGTAGGTGTTGGGGTAAGTACTGTGATATTCTAACTCATTTCAACGAATCTAAAATATATTATATAAAAGGCAAACCTAAATGACTCATCTATCAAAGCACAGCCGAAACTACTGAACGGTTTGGATTTTTGGCATTAGAATTTAGCATACAGTTGTAACGACGTAGGCATCCGCTAAGAAAGGACTTTTGAAAATTCTCCACCTAAGGGAGTGAAAAGGGGGTTAAAATTTTGTATGGAAACTGAACTCCACGCGGACGAAGTCGTGGGCAAAAGCTATTATTTAATATTATTAACAAGCTATTGATTATCCCCACTTGCCCATGGATTCGAATTAAAATAATATTATAGTATTTTGGTTTGTGGAGGTGACTTTTTAATAGAAATTTTGAAGCTTAATACTAATAAGAATAAATTTAATAATAGAGATTGTACATTTAGGTTCAATATTTTAAACTTATAGAGCTTAATATTATACCTACCTACTATGATGAGTTACAGCCTATATTTACATTATTTATACGTATATTATAAAGAGGAAAGATTCCATTAATTGTTTGTCTGTTTGCATTGAAATGGCTTCGAAAATACTGGACCGACTTTCATGAAAGTAGGAATATTTATAGAATAGACCACGGGGAAGGACCTAGATTACTTTTTAGCGTGGCAAAATGTACGGTTCCCGCGAGATTTCTATAACAATCTAGTATGACAATAACCTTCCTAATAATGCAATTAAAACGACCTATGTTCTATTGTGTAGTTACAAAGTATGCAATCGACAATGCACCACATAATATCAACGATCTCTCAAGCACCTTGCAGGATGTGATCTACCGTGTCTAACGTAATCCTTCATCTTGTGAGTAGTGACACAATACACTTGCGTGGCCGATTATTTGCCAAAACCTTTCTCTGTTTAGTTTCGCGGAAAGGTGTTCAGATTTTAGGGTAAAAGAGCCGGTTGTTGCCCTTATAAGTGTACTATGATGAAGCATATTTTGATGTTGGATATGTTTGTTAAATAATTCTTCGCGGAAAAGGAAGGGAACTTTGAAACTCAGAGTTTTTTTTAATACTAATAGCGATTAAATGATGGTGATTACATTAAAACAAAATAGTCAATTTAAAATATTAATGATATAATATATGTTGTTGCATGATAATAATATAAATTCATACCTTTGTCAGTTTTGGGTAATAATGTTTTTTTAAATATTTATTAGGCAATAGGAACCTAAACAAACACGAATATATATTATGTACGTCTTTAGATTGTAGATTTTTTAAAATAATTTGTATTAGCCGCAAAGAAAATATAATCCCACCAAAAACATTCTGTAAAAAACTAGCCAAGTCTCGATGGAGCTGCTTGTTTATCTCTAAAAAGTAATGAAATCTAGACAAAGCCGTGCCAAGTCTAAGGTTCCTTACTGCGATTTCTTTATTATTATAGTTAATGTTTTGTGACTTGGCCGTTGAAGGGTACACGAGGGTACAAAAGGTGCTCCATGACACCATTGCTCCAATACATGTGTTGTATAATCAACAACAGCCTAAAATGAGACACAAGCGCCCAATTACCGATACCAGTATAGGCTATCTCGCTTAACAGACATATGTAGTTACAACAGGTATAACATTACGTGTAAACAAAATTGACTTGTAGCCACTAACGTATAAATAATGTTAAACGGCCAAGTCACACAACATTAACTATAATAATAAAGAAATCGCAGTAAGGAACCTTAGACTTGGCACGGCTTTGTCTAGATTTCATTACTTTTTAGAGATAAACAAGCAGCTCCATCGAGACTTGGCTAGTTTTTTACAGAATGTTTTTGGTGGGATTTCACTTCTTTTTGTAGAAACGTGGGCATATTGATTTATTTCCCTAGATTTTAGTGTAATTTGTTTATTTAATTTGTGTAATGTTCGAGTAGAATAAAGTTCGAGTAGAATAAAAGGGCCTGAAAATGCGGCAAAATGTTTCTAGTAAAGAATGGTACGGCAGTGTTTGCTTCGCGCTCGACTTGGCCAGGGGCACTGCCGTGCCCCCAGATCGACGTTCTGGTCTTATCTAGAGGTTCTCAAATAGGGGTCTGAAAATGCGGTGAAATGGTTCCAGTAAAGAATAGTACGGCAGTGTTTGCTTCGAGCTCGACTTGGCGGGGGCACTACCGTGCCCCCAGATCGACGTCCTGGTCTTATCTAGAGGTTCTCAAATAGGGGCCTGAAAATGCGGCGAAATGGTTCCAGTAAAGAATGGTACGGCAGTGTTTGCTTCGCGCTCGACTTGGCAGGGGCACTGCCATGCCCCCAGATTGATTATCCTAGTTTTTATAGTTTTCCCTTTATGTGGCCATTAAACCCCAACTCTGTACCAAATTTCAGCTCTCTAAGTTTATGGGAAGTACTAGTTCTATTTTGATGATCATGAGTGAGTGAGTGAGTGAGTGTCGAAAATGCGAAACTTTGCTTTCGCTTAACTTCGGAACTAAATGACCTACAGACTTGAAATTTTGGATTTTAAGTACGTGATTATAGCTTATTGGATGACGAAAATTTCTGCGTTCTGGTCTTATCCAGAGGTTCTCAAATAGGGGCCTGAAAATGCGGCGAAATGGTTCCAGTAAAGGATGGTACGGCAGTGTTTGCTTCGCGCTCGACTTGGCGGGGGCACTGCCGTGCCCCCAGATTTAAATGTCGACAACCGGGTGGTTTACCCTATCAGTAAAAGGTGTGCTCGACAGTCCAGTAAAGAGTTGTTCTGTAAATGGGGTTTACAATAAGTGTTTATTTTCCAGTGCATCTGCCCCATATGCATGTTTTTGACAAACGACGTGTCAATATCTATCCATATTCCATTCTATATTAAATAATAATGGGGAAAAATTTGGGACATTTTACATAGGTAGGTTTAAGGTACCTATTGAGGGTTCAATAGGTACCTTAAACCTAAAGGTAGAGTGAAAAAGTTATTATATAGCAATAGTAAGCGTCTTACTGGTTTTCATCAGTCAATTTTGAAACCAATTATTGTTCTCAATATTATTTTTAATAATGACTAACTTTGGATCTATTTTGAAACCAATTATTGTTCTACATATTATTTTAAAATAATGACTAGCTTTGGATTACAGAAATATTTACTCTAAGGTCGTTAATGACAAGAACATTTTTTATTACCACCCAAACATTTGTATTAAAAATAATCTCAGTTTTAATATTATTACATTTGATTATTAGCTATTATTACCTACTAGCTGGTACCCTCAACTTTGTTAGCGTGGAACTATTAATGGAAACGGAATATAATTTTTTAAAATCATAACCGTAAGATCAAAGTAGCCTAAGCTACTCCTTATAACATTAGCTATGTGCCAGTGGAAGTCCGGTCAAAATTAAAATTGATCCGGCCGTTTCAGAGATTAGACGGAACAAACAGACAAACATACAAAATTGAAAAAAAATATTGTTGGTCTAGGTGCCGTAAATACTATCATAATATGCATTTAGCGGTCTAAGCTCCTTTAATTTTATTGTTTATACATATGTAGATGTAAAATGCATAGTCGTAGGTATGTCCTCGATGGATAAATGTAACAATGACATAATTAAATCATTGTAAAAAATGTTACATAAATCTTGGAATTATGGTGATGTGAACACAGAATATTGTCCGCATTATATTCAGGTAGAATTTGTTAAAAAAATCGCTACTTATAGCGGGAGACGGTGAAAGTTCCCATAATGCCAATTCACGGTGATATATTATGACTAGATACAACACAATTTAACCTAAATGAGTGTTATTATATTAATACGCGAAGCCAAAACTTTCCATACAGTTTTAAGAGATTTGTGCAATCGGAGCAGTATGAAATTTGGCCAGGAAATTAATATTTATGTGGTGGAAGCTGTAAAGCTAATATTTCTTTTAATAATGCATACATAAAATTCATACAAATAACAACACATACTACTTCATATTATTAACACACACTTCCGTGCGTTTGATAGATACAATTTTCTTACTACGTTGACGTTTGTCAGTCCGTCACAACATTTACTTTTTACATCTAATTAAAAAACGCTTAAGTACAAAGTTTAAATTTAAACATTATATGAATTTTTATGGACGAATTTATATATAATGTCTCCGAAAATCAATTACGGATAATTCGGGCACACGATCCACTGCTTATCTAAAGACGTTTAGGCACAGAATAAATAATAGTACCTACAGGTAGCTTAGACAAAAACATATTTGTCATACTCAAAGTAAAAAATCATCTCATGTATGGGTGACTCTCCGCAAAACGCAAACTCGCCCATATAAAGAAAAAAATTTTTTTTCTAGTATGAAAATTATTTTTCTGCTTAAACGTCTTTACTTATGCAATAGATCATATGACCAAAATATCCGTAATTGATTTTACCGAGGCTTATATAAGTCAATAGCACAATTTGCGTAGTCGGGTTAAAATTTTAAACTTTTGATTATTCAGTTCTCGTTAAGCTTTGGAGACGTTTTTATAATACATCGATGCTCTGAATCGAGCATATTTTTTTGGATCCACAATGGATCTTTCTCCGAAACCAGTCCGTGTGACCACAAAAGGGTTTTGCATTTCACAAATAGTCCGATTTTTTTTGGACTCGAGCAAAAAAATTCCTAGAAAGTTGTTTCCTGCATCTGAATATTTTTGAATGTCTTTTTGATGCCATCTTTTATGATGTATCATGTAGGAGGTTATTATTGTTTATTTTATCATGATTTATTGTCTGAAAGGCTTAAAACATAATATATTGTACCTACTTAATAAGTTAGTTGCTTGTTTATTAGAACTTACTTTTGTGTCTGAACGCTGCTTAATAAGGTCTTCGATGTTAAAGAAAATTTATTTTGATTTTTGATAGACATTAGACTACACCACTTGGACGTTGACAAAAATCAGTACGCAGTACTCGCCGCTACGATATGCGACGCCAGCTATTCAAAATTTAACTATATTCACTACACAAAAACAAAATTCAAATGACATCAGTCATACACATATGACATTCGAACTTCTTTGAAGAAGTCCAATTTTAATAAAAATATTTCTTTGTCTGATACCTTGGAAAATCCACTTGACAGACAAGGACAACAACGTTGTATAGGTTATCCGTTGTGTAAATATTTTTATTAGTAGGGGGATTATCTAAAAATGATTCGGTAACTAGGTACTTAAAAACAAAAGTAAAAATTTAAGTAACCCCAGAATATTATCAAGCAGTGAGCGAGCTGATTATGATAAATTATAGCTAAGAACACTCTCGATATTGTTAGTTTGGGGCCATCCACATATTACGTCACGCAAAATTTCGACTTTTTGAACCCCTACCCCCCCATGTCACGCTTTTTAGTATCCCTGTACCTGTATTTTACATGTACTGTCACACTTCGTATGAGCCCCCCCTCCCCCATCAGGTGTGACGTAATATGTGGATGAACCCTTTTCAAACAAAAAACAACATCGAAATTGGTTCATCCGTTTGGGAGCTATGCCATGGACAGACGTCAGACACTAGATATATCAAACTTATGAGTACATATACCGCTATGCCATGGACAGACACTAGATATGTCAAACTTATGAGTACATATACCACCCCTCTTTTTGCGTCGGGGGTTAAAAAGCAGTCACTGCACCACAGATTAAAGAAAGAGGAATAGATAAACAGCTATATAGTTGGCTTTCGATTTGATTGCATACGCATACGGTCAACGGTGCGTCCACGATTGTGTGGAAAAATTTTAGGCCGTTGAAGGGTGTAGTGTATGGCAAGAGTAATTATCTCATGCACTTACGTCACAGATGACAGTGACACTTGATGTCAGTTTAGTCACCATACCACCATTGGACTGGACGGACGCGTGGCGGGTGCTGCTGAGCCAATTTAGAGATATATCGTACGATTGGCCATATCGTACATCTGGCGACGAGGTCAAAAAGGTCAGTGGTTAAAATTATAGAAATATTCAAAAGATTATCGTATCTTACAAATCCGCTTTGAAAATAACAAAGGAGGGAGGTAATGGAGGAACCAGTAAGTTGTAGCCTATAGGTGCAGTCAATCTTGTAGATTGTTTAAAATAAAGATTATCGTATTGCCCATGCAGGCATATAGCAACCTCCGTGGTCTAGTGGTTGGAGCTAGGCTCTCGACCCGAGGGTCGTGGGTTCGATTCCCGCATTGGAGCGACAGAGAATGTTGTTTCCAAGTCTGGTTATGACGATGCGGGCTGATAACCTGATTATCTGACAAGAGGGATGATCCATGCGTCGGATGCGCATGTATAAGGTCGGACCTGCGCCTGATCTGTGTGCTCTTGTATACCGCGCACACACTTGGGCACTGTAAAATTACCTGCGTAACTGGTTTGGTTTCAACAAGGCCGGCCATCGTCACCGAAATCGGTGTGGAAGTTATATCTTATAAGTATATAAAAAAATGTGCCAAGCAGGTGTCGCATCAGTTATTGTTTAAAATTTAATCACCTAATGTACACAGCCTCTTTGCTTAATCTTGTTATCTTATTCTTGTTACATTTTCTATGTGCGGGTCAAATGACAATAGTCAATTGTTATGGAATGCTGCTAGTATACTAAAAGATTCCAGGGCAATAATTTTATTACTAATACAATCCTAATTTTATAAATGTATTGTTGTTAACAATGAAAACAAGTTGTTGATTATGTCAAGAGTTATATTTATAATAATTATGTTGCGTTAATATGGTTTATTAAAAGCCAACGACATTAAATAGTGGTAAGTAAGCAGGACTCCAATCCAAAGGCCACTATGATTATTATGTTTAAAATAAAATAATTATAATATATTATAATATATTGGCTAGATAAGTAATATTAGAACTAGAATCTAAATATAACTAGGCATAACTAATCACAGCTTAAGTGCTAGTGAAACTTGCATAATTACTGTAAATTTTGATACCATGTTTTATATTAACACATGTAGGTAATGGGAATTGAGGCATTTTGTACTTGATGCACTTTTAACTAATGAGTACTGGCTACTTACAAAACTTAGCGAATTATCAGAATCTATAGTAGCAGATAATTGTTGCAGTTACCTGTAGGTTTTAAAGTGTTGAAGTATATGACCTTTTTATATTAAGTTTATACTCCAAACTATACTATTCAGTGCAAGTGATAAGGAATAGTGAAAAGGAATGTAAAATATTATTATCAGGTAAGCTTAAGGTTTCCATATCATAAAACCAATTGCAAAACAATTATTTCACTGAGTTAGTGTTACTGCTAAGTAGGCACATCTGTATGGTTTGTGATCTGTAAGGATTGTGATATAGAAGCGACATGTCGCTGTACCTATCCGTGCCCCCGCCAAGTCGAGTGATTTATATACTAGGTATACTGCATAGTAATGAAAAGGCAATGTAAATAACCTCAGTATTTGCTTACGTATTACCGCATAATTATGCAATCGTCATGTATTGCTAAAAATAAAGAAAAAGTGAAAAAAAAAGTAAAGTAATATGTTGTTACCGTTAACCAAGTAAGATAAGAGTATTCTGCTGCTGCAGATGTTTACTATTTAACGTACCATAATAAATGAGATCTCCGAAGTATTACACGAGCCCACATAACAATACAAGTTCATTTGTTTTATCAAATAAGAATGCAATAAGTAAAATGTATTATGTTTTAACATACCTAATATTTTTGATGAATAATTGTTAAAAAGTTTAAGCGTTGCGTTCGATAGCTATATTAATAAATATATTAGGTACATTGCTTTACTGTATCATAATATCAATAAGACAGCACCTCGCGAGTGCAGGCTTTGATGTGTGATGTGACTCTGACACACGCACTGCAGTGTAACAGGGCAGTTTACGGTTTACGGTTTAAGACTTATTATTTCTCAATAAGAATACATAATTCACTTACTTGAGAATAAGAACAATCGTCATTAACTTACACCAGTACAAAACACAGCTTACAGATTATAATATATAACATTAAATACTAGGAATTTAAAAGAACACAGCAAACTGTTTCGATACTAATTTATAACTATTAACCTTTTGCATTCAAAAATATAGGGTAGTTGAAAATATTCGCTATTCATCGAACTCAGTGTTATCTAAAGCTCGCGTACACTGTCAAGCTATACTTTTAAATGCAGTAGATATTATATCCTTGTAGTCTTACATTTAATGTTTCTACTTAGATCTTTTAAGTAACATTTTAGTGTATAATATAATTATAAGGACGTATATCATTTATTTTGTTGATATTTAAAAGTAATTGTGGTATTGTCTAGTATATTAGCTTTTAATTAATAGTTTATCCGGGCTTTGTTTATAAATCTGAGGCTACTGCTTATGAGCATAGCTAAAGTTGACTTACTAAATGGGTAATGTCACGAATGTAACATATAGGTTTTAAGCAGTATAACTGATCATTAAATTGATAACGTTATGAAGGTTACATACTAGCACAGCGCATCATTAAATTGATGACGGTTAAAAAATGTATGAAAGCAGCAAAGCTGATGATGATTGGTTAAAAAGTGTATAAGAGTAGCAAAGCTGATAATTAGTACAGCGCATCATTAAATTGATGACGGTCTTTAAAATGTTAAGAGCAGCATAGCTGACCAGTGCAGCGCATCATTAAATTGATGACGGTTCTTAAAATGTAAAAAGCAGCATAGGCTGACCAGTGCAGCACATCATTAAATTGATGACGGTTTTTTAAATGTTAAAAGCAGCATAGGCTGATCATTAAATTGATACCATTATAAAAGTGCCAAAAGGCAGCATTAAAGCTGGTAATTAACTAATATAATAGTATACTAAATGATAATAATCATTAAATTACGTCATAAATATGACTTGGAAGTGGTATAGCCAATCATTAAATAATTATGGCCATAAAGGTGACACGAAGTGGCAATGGTAATAAGCGAATTGATAAAGTAATAAATTACATGACTTGTAAGCCGTGGGCTGATCATTGAAATTGACATGTAAGGCATGTCAGCAATATAGTTGATCATTCAATTGACAAGTATCACTCCTAAGCAACAAAGTTGATCATTTAATAATCGGTAAGGTCATAAGAATTACAGACAAGCAGTATGACATTTATTTAAGTACATTTATACGAGAATTGTGCGAATGGAGGAGTATGAAGTTTGACCAGTAAATAAAGGTTTATGTAGATTAAGGTGGGAAAAAATTCTATAATGTTTTAAATAAATACTATAATGAACATAACATCACACACTACCTAAGTTACTACCGCGCGTTTGATAGATTCAATTTTGTTACACGTTGATGTTTGTGAATCTGCCTGTCTGCCACAAATCCATAGAGAATGTAGATTACTCTTTGCACATGTTACAACATGCATATTTTTGCGACCATATGATATGACATATGACTATACCTGTAGTATGATCATTATTATTCTCTTTCGGGGTTATCGCTTCAATGGATAGGCGTATATGAGGCAAGTACGCTTGATAACTTTTACAGGCGAAAGTCATGACAATGGGTAAGAAACAAAGAAACAAACAAGATGGTTTAGAGTTTAGTTTAGGAAAGAGCAAGGTGAAGGATCGTTTCAGATAGTTTTGCGGATGTAAGCTACTTTTTAAGAAAGGAAATGATATAAATAGTTGTGGGATGGAGAACAGAAGAGTTATTGTTACAACATATAAATCCAGAAACAGATCTATGGTCAAGAGACAGAAATAAGAGTAAAATTGCAGTTCGACTTTAATCCGGTATTGGAAATTGATGAAAATATAGCGAATTGTAATGTGATATAGGGGACTCACAGTATAAAAAGTGATTTAAATTGATAATAAAGCATGGTATATCCAATATAGGTTTTCTATGTGACAGAAGTTGGAACGAGGCATTCAGGGGGGTAAACATATATCATCAGTATATGGGATTAGAAGACATTGTACACAGTTGTTATAAAATATCCAAAATGACATACTAAGCCCGGTTTCACAACCACTACAGAATACCTCTATAAAGACCGAAGCAAGTGTCGACAACAAGATCAGAGGTTTTAGAATAAAATATGCCCTCTAGTATAAGCTACAACTACACTAAAGGTGAGAACCACCGAGCGTGCCGGGGGTATACTTAAGACATAAATGTAATGGTAACTTTTCTTAGTGGAATTTTCTCAACAGGGAAAAGTACCAAAACGAAGTATAGTACACTTTATAAGACAATGAAAGTTCATAAAAGACAAAGAGAGGAAGGTAGAATACACGTCGGTCGGATAAAAGGTGGAGTGTGGAAGTAATTAGGAAGGTGAATGTATTGATTTGAATTGATAGCAAATTAGTTGTGTTTTCTAAATTATACTTTATTGGTCACTTAATATGATGCTGAATTACTGATAAAATAACGATATCCAATAGAGACGTTACAGCATAAATTTAGGGCATTCTTATTCGTGGTTATTAATCCAATTAAGACTGGATGCAAGTAGAATATAGACATACACAAAATAAATTAAAACAAGGAAGGGATGTAATGTATGGCAAGAGTAATTGTCTCATGCACGTCACAGATGACAGTGACACTTGATGTCAGTTTAGTCACCATACCTGGACTGGACGGACGCGTGGCGGGTGCTGCTGAGCAGGGCCGAGCCGACCCCCGGCAGCGCCTGTGTGCGAAACCCATGAAGCGCCTCTTATTTTTACGAATCTTCATGTTTTAACGTACTTTTTTATTATTTGTTAATTTTGACTGAAAGAAAAATGTTCTTCAGTTATTTATACTTAGTTTATATATTGTCCTAAAGAGGTAAAACGTCCGCTTGCCAATTACTACGAAAAATAAAACGCGAATTAAATTGTTATATACATACTTAATTTTTGATGTTATATTATCTATTTTTAACTTCGCGTTAAGAATATCTAAGATTTAAAAAAATCGGGAAGTTATTGGTTTTACTCTGTTCTGCAAAAAATCGAATTCTCAACAGATCTCGACGTTCTGAGGTCACAGGAAGCTTGGAGGGTGTCACTATGTCTGTATGTATGTGTGTGTGTGTAAGTTTGTAAAACTCTTATAACTTTTGAACGGTTTGACCGATTTTATTGCGGCGGCTGCGCCATTCGAAAGGGCTTGGCCAAACTTAGATTTTGAATACAATTTGGACCGATTCGAATAGATTTCAAGAAATCTCAAAAATCTGTCAATATTTTAAGTGGTTTTTTTGAAATAACTTTTAAACGGCTTTATCCATCAACTCCAAAAACTAATCAGCTCTTAACCTAGAAAAACCATGTCGATCGCTGCTAATCCGGTCAAAATCGGCCGATTCGTTCGAGAGATATCGTGCAGGAAATAAAACCGAAAAAAGTGTTTTTTCGGAATAACTCCGAAATTTTTCATCAAAAAAATGTTGTTGTCGATTCTTTAAAAGGACATGAAAAACTGCATCGATTGCCGCCAATCGCGTGAAAATCGGTTGATTCATTCTGAAGTTATGACAATTTGAAATTTCAAAAACTATTTTTTGAAATTTCAAACTGTCATAACTTTGGACGTATTATTAAACTTTCCAAGGTTGATGAAAGAAAATTATCAGTGGAAATTTTTAGAAGCACTTTTTCTTTAAGTTCGATAATCTCAAAAATGACGCATTAGATAAAATTTAAGCGGTTAGCGGGAGGTTGCACAAATGGCCTTTAGGTCAACTGTTTTCCTAATTTTGTTTTAAAAGAGTTTTTTGGAATAACTTTTAAACGGCTTTATCCATCAACTCCAAAAACTAATCAGCTCATAACCTTGAAAAACCACGTCGATCACCGCTAATCTAGTCAAAATCGGTTGATTCTTTCGAGAGATATCGTGAAGGAAAGAAAACGGAATAAAATGTTTTTTCGGAATAACTCCGAAATTTTTCATCGAAAAATGTTTTATTGTCAATTATTTTAAAGGACATAAAAAACTGCATCGATTGCCGCCAATCGCGTGAAAATCTGTTGATCATTCCAAAGTTATGACAGTTTGAAATTTCAAAAATAGTATTTTATTAAACTTTTATCAGACATCTTAAAAGTCTGATGAAAAAAATTATTAATCAAAATTTTTAGAAGCCCTTTTACCTCGATAAGCTCAAAAATGACGCATTAGATAAAATTTAAGCGCTTAGCGGGAAGTGCATAGATGGCTTTTAGGTCAACTGTTTTCCTACATTTTTTAAATATCTATAGACGATTCACACCAAGTCAATCTGATTTTGTGGTAAGTTCTCGAATAACTTGTGTTACGGCAATGGTACCTAATATATTTATTATTTTTATATTATACACATATTTAAGATTTTCATCATCCATGACCCAGGAACACGGAAAAACTTTTTGTTCCTTCGGCGGTTCCTTTTTGTTCCTCAACTGAAAAATTGTTAGATTGTAATATAACTAGTGAAATTGTAAAATGTTTATATTATAGACTTCCGACGCGAATTTTTTTTTATTTACATAAATAATTTTGGTGGCGGCCCGCGGCGCCCCCATCGTCTTGGCGCCTGTGTGCGCCGCACACATTGCACACAGGGGCGGCACGGCCCTGCTGCTGAGCCAATTTAGAGATATATCGTACGATTGGCCATATCGTACAAAGGGGACGTAAAAATTTTCAAATTTGGATCGATTCGGTTCGTTCTATGAAAGTTGTGCTAGCACTATACCTAGCTACTTATTAGTTTCGAAGACTGGGTGTTTGGTTAGGATATAGTTCATTGGCGTGGGGTTCCTATAATTCCATTCCTATTGGCTTCACTTACCACTTACCTTTTGGAGAATGTCATCCAAATCCCTACCTATTATACAGGCTAGAGGTCCTTCCCGAGAATCAGCCTTCGCCACTGATATAGTTATTTCTCAAGTAGTAATAGAGATCGTGCCTAAAACGTCCAAGCTTATATGAAAAAAATAATATTACCGAGGTAAAAAAAATCCGAACGATTGTCAGTTGTGAATAAACAATAGGGTTTTGAGTGGCTGCCGATTGACGTGACCTTTACGTGACCTCTCACGAGGCACGCCAGATTATTAATTGACGACCCCACAACCGCCGTCCAGTATTGATATTATTTTTAATAGCACCGATTTCTACTTTCACGAGTATAATATAACCTTTTGCAAGATTCTGTCTAATTTTAATAGGATAGAGGCAAAATGTCACAGGAACACGCCGATAGCCGCACACATGCAATATTATTGACAGAATAAAGTCAATACCTACTGGTCAACACATACAAAAAAAAACGGCAATATAAGCCCGCACACAAGGAATATTATTGTCAATATGAGCATTATTGCCAATAATATGGTGTGTATGCGGCTAGCCTTAGGGACTGTCGCACATGGGCACTGGAAATCAATTTTAGGCAATTGTATGTGTGGGAATGGTGGAAACCCCAAAGGAAGATCTCTGATCGAGGAAGTTCTCATGCCGTAGCTCCTGTAATGGTTTTTTTAGATGTTGTATATATAGCGCCGATCTTAGAAAACTTCGATAGCACGATTCAGGATTGTGGCGCTAATTGGTCCGCCATGGTGTGCAAAAATTGGCACTGTAAATTGCATAAATAAAATAAAATTACATTGCGCTCTCTTCTCTGCCTGTTTCTGCCATCGTCCATACTTGCTGGTCAACCGCACAAATGAATTTATTAACATTAATATTAACATTTAACAGCGCCGTAAATAGAGTAGCATTATTTTATTTAACATATTTTAACTATAAAATAAAACAAGAAATATTTTTTAAAGTTTATTTTGTTTTTAATCTGCCACACACGTTATCGTTTCAATTAAACAGGGTATCGACTGTCGACCTAAGATAAAATAATTTTGGTGAATGGGTATGAACATAACTATGGATGGACTAATGAAGCCAAGGATACATTTTCTAATGTTATGAATTAACAGGTTCATAAATTTGTTTTTGTCTGGTAGGTTCGGTTAGTTCCAGTTGGATGTTGGATCCCACTGCTTGACCGTGTGTAGCGGGCATAACTAATTTTACGACCTATTTTGTATTATTCTATCTAAAATATAAAATATATAATTATAGAAATATAATAGCTACATACTTAAGTATGTTACAGTCTAGTAAATGCAGTTTCAAGTACAAAAACTAATTCATCTTAATCTAAATTTATAATAAGTGTCAGTCATCAACTAAGCAAAAATTCTTAGCTAACAAGGACTTTATTTTGCTGCGATTTAAATAAAAATTATTTAAAATAATGTAAATATAATATTTTAATATAAGTTGGTACCTAATGTTCCTAACCTTCTGCTAGAAATATTACAAATAAATAAAATTGAAGAGTGTGTTTATAATTTTAAATTAACAGCTTTTTACATAGGTATTAGGTAATTTTATTTTGATTTTTGTATATTATGAAATTATATACCTACGGTACCTACTTAGATAGGTACAACAAAAATCAGTTTTTTTAAATTAATTTTAGCGTATTCAGTCTCTATTCGGTCTGAATATTTAGTGTATTACGAGTTTAAATACGTACTTATCGATTTAAAAAGCAGCAAAATGTTACATAAATTCAAAGTTCCCTGTACTTAATAATAAGTAAAGTCCCAAGCTTACGTAAATAAATAATCACAAATATAAGTATGTATTAATAAAAATTGACAATTACAGAGGCTTTGTTTTTGATTAATGTAAGTTGTAACTTGTAACCAATAAAATCCGTATACTAATTATCCTTTCGAATACACTTATTATTATTATAAATATCTAGTAAATAAACTAAATGTTAAAAAAGGTACTAGTTACAATATTTTTAGACCGTAAGTAACTAAAATGCACAGTAAAATACACACATAGTTAAATCTTAATTCATAATAATAACCATTAGGACGCGTGTCGTTTCTTTTAAATATGTTTAATATAAGAAATGAGTAACAGATAAAAATATTATCACTATAGATACTAGGCATGTTGTTTTGGTTTGTTTACAAATACAGGTCGAAGTCCAGACTGTTCCCTCCGCTGAGGTAGTCGTAGAGATACACCGACATCTCGTCTAAGGCGTCGAAACGGGGGTCGTTCAGAGGCTCGTCACGCGCCGCCCTGGCTGACCTGGAGAGAGATCTAGGAGAGAGAAATAATAATTTATACCAGCTATTTTATTAAATATAAGTAACTACAATTTCATTTATAAATTATGGTGTTCCAATGTCACTTCGGAAAAGTAGAAAAATCAATCTTTACAGCGCCATCTGTCGGAGACATGTTGTACTTCTTAGATAACAACTTAACTTTGTAAAGTACATTTTACCACACAGATGGCGCTTTGCATTCGAATATTAAAATTTTAAAATTTTATTTCATTCTAATAATTTTGCTCTCAAAAATTAGATTTTTTAAACGTTACGTTTTATTATAAATAAAGAAATAAATATATATTAGGTTATTACATATGAAATTTTGCGTTTTGTAAAGGAGGAATATAAAGTCGATTTTTTTTAAACATAATATATTATTTAAGCAAAGTAAGTATAAACCATTGCTATCTTTTGCCATCTCATAGGTAGTTCATTGATTCCTTTACTAAAAAAACCATTCGGACAGGAATTAATAAAATCTTTTAAGGCGCTTTGGACTGCCCCATTGGAGTTGAATTTTTCCCTTGCAAGAAGTTATCCAAACGAAAAAAAATGGTAAAGTGTTGGAGCTAGGTCCGAGGAGTACGGTGGATGTCTTAGACATTCTAATTGAAGCTCCTCTAATTTGGTAGCGTGTGCAGTGTGTGGTCTAGCGTTGTCCTGAAGCAGCAGTGGCCTAGAGCGAATGACCAACCTCGGTTGTTTAGCAGCTAGCTTTTCCATCATGATTTGCAGTTACTGGCAAAAGACATATGCCGTAATCGTCTGGCCAGTCCACCAAACGCTCACAAGTAGGTAACTTTTTTTGGGTAAATTTTCGCTTGGGGCAGGCTTTGGCTGGGTCGCCAGGATTCAGCCATTGCGATGAGTGTTTCCGATTTCGATCGGATCGTTGATCGTACAGGATCCACTTTTCATCACAGTTTATTCGTTATTGTGCCGGTTGAAATATAACGCAGCAGTCGACGCGCGTTTGTCGCTTTGCTGCACTCGATTCATGAGGTACCCATCTTTCAAGCTCTTTTACCTTCCCAATTTGCTTCAAGTGGATTAGAACAGTTTTATCACTAACACCGCAGCCTGCAGCTTTACGGACGTGGTTTGCGATGGATCCGCTTCCACAATAGCCTTCAATTCTTCATTATCAACTTTGGTCTCCGGCCGTCCACGGAGCTTATTCTGCAGGTCGAAATTTTCAAAATGAAAACGTTGGAACCAACAACGCACTATGCTTTCTTTTGCGACACCGCCGCTATACACATCATTAATTCCTTCGAGTCGTTTCTGCAGCACTGGTGCCACGGTGGAACTCGTACTCGAAAATAATACGATATTTCAAGTTTTCCATTTCGTAAACCAAAAAAATTTGTAAAACGAAAAGAGTAAGAAACAAATGAATTACGGTTTTCGAAACACAAAATATGCATGAGTAAATAGCGGTTTAAATTTGAAATTGGAATTCCTAACCAAAGTAGATATACTTAATTGAGATCAAAGTGGCCAGTACGACAAAACGCCAATTTTATATGTAAGGAGTAAGGACCTAATATTTTTAAAGAAGAAACCTACATAATGTTTTTCAAAACAGTCTTTAGATATTTGTCTATCTAAAGACTGTTTTTAAAAACAATATGTAGGCATACCGCATACACACATTAAATTTTGCCATTAATTAGCGCTTTTGAAGAATAATCAAAATTACTATTTACCTGAAATCTCCCTCAGTTTCCAAATCATCTTCACTGGTGAAGCGTTCGCGGATGTCTTTCATTATGCAGGCTTCCAGTTTCTTGTGCTGCGAATAAAGTCATTGATTTCGTTAGTCATATTCTGTAACAAACATACTATCAAATCTGGTGGATAAAAATACAGGTACCTTGTAACAGCGGAAAAAGAACATGGGCTTGATAAGTTCTTGAGACAGAGGGGCTACGTCTCTCTTCAGATCAGGTACGCATTGCTGGAAGAGATAATGATTCGGTTATAAAATTATAGTCAAGACATAGGCATTAGACACTGTATCGATAAAGATGTATCTACAGTTGATACACTAGTGTAGCGACGCGTTGAAAAGTCGTGCGTTTGCGGTTTGAGACTGGTGGCGGCCTGCGGACGCCCCTATCTTGTGGTCGATGTAGCCCAGCTCCTACATTACTACAAAGCGATAAGCTACATCTACCCAGAACTTCACTCGCAGAACTGCAGGCCGTCCTATCTATACTAATATTATAAAGCTGAAGAGTCTGTTTATTTGAACGCGCTAATCTCAGGAACTACTTACTGGTTCGAATTGAAAAGTTATTTTTGTGCTGGAAAGTCCATTTATCGAGGAAGGTTTTAGGCTATATAACATCACGCTGTGACCAATAGCGAAGAATAAGGGGAAAATGTGGAAAAAACGGGGAAAGTTATTCATCTTAGAGGACTTCCGTTGTTTGTTTGAACGCGCTGATCTCAGGAACTGCTAGATCGAATTGAAAAAATATTTTTGTGTTGGATAGTCCATTTGTCGAGAAAGGCTTTAAGCCCGCTATCCCCAACCCGCGGCCCGCGGGCCGCATGCGGCCCGCCGGGCCTTTATCTGCGGCCCGCGTGAAATCTGTAACTTAAAAATCAGCCAAGGAAAAGCCATTTTAGGAAATAAAATAGACAAAAATTATATTTTTTATGAAAACCCCTTTTATATTAATTTTTATTTTGAATTATATACTTATTGGAGTAGAAATCAATTTAGTATCTTGTGAATATTTAAAGTATTGCCACCGACTAAAGAAAAGACAAAAAATCGCGTTTTGTTGTCATAAAAAGGGCTTCTCCTTATATTATTTGTTTTATCTTGTTTTTTAGATATGATATTATGTTGTTATAGCGGCATCAGAATTAAGACTTATGAAAATATCAGCTTTCTAGCTAAAGTGGTTCTTGAAATATAGCCTACGATGTAATAAGGATAGCATGCAGCCAACGGCGGATCCAGGGGGGGGGGGTCATGGGGGTCATGACCCCCCCCTGAGCTGGTTCCAGGACTTAAGTGGACCACTAATTGAACATAATGATTTTATTTATATATTTTGTCACCATACAGATTTTATGTAGGTAACTACCTTCAATATTTAATTAATTTAATATAATATAATAACTTTGTATGATGGCAAACGTTTGGGAACGAACGCATCGAAAATTTAAATCGTGTCTAAGATCTTCAATGGTTGAAGATCTCCTAACCGGACTGGCATTTCTCCACGTTCATAAAAACGTACCCATTGACTTTTGCGGAGTTTTGCGTCATATAGTGCGATTCAAATGAGAATAGGAACGAGTCGGCGCCATATTGTTTCGAATTTAGACTGTTATGATAGTTAAATTTATGTTTAGATAATTGATTACTATTTGACGTTTTTTTTTATTCGATGCAAGAATGGGCCGAAATGGGCCGGCAAGTCCATGTGGATGACCCATATACAGAGGCGTATTTAGAAATTTTGCGCCACAGGCCAATTCACATATTTTGCCGCCCCATTATCCCTATCTGAAAGATGATTTTTTAAAGTTATTTTAGAAAAAAATCAACAGCTTAAAACAGAACTTTGCGTTGCGTTGAAACTGAGAAAGCGAGCGAATGTTTTTTACGCTTTAACCTGTTAAAATCTAAGCCCTGAAAGAATATTGTACTTTAGAAAACAGGGATCACGAACCAATGGCACGCGTGCCATCGAATCCTCGAACGTATGTATAGTATGCGACACAATATTTTGGCCACGTCACTTATCCTAAAATTTTGTAATTAATTATATAAAAAAATGTACTACGAAAAAAGTATAAAATAGGTACCTATTATATGACAAATCTAACATAATAAGTTACTTTTCATCTAATTTACAACATCAGAAATTACACTAATTTTACTTTAATTTAAATTTCAAAATAATACTATTTTCAGTCTTTTAGGGTGTAAAATTTGAGCAGATTTAACCTATTAACCTATTATATAGGAAAAAAATTTGCTTTCTCGCTTCGCTCGCTCGCGTTTAACATAAAGAACATAATATTATATTATTTAGTAGCGATGTTCTGTTTAAGCCGGTTCATTTTATGATATTTTTCCGAAGTACATCGTTATTCAGTGTTTAAGTTTAACGATTGAATAGATTTTAACCTATAGAATGGGAAAAAATATTATGCTCGCTCGCTTCTCTCACTCGTGTTTGGCTTATACAGACATATTACTATAAAATTTAGTACCGACGTTCAGTTTTTGATATTTATATTTTTCAATTTACAGAGTTTTTCAGGGTAGCAGTCTTTGAGGGTTTAAAATTTGAGCAGGTTTTTACCTATTAAATAGGAAAAAAAATTTGCTCGCTCGCTTTGCTCGCTCGCGTTTAGCATAAAGAACATATTATATTATTAAGTAGCAATGTTCTGTTATATTATTATAATAGCCGATTATATTTTTCCGAAGTTCACCATTATTCAGTGTTTAAGGGGAAACCCTGAAAGACTGTGCTTTAAAGCATAAACAGGTAAAAACTAAAAAAATATTCTAATGTATATTATAAAATGATCCCTATTTCCACAGTATTTTAGGGTTTAAAGTTTGAACAGATTTAACTTATTAAATAGGAAAAAAATTTGCTCGCTCGCTTCGCTCGCTCGCGGTTAACATAAAGGCCATTACATTATTTATTACCGATGTTCTGTTTTAGCCGGTTGATTTTATGGTATTTTTCCGAAGTTTATATAATTTAGTTTAACGTTTGAACAGAGTTGAACGTTTGAACCTGTAAAATAGGAAAATTTGCTCGCTTGCTTCGCTCGCTCGTTTTAGGCTTAAAAAACGTATTATAAAATTTTGTATTTTTCCGAAATACAGTCTTTCAGGGTTTAAAGTTTAAACAGGTAACGAAAAAAAAATTGTAATATGCCCAGGGCCTCTAATAGGTTAAAGACGGCCCTGATTATTGAATGTACTTGTAGTTGTTTTATTTTCATTTTCTTGGACCCCCCCCCCCCCCCCCCCCGAAACTAAAACCTGGCTACGTCCATGATGTGCCCCCTCCTGGCCCCAAAGTTGGATCCGCCCTTGCATGCAGCGACAAGCCAGCTCTAGATAAAGTTGTGAAAAGCGTTCACAATTCCAAAAATCTCACTGAGTTAACATATTTATTATAATACATATGTGTTATTTTATTTTAGTTTGTATCGTTATCTCATCTTAAATGTTTAGTTTCACTCTTTTAAATACCTTGTGTTTTTCTATTATTAAATCGTTAAATTTAAACACCGTATTTTTTGTCCCTAACAATTTTGGTTGCGGCCCGCGACACCAGGAGTACAACGGGTTTGTGGCCCGCGTAAAAAAAAGGTTGGGGACCACTGCTTTAAGCTATATAACATTACACTGCGACCAATAGGAGCAAAGCGTCAGTGAAAAATTTTGCAAAAATGGAGAAAGTTATTATTATTGGACAGATTTTTTATAAAAATTTTTGTGTGTGTTCAAGTGGATTCGACAATGGATTAGATTTGCAATTGGACCTGGTAGGTAGCGCTGCTGTCAGTACGTCAACAAATTTAATTCTAGGTGGTAGCCGGGAGTCGGGACAGCTAGTCTATATATAAACACGACCGGTTTCGATTAACTCCTGAGGATGAGTTAATCGAAACCGGTCGTGTTTATATATAAATTATTGTAAAAATCTATTTAAAGTATAAAAGTGTGTATAAAAAAGTTGTGTGATATTATTATTCCCGGTTATGGTATATGCAGCCCAGCTTCTGCATCATGTGGGGACGCGTAACAGCGCCATACTTACCGAGAACTTCTCGCAGAACTGCAGTCCATCCTGTATGTCTCCCTTCAGCTCCGCCGACACAGGCAGGGCGGCGATCCTCTGGGTGATCTGTTCGTAGTTGGGCTCCAAGTTGTGGTCTATGTAGCCCAGCTCCTGCATCACGCAGGTCACGTTGCGTGCGCGTGGTGTGGGCCCACGAGAGATCATGTCGAGACGGTCGCGGAAGTCCAGGTCGCGCTGGAAGAGAGAACGCCTTGTGTTAGGTACAGGTACTAGGTTTAGTATTACCACTGCCAAAGTATCAGATATTAGCTGCAGGTACTACTTTAATATATTTTAGGTAAGTGCTAGCTTTTACTCACGAGTCACGACTTCTTTCGAAAAATCTTCGTGAATTTTGGAGAATAAGACGTATACCTACGTGGAATTCTTAGATACTTAGGTACATATCGTCCTGTCATAATTCCCTACAATCATCTTGTCAAGTAATGTTCGGTGCTCAGTAAGGATCAATTTACACTGTAACGAAACGATACGCTGCAGTTTTAAGATATATAAGGAGGGCTAGACAAGATGCAATAAATAATATCGACGGCGAACTTCGTGAATAAAAAATGTATGGGATTGACATAAGCGTGCGTTAAATGACATATTCAGTCGTATCGTTAAAAAAATTGGTAGCCAAGCAGCCACTTTGAACGAATACGCTAACGATGCACTCATATAACGAATTGCTCTAACGCGTTTCTCCATACAATGCCTAGACAAGCGGCCGTAAGTGACATTTAGCAGATCGTGATCTTTATCTTTATCGACCTAACGATAAAGACATCCAGGAAGCTACCTTTATCGCCTCAACGAACAATATGGCGGATTTTTATTGATCAGCTGTTATATGTAAATAATAATGATTTGCCTAAAGGGTCTATACAAAGCCTTCTGCTAGTAGTCTATATTGCATAATGTCAAAAGAAATCAATCTAAAGTATTCAATAAATCACAATTATTGTCAATACCTAATATTTAATTCATTGTATTCAAGTATAATTCTACACTTTGTTAAAATATAAATTTCTTAATTTGTAGCTTACTTGCAGTTTGTAGCCTTTACACGCTTACTATACCAGCTGAAAGCAATCTTTAGGTGTACCTATAGTAGGTACCTACCTAAATTATAGTAGGTAACAAATGGAGTTCTTAAAAAACTTGCTTAGAAATAAAGATTTCTATTTAGTAGATAAAATTTATAAGTTTTTCAATGTAATGATATTTTATTGTATTGTATATATCGATGCTCAACACCTTCGCCTTATAAATGGTATGTAAGCACACAAACACCTCATAATAGTTTTGAAATATTTGCTATTATAAACAGTCAAGTAGTGTTAACCAATTAAATACATAATATTTAATCTCTATAGTATATTTGTGACTAAATAATAGAAATATTCTTTGCAATTTTAAAGAACTATAACTTTAAAGGAAGTGTTATTAGCTGGAGGTACTATTGCCAGAAAAAACCTAACAGTTACTACATATTGTATACAAAATATTACAAGCGGCCATAACACTTTGAATTTGTTATAGGCATTGTCTTGCTAGAATTATTCATTCATTCTAATTTAAGAGCTTCGCTCTTGTCGGTGGAGCTTTAGCCTGCTCTAGCCTGATACGACACAATTATTTTACTTTTTTAACTAAGTTTCAGTAAGAAAATAAACTTAAAATGTAAAAAATACTTTTATTTCTTGCAAAGGAATTACATAAGTCATGGCTATAGCCAATAATAACATTATACAATTTAAAAATCAACACAGTTAATAATTATTATTATTTACATGCACTAGTTTGAGCCTGTCACAGAATGAATACAAATTAACTTAGGTTGGTAGCGGTTAGTAGCGGTCTGAACATAGGCTCTGCGAACTGAAAAGAAAACTGTTATTGTATTATTTTTATATACCTATGTACTAATAAAATTCCCTAATACAGTTGACCAATTAGTACAAATAAAATAAATACGAAAACACTTAGAAACAGATATTGCGCAACCTTCTGCGCAAAGTTCAGACTCGCCAAGATACATCGGCCGTATTGTACATTATGAAGATTTTATATCACTATGGTTAAACTACTTAACGAACAACATTATTGTATACCTACAATTCCTACAAATTATAAAGATTTAAAACACATTTTACTTATGTTATATTATGTATAAGGTAATGGTAATGTTTTAGTAGTCAAAAATCCTACTAATATTATAAATATAAAAGTATGTGAGTATGGATGGTGGAATGGTTATTACTCTTTCACAAGTTTAGGCTCTGGATTAAAATGCTACTTTTTAGACGACGTGAGGCACGCTTTGTTTCATTTCCTTGAAATCTTCGGTAGAACACGTCCGTCGGCTAGAACTCCTCCACCTCGAAGGTCGGTAGAAGATGCGTCGGTACTCTCACCGCAAAGAAACTGAAGTTGACGTTGTAGCGAGACTCCAGACGCTTGACCCTAAAAGTGAAAGACGTCTTCTTTAGGATGTACTTAGTCCACAACGTCCTCAACCTTTATGGACCAGTGCAGATGGAGGTGGACTAGGCTCTACTCGAGTTCGCTGGGCGCGGTGCTGCTTCGCGGCGAGCTTCCTCGTTTCACCTCTCCACCAATATGAAGACTTGAAGCCAACTTATTTAGGTTGTTTATTCTCATCTGTGTTTACCTCATAGACTTAGGGATAATAGTTAACGTAAATTGTTAATTTGTTATCAATAATCAAACAAAAGTTATTGTACTTCATCTTCTTCTTTTTCTACCCAGTGTTACCAGGATCATTACCTACACTATTTATTTGTAAAAGGTCATCCAGCCTGCAAGCTCAAGGCCGCGGATTTGTAGGCAAAAATTTTAAATGATTGACACTAATGAATTGATCTACTTGTTATTCCTAAATCCTATTTATTATTATTAGTACCGGTGCTGGATTTGCTAGATGCATCATGCACCGTGAGTATATTATAATAGCCATAGATATAGAATGTCAATGTGTGTCGTGGCACAGAAATATTGTCAGTTTTGTAAGGATATAACGTATCTATGTAATAATTATTCAAAGATAATAGCCCTTTATTAGTACCGGTGCTGGATTTGCTGGACGCGCCGTGAGTATGGCCCTTTAGTGTAACATGTTAATATCTGTATAATGTTAATATGTGTTTCCTATGACCATTTGGCAAGCAATCCGTATACAGTCTGACAAGGATCTTTTGGCACGTGAACAAAAACAGAACTAACATCGCCGTCTTGAAAAATGTCACTTTTAGTATTATGTATTGTTTTGTAGTTGCGACACTTACCTTTTGGCACGTGGATAAAATCAGTACTATAATAACATCGCCGTCTTGTAAAATTTCACTTTTAGTAATAAATATTGTTCTTATTTACGACACTCACGCCGTCATCCAAGTGCCAAAAGATCATTGTCCGACTGTAAAATCTGTATTATCAATGAAAAATAGAAGATAATTAATTAAATAATGTATTTTAATAGAATATAATTCTAAATAGAACTCTGGAGTCAAACAATAGAGTTGAAAATCGTACACACGAGTGGTCAGTCACATGTCAATGTCAAATAATAAACAGTTGTCAAATTGTGTGTCTGATTTAGAATGCAATAATAATCGCCTGTGTTAATTATGTACCTACTTAATTCTTATTGTAAACACTCTAGGAACTTTCAGTAAAACTACTAGGTACCGTTTTACTGAATCGACTGACTTGCACTGACTATCTGTATTTTGGACTTTGACTAGACATTTCACATTAGACTTGAAAATAATACGGTGTTGAAATCATATATACAGGCTACAATAAATCTATTTCTCTGCCTTTTAAACTTGACACTGGCAAATAGTTTTAAGCCGTAACGCCATCATTAAAAAAAAATAATTAAGTATGACATTTGACAACTTCACAACTGACGGAAAAATTCTTATAAATTGTAGACAACTAACGTTTGAGCAATTCGTTGTTGCGATTCGAACAACAGCGTGCATTTGGCTAGGGACAAAATGTCGTGATCTCAAAAGAGAAGTCGATACGACAGATCTTTCCGAATTTTAACGAAGGTAATTTGTCTAGGCGCCAAGGTCTCCGAAAATCAATTACGGATACTTTAGGCACGTGATCCACTGCTTGAGTAAAGACGTTTAGGCAGAAAAATAATTGTCATACTCAAACTAAAAAATCATCTAATGTATAGGCGACTCTCCGCTAAACGCAACCTCGCCCATATAAAGACAAAAAATTTTTTTCGAGTATTTTTTTTCTTCTAAAATGTCTTTACACAAGCTGCACATCATATTATGCCCAAAGTATCCGTAATTGATTTTACCAAACCTTATAGGTATATTTAAATTTGAACTTTAATCAATTCACAAGAAGATACACGTTTCATTGTTAGAGTTCATACGCATATGCCGTGTATGCCTGATGTCATATTAAACGTGTATAGTTTCGTGTCGTGAACAGAGTTCAATTTTGAATAGCTGTCTTAAAACGTAAAATTAAAAATTTTAAAAACCCCCCGACACAAAAAATAAACATTAAAAAGTAATAAATAATATTTTTAACCTAATATAATTATTATCGTCACATATAATATTATGTAAGTTGAAATATTTTTATTTTCCAATCGTTGCCTCGTCGGGGGACCGCTAAAGTTTATAAAGCGTTTTTCCAACTACAGCTATGTAATTAATTACCTATTACGAATTACATTTATGTACGAGCGAATTTTTTCCCGGAGTAAATTCTTTTATTGCAATCTGCGACTACACCTCTTTTTCTCACATAGCGGTCCCCCGACGAGACGACGATTGAAAAATAAAAATACATATTTCAACTTACATAATATTATATGTGACGATAATAATTATATTAGGTTAAAAATATAATTTATTAGTTTTTAATGTTTATTTTTTGTGTCGGGGGGTTTTTAAAATTTTTAATTTTACTTTTATTTTGTCCTTTTTAAAGTAGGTGTAAATAATGGTTACCTTACCATATACTTTCAATATCATTGAGGTAACACGGTACCGAATTTCGAATTGATAGAACATATGGAAGATAGTCAGATCCCCTTATCAACTATTAAAGAACTGATAATCTTCAAACGGCTAATCAGGTCATGGTTACCTTACCATGTTCTTTAAATATCGTTGAAGTAACACGGTACCAAATTTCGAATCGATCGGACATAAGAAAGTTAGTCAGATCCCCTCATCAACTAGAAAAGAGCTGATGATCTTCAAACGGCTGGTCTTTCCACCACCAATTTTTTCATCAAACGAAGCTAAGAACACTCTCGATTAAGTCATCAATATTCTCTTACAGTGCGCTTTCATTTGAGACCCCACTCGAGTATATTTGCAGACATTCAGTTATTCTTCCCCAGTTTCACCCCCCACAACTTTTAAACAGCACAACCAATTTTCATCAAACATGTCTAAGAACACTCGCAGATAAGTCACCTTTAATACAAAAAAACTAAATTGAAATCGCTTCATCGGTTCGGGAGCTATGATGCCACAGACAGACAGACAGACAGACAGACCGGCAGACACATCAAACTTATAACACCCCTCTTTTTGCGTCGGGGGTTAAAATGCAGTGTATGTGTCTTAAAAAGTGTGAACTAAACCTTAGTTTTCAAAACACTCAGTTGCCTTGAAGTAGACGTAATAGTTTATTATGAACAAACGATTATATTATTTCTTATCCTACCCATAAGCCCAACTCACCGACAACCTACTAATAGAGAGGTACGGCTGCTGGTAGAACTGCGGGTACTGCTGGTAGTAGGGGTACTGCAGCGGGGAGACCATGGTGTTGTACTGAGGCTGGTAGAGCGGGCTGCAGTACCGAGGTCGAACTCACCGACATCCTGCTGCTTCGGAAGTAGGGCTGCTGGGAGAACTGCGGGTACTGCTGGTAGTAGGGGTACTGCGGTGGGGAGACCATGGTGTTGTACTGGGGCTGGTAGAGCGGGCTGCATTATCGAGGTCGAACTCACCGACATCCTGCTGCTTGGGAAGTAGGGCTGCTGGGAGAACTGCGGGTACTGCTGGTAGTAGGGGTACTGCGGCGGGGAGACCATGGTGTTGTACTGGGGCTGGTAGAGCGGGCTGCAGTACCGAGGTCGAACTGAGAACTCACCGACATCCTGCTGCTTGGGAAGTAGGGCTGCTGGTAGAACTGCGGGTACTGCTGGTAGTAGGGGTTGTACTGCGGCGTGTAGAACATCGGGTTGTACGCCTGCGGCACCTGGGCCTGGTAGAATGGGCTGTAGGGCCTGAACTGACCGCCTGGGAACGCGTACGGGTTAACTTGTTGAGGGAACGACGCCTGGAAAAATAATGATGATGGAAGTATAAAAATTTTAAAGTAAGTAAGTACCTTAATATTATGTAAATACCAAAATTTGAAGTGTAGTTACATTCACGATGTATAATAGGCTCATCTAAGTTTCAAAATTAATGACAATATTGTATATTATATTAGACAATATTCATTCAGCTAGAAAATAATATACATAGCTAAATATCTACTTAATATCTACACTTCTACACTAATATTATAAAGAGGAAAACTTTGTTTGTATGTTTGTTTGTAATGAATAGGCTCAAAAAGTACTGGACCGATTTCAAAAATTCTTTCACCATTCGAAAGCTACATTATCCACGAGTAACATAGGCTGTATTTTATTTTGGAAAAAAATAGGGTTCCGTAAAATATTTGGGTTCTTCGGACGTAAGTTGTAAAAAATCAACCAGAAAAGTTACTTATTTTGCGTACGCTGCCTAAACTATAAAAGATAGAACCATAAAATGTTTTAATTAATTGTAGATCTTATAAATATCTACAAAAAAGTCTGCAACACACTATACCTATCTATGTCGAGTGAGGCACAACAACCATTTTTTATTTAGAAATCTTGATTTTTTTTGGACTACATTTAAACGCGTTTATTTTACTCATGCTATTAATCCTTATCAAAATACATTATTTCATCACTAAGTACAGTTTATGTAGATAATATTTGGTCTTTGAATGATTGACATTGGACGTGTGGTTTTGAAGTTATGGCGAAATTAAAATATTACGATTTCTGCTGCACAGCTCGTTGCGAAGTGGGCGTCACCAAGGCGGGGGTGCGCGTGCGGGGGGAGTTTAGATCTATGGTATTTTGGTATTTCATACGATAAAAGTATACCCACCTACTTATTTCATTGAGTTTTAGTAAGTACCTTTATTAATTTGTTTCTGTTTGTTTTGACTAGATTTTTTTAAAGGTTTTGTTAGAGGTTTAATGACATTCTGTAGTATTAAAATCAGTATTGTACCCATAGATTATACAGATATATACTGGTACCCGTGCGAAGCTGGGGCGAGTCGCTAGTACTTAATATTTTTGATAACCAGATCTCACAATGCTACTTATATACTTTAGTTTATATACCTACCTACTTATTTAGTTTATATTGTTGTTACTTGTTATAATGTGTAATAGTCTTGTTAGTATGTGTCAGTTTTAACTGTTTGTGTAGTAACTACTATTTAATTAAGTACATATAATTTTAACTTTTCTTTCACTGCTGCAATGGTTGTCTGGAAGAAACTGCTTTAAGTGTCAAGAACTCAAGACCGCCATTTTGCTTCCAATTAAAGAATTTAACATATTTTATTAATGAAGTACCTAGTTCAACTTCAAACTGTAAAATTGCTAGTGGGTAACTTGCAGCGATAGAGCTGCAGAGATCTCTACACTCTAGAAAGTCTTATATTAGCAAACCTAGATTGTAATATTATTATTATCTACTGTTCTACTTTGTAACTTTATTGGATATTGTTAAATAATAATTATTATTATTGTGACATTAGCTTCATTACGAAATACTGCTGAATTTTGACTTTTATTCCGTCGCCTCTTTAGCTCAGTGGTAGAGCACTGGTCTCGTAAACCAGGGGTCGTGAGTTCAATCCTCACAGGAGGCAGATATGAATTATCCTTTTTAATGAATGAATGATTGCACTAAAATAATATACTTACCGGTTGCGGTCTAAATGGAAGAACATTGGGCATCGGTCCAACTTTATGTTGCTGGTGGCCTTGATCTTGAGCTGGTTCTTCTTGGTGACCAGCGCCATCTGTTGGCTTGACTATAGTTTGCGAAGCCGGGTCCAAAGCGAAGCCGGGTGGCAGCTTCGCTAGCAAGATTGGCGGGATATTCTGTTGGTTCGGAGGTTCCTCAAAAGATGGCGGCGCTGAGCATTTTGCGTACGCTTCTTTCATTTCTTTGCGGATTTGCTTCACTACTTCGGCGCCGAAACAGCTTTCATAAATCTGTAAAAAATTAAAACAATATGATATGCTAATAATATTTTATCATTAAATTTTAATCATATTATTTTATATTACGATAAAATTATTAATTTAACGATAAATACATTATTTTTCAGTTTCAGTTAATTTAATTAAGTATTTTAAAATTTAAAGACGTATCTCATAAGTCATAATGTAATAAAACAAATTGCCAAGAACAAACGGCAATTTCGTGTAGTAGCTAAACAGCAGTCGTGGCCGAGCGGTTAAGGCGTCTGACTAGAAATCAGATTCCCTCTGGGAGCGTAGGTTCGAATCCTACCGACTGCGAATTCTTTTTCAATTTTTTTTTCGTTTTTGTTTTTCTTACCTTCATCATCGCATACTTCTTGATAAATCTGTCATCGCTACTGGACGCTTGCGTCGCGAGGCACACGAAACATAACGATAAGAATTTAATCAACATCTTGATACCTGTAGACAAAATAAATTCACTAATTAATAATCTTTATACCTACATACATAGAGTATAGACCAATAATATAATTCCTCTATGTTATATAGTACCTAACTAAATTGTAATAACATTTTAATGTTTGAAGATAATATTCGTAATATTTAATCCACTTTAGAAGTTACCGATAACTGTTTTTATTGCAATTATCACTAACAACTTATCATAAAAAGCCCATAATATTGAAGTCACATAAACCTACCTAACCAAACTTGTACCTTCGTTATAAAAACCATGGGTTATAAAAACCATGATGGTTTTTCTCATAACCTAAAGAGGGGTCAATGACTTGCCGGCCTTCGCCGCAGCTCTTCTGCAATTACCTTGCGTAATGAGCTTTCTTACACAAACATACATACACTGGCATCTGTATTTGTGTGTATGAAGACATTTTTAAATATGGATAGTGTAACTATATGTTTAATATGTGTAATGTGATACGAAATATCGATTTTAACTGGTGAGCCATGCTTCGGCACGAATGGGCCGGCTCGACCGGAGAAATACCACGGGCTCACAGAAAACCGGCGTGAAACAGCGTTTGCGCTGTGTTTCGCCGAGTGAGTGAGTTTACCGGAGGCCCAATCCCCTACCCTATTCCCTTCCCTACCCTCCCCTATTACCCTATTCCCTCTTAAAAGGCCGGCAACGCACTTGCAGCTCTTCTGATGCTGCGAGTGTCCATGGGCGACGGAAGTTGCTTTCCATCAGGTGACCCGTTTGCTTGTTTGCCCCCATATTTCATAAAAAAAAAAAAAAAAAAAAACAGGTGTGAAATAACGGTTGCGTTGTGTTTCGCCGAGTGAGTGAGGTTACCGGAGGCCCATGGGCTCCCCCATTGGGGATTTTAAGGACCAAGAACGCATGTCGCAACACCAGAGGAGTTACAAGTGTAAATCCTCTGGTGTTGCGAGTGTCTATGGGCGGCGGTAATCGCTTTCCATCAGATGATCCGTCTGCTCGTTTCCTGGTTCATTACATAAAAAAAAGTTTTTCCGACAAAGTAGAGAGTGGATGTAATTATTATTATTAGTAACACTGTTAGTTTTCAGGGTTCCCTTCCCAAAGGGTAAAAAAGAGACCCTATATTACTAAGGTCTAAGACTTCGCTGTCCGCACTTCTGTCTGTCTGTTTGTAGCCTGTCACCAGGCTGTACCTCATGAACCGTGATAGTTAGATATTTGAAATTTTCACGTGTATTTCTGTTGCTACTATAACAACAAATACTAAAACTCAATAAAAAAAATAAGTATTTAAGTTGGACTCCCATACAACAAACGTGATTTTTTCCGTCCACGACCCACACTAGGCTGGTTTTATTTCAGTAAGATAATAATATAATCTCCCCTTAATCTGAGGAAATATTAGACGTAATACGTATCTCGCCAAAAACATTATCATGTAAAGTGATGCCAAGATTGTCAAAAAGTTATCAGATCTCATGTAAAACCAATCTTCTGACTCTACACGCCTTAGCTCTATAAGCCTAACTTCACAAACTCTACACCTTAGTTAAGTAATGTGGCCTGGCCATTTCGTTACATTCCTTTGGGCGTAGCGTGAAAAATTTAATGACTGTTTTTCTGTTATACTATTGTTGTAGGAACTAAACAGCCAAGTCACATAACTTGACTATGTTGTAGAGTTTGTGAAGTTAGGCTTATAGAGTCAAGACGTGTAGAGTCAGAAGCTTGGTTTTACATGAAACCTGATAACGTTTTGACAGTGCGATCACTGCGATCTTGGCATCACTTTACATGGAACAAATTTTTGGTGGGATTGCACTTCTTATTATAAGTTGTTATGACAATATTTTTATTTCCTTCCCCTTTTTAGGGTATATTAAGTAATATACCCTAAAAAGGGGGTCCCCAGATGCATATTTAATTATTTAGGCACAAAACCTACACTTAAAACATAAACAAGTTATTAATAGACTAGAACAGTTATTTTCCAACTTTAACCCAATAGTTATTGAAACCCAAATATTATAAGCCATTAAGCCATATTTAAAATGACAAAACCAAACCGTTCCGACCGTAAAGTATCCGGAAAAGGTAAGATGATATTCAGCCTCTTACCTCTTTCTTTCTTTCTTACTTTCAGATTAAAAACGCTTGTTAATTTAATGGATTCCGGCACATAAACAAATGGCGAATATTCAGGTTAAATTTGTACAACACTAGCTGGTCCCCACAACTTTGTTTGCGTGGAACTATTAATGGAAACGGAACCCTTTTTAACAGCACCTTAAAATTAAAGCAGCCTATTACACACAACTATCTGCCAGTGAATGTCCGGTCAACAAAATAGGACCGGCCATTATTCAGAGATTGACCGACAGGCAACCGATTTTTATCGGAGCAAAATGTACGATTCCGCGGGACTTCTTTTTGAGCGTGCGCGGGCAACATCTACTCACATAAAAATCAGACAGGATCACAGGACTATCCTGCGGGACTTTTTTTAACGTGCGCAGGCAACATCTAGTACTCATATAAAATCAGACAACACTGTAGTTATATAAATAAATAAATAAATAAACGTTTATTTGACACAATGAGACATTACACCACAAATAATACAATGACTTACATTTAAAAAAAAAAATACAAAAATAGGACAGAAAAAATTAACATAACATGGTTAAATTGGAAAGAGAAGAAAACACATACAATTCAAACAAATTTATACGCAAGTGGTAAGTACTATAATGGCACGGAAGGTAGGTAGTGTAATGCCTAACTGTCAAAAAGGAAGCCGCTCAGGCGTATCACTGCGGCGTAACTCCACAGTGCCTGGTATTATGCGGTTCCATATTGTTGTCGTTTGATGGACAGATTTAATACACTCAGCAACAGCAAATAAACAGTTACATATATACATTAACGATTAACGAAATAATAATAATTTCGTTAATCGTTAAGTAATGTATATATTAACGATTAACGAATTATTCTTTTGTTTAAAATTCTTCTGTTTAAACGTCTTAACATAAGCAGCAGATAATATGCCCAAAATATCCGTAGTTGATTTTACCAAACCTTATATACAATTTTCAACTGCGTTTGCGTGCAATGAAGTCTCTACGACTGCAATGAAACTGCAAAATTACTATGCTGACTGCAGCTAGATTGCAGTTGGCATACAGTTGACGTGTAATTCAAAAACATCATAGTAGATAAAGAGGAAATATTTCTTTATTTGTATGTTTGTTTGCACTGAATAAGCTAACTACTAGACCGATTTTGATGAAACTTACATAGAGTATTGTCCAGGTTTTATACAAGTCATAAACGTTATTAAACTTAGGTACATAGAGTATTCTCCAGGTTTTATACAACATAAAAGTGTTATTAGTCAAGTTTGCAGATGAAGTACTTACAAACAGGTTGTAAATAATGCGTTCTCTATGTAGATTGTAGGTAATAGGTAGGTACTTATTACTACCTAGGAATCAGGGTTGGTATTTTCAGAATTATAGGTTCATTTCCAGTAACGAGCATTAAATTAGAGTTTGTAACCAAGCGAGATGCCTGGCAAATATCTAGCATCAAAACGTCGTATAGTACCTACTAATAGGCATGTTGCCGAAAAAATTTTTTTTCGTCTATTCGATGTTAGACAACATGTAAATAAACAATCCAGAACCCATTTTTGTATATCTGAAAAAATAACGTAGATACAAACCATTAAAATTTACAATATGAAAGAGAGCGATATATCGGCCTGTGACGTCACAGCCTGCTACCGCCATACATTTGTCATTACAAAATGTATGGCGGTAGCAGGTTGTGACGTCACGAATCGTTTTGCGAGAAAGGGATGGACAATATTTTTTATTTGCTTATATTTTTAAATCCCGTTACTCTAAATACCTATTTCTTTCAGATTTATTTATCTTTAATCGACAATTTCAAAATTTTATTTGTAAAACTGTGATATTCCACACTAGGCAACATCCCTATTGTATGATGTTGCCCGTGAATTCGTGTGCTCAAAATGAATTTTCTCGGGAACCGTACATTTCACCGTATATTTCAAAAAATCATCTTTATAATATTAGTATAGATAATACTGAACAGATATGAAACTGTATGGAGTCTTTTTCTATGGCTGTTTTTCCACTTACCGGCACCGGCCTGGCGCGTCGCCGGCATCTAGCCAGTTTACGTTTATGTACTGTGTGGTTTATTTACTGTTTCGAAAAAAAATTGACATGCACCATTAGCTGTGTTCCGCGGAAAAAGCGCTTATTAGCGCTTGCTAGCACAAAAGAAAAAAAAAACAGATTATTATCGGCCAGGACACGTTTGCCAACTTCAATACTGCTGATATAATTTCGCTTATGCGGTCGCCATTTTGCTTAAAAATTTTTGTTAGCGCTATTTTTCGCCGAACATAGCTAACGACTGAATCTATAAGGCTGGGACTATGTTATGGTCCAAAATCCGGCGGGCCCGGGAAAAATGGAACTCTGCAGTAATACAATAGAGTTGAAAGTTACGATCATGGAGGTTAGAGAAAAGACTGATCGCTGTAGAATATAGTTTCCCAGAAATATGGACAAAATAAGTGAGGCGCTGCGATCTCCAAGTTGTCTCAATAAAAGCGGGCCACCAATGCCGCGAGGAAAATCATACTACTTGCCGACGGTAGCGCGGCTGGTGGCTGAAAAATGAATTATAAATTCTACAAATTTTCAGGGACGGGCGTCAGGCGGGAAATGCTTTAGCATGTAGCGATCTGTCTCATTTTCTCTAACCTTCATGGTTACAATAGTGTCAAGCTTAATTAAGCTTAATTAATCAAGCTTAATTAATCTGTTCAATCCTTTAAACAAAAGTTATATAAAAATTGTTAGTCAATAATACCACTTCACAGTGCGCACTAATATCATTTGTAAATTTGATTATATTTGCATGTAGTATTCACTTCCAGAAGGATTTACACTACGTTATGATTATCTTTGTTTTTATAAATAAGCTATTAAATAGTAGTATTCACTTCCAGAAGGATTTACACTACGTTATGATTATCTTTGTTTTTATAAATAAGCTAATTTCGTGTAATATCCAGTTTAGTGAATCAATAAAAAAAAAAAAAAAAAAAAAAAGTGTTCGATTTTCAGCTCTACTGTATTCGCGTAGAGTTCTATTTTCATATCGATTCATTATTACCTAAAAGCGTTTTCAAATTAATTAGGGCCGAATCCGATATCCGATATCGCGGCAATATGACATGTAATGACAAAGACAAGTATATGTTTCAATATACAGGAATACTTTTTCATCGGTACAATAAATTTTACCACGTCATTGGTATCGATAATAGAGTACATTTCACAAATTAAAAAAAATAATATTTCAATTATTTTATCCTATAACCAATCTAATACCGCATGGGCGCACTAACTACAAGGATCAACGGGTGCGGTATGAGGTAGGGGGCGACGGGGTGGGGTAAGCGATCGGCCGGGCGGCGCACGAGTTGGCAACAAAGCATCGATAGATGCGTAATGCATCCACATTTTGTATTAGTTTAGCGGATAAGTTCGGGGATTGATAATTTTGTTTTTTTGTTCCAAAGGGGTAGTAACAAAAATCGCTAGTATTTTTATTTTTGACAATTATACGTATGTTGATTTCTTGTACTGGTGAAAAAATAATCCTGTTTATTGATGCATTTCACATTATTGCGCGATATCGGTCGCCTTATTACGTATCTTGCAAAAGCAAAGCAATCGCGAAAATTGCGCAAATTTTGCTCCAGAATCGCAAATTCGTATTACGTATCTGCAGCGACAGCCTCTACCGAACAATCGAGGAACTATGAATTGCAATCAATCGTTCGATCTCTTCACTGCTGTCAAATTTTTCGTATTACGTAAGACTTTTACAGCAAAGCGAAAGCAATCAGCGAGCGTTGTAGCAAAAATATTGCAAAAATAAAGCAAAGTGCATTCAAACACAACAGCGAGCGATTAGCAATCGATCGCATAGGTAATACGAATTTATTTGGGTTCAGCAATCGATTGCACGTCTATCGCGCGATGACTGCAAGATTTTTGCTAATCGCTATTTTTACGTAATACGGCGGCCGATGTGGTCATCGTGGTGTGCGTGTGGTTTGAGGGACCTACCTGAATATCCCCAAAATAAGTATAGCAAGTTTTAGTAGAAGTCTAAAAAAAATTGTAGAACAAATCTGGGAATTTGTAAAAAGATAGTTTAAAAGATATAGCCCTCAGAGTGTGGTCCCTCAGTTCACACACCGCTATTTTCCAGATCTCGAAAAGTATGTGGAAAATTATGGTTTTTTCACTACAGAATTTTAGTAGAACTTTTGTAAAAGTTTTTACAAATTTATCAAATACATAGCATTAGAAATAAAAAAGCTACAACCACCGAAGTGTGGTCCCTCAGTTCACACAAAAATGACATACTCATTTCGCGATATATTACTGACTTTTTAACTATTTTTCTACGTAGAGTTTTAGTAGAAAATTTGTAGAATTTGTAGACAAAATTTCAGCAAAATCTATCGGCGCATTTGGAAGATATATACCATTATGTTGGGTCCCTCAGTTCACACACTTGTGTATAAGAAAAACTCAAATAACTAATAAACAAGAAAACTAACAGAAAGTCTACTATACTTAAATTTTAGTAGAAGTTTTTTTCTCTTGGATTAGCACATAAAATTTCTTGCTTCCTAGCTGAGATAATAATAATTTTTTGATTGTATGAAAATGCAGAGTAGGTTACCACACAAGAGGCAAAATGAGGACAAGTCCTAATATTATTGTGTATGTTATACCTTATTACATTTACGTTTTGCTCGCGGTTTCGCACCTTTTCACTATTTTAGGGGTTCATAGTACTACAAGCAACCCATATACTTACCAATTATTAACTATGTACCTATTTGTGGTTTCGCTCTGCCCATCATTTTCTCTGTCCGTTCTTGCTAACTCCTTATATGTAATTACATATGTATTATATGAATAAAAAACTGGCCAAGTGCGAGTCAGGCTCGCGCACAAACGGTTCCGTACAAAACGGCAAAAAAATCACGTTTGTTGTATCGGAGCCCTCGTTAAATATTTATTTTATTTTGTTTTTAGTATTTGTTGTTATAGCGGCAACAGAAATACATAATTTGTGAAAATTTCAATTGTCTAGCTATCGCGGTTCCTGAGATACAGCCTGGTGACAGACAGACGGACGGACAGAGAGCGAAGTCTTAATAATATTTTGGGTCCCTTTGGGTACGGAACCCTCATTGATGAAATTTCATATTTTTATTATACCTACCTATTTTCTATAAAAAAAAATAGTAATCTTAGGTCTTCAAATTAATGTCAAGCTTTTATGAAAAGGAAAAAGTTAATTTGTGGGATGTACGGTGTACATAATGTTATTCTTAAGTCTGTGTGCTTTTTTTGTGTGCATTTTTTTGTAGGTACACCAACACACGATAGCATTCCACTTTTAAAATATAGTTCACGAGTGGTCTTAGTATTTTTTACCACTTCGTAGATGTCCAACAACGAAAGTATGATGCAACGAATGTATATTCAAGCGCGACAAATATAATATTATGTATATATGCGGTCGCTCATATCGTGTCGAGGCGAAACTCGGAAGGGTCCAATTTTTAACCATTTGCATTGAGTAAACCTAAAAACATTTTCAGTATTGTATCAGAATTAATAAATTCGCCGAAGTAGTTTTTTCTCCAAGAACACTATTCCACGCGGGCGAAGCCGCGAGCAAAAGCTAATATAACAAAAATATTAGGTGCAGTCATAATATTACATTGAGTATGTATAATCTTTGGTGCTAGGGGCGAGACGACGACGAGACGAGGACGAGGGCTCCGATACAACAAACGTGATTTTTTTTGCCGTTTTGTACGGAACCGTTTGTGCGCGAGCCTGACTCGCACTTGGCCAGTTTTTTATTCATATAATACATATGTAATTACATAATATAAGGAGTTAGAAAGAACGGACAGAGAAAAGGGCGGGCAGAGCAAAACCGCAAATAGGTACATAGTTAATAATTGGTAAGTATATGGGTTGTTTGTAGTACTATGAACCCCTAAAATAGTGAAAAGGTGCGAAACCGCGAGCAAAACGTAAATTTAATAAGGTATAACATACACAATAATATTAGGACTTGTCCTCATTTTGCCTCTTGTGTGGTAACCTACTCTGCATTTTCATACAATCAAAAAATTTACATTATCTCAGCTAGGAAGCAAGAAATTTTATGTGCTAATCCAAGAGAAAAAAACTTCTACTAAAATTTAAGTATAGTAGACTTTCTGTTAGTTTTCTCGTTTATTAGTTATTTGAGTTTTTCTTATACACAAGTGTGTGAACTGAGGGACCCAACATAATGGTATATATCTTCCAAATGCGCCGATAGATTTTGCTGAAATTTTGTCTACAAATTCTACAAATTTTCTACTAAAACTCTACGTAGAAAAATAGTTAAAAAAGTCAGTAATATATCGCGAAATGAGTATGTCATTTTTGTGTGAACTGCCCTCAGTTCACACAAAAATGACATACTCATAAAAGCTACAACCACCGAAGTGTGGTCCCTACCACACTTCGGTGGTTGTAGCTTTTTTATTTCTAATGCTATGTATTTGATAAATTTGTAAAAACTTTTACAAAAGTTCTACTAAAATTCTGTAAAGAAAAAACCATAATTTTCCACATACTTTTCGAGATCTGGAAAATAGCGGTGTGTGAACTGAGGGACCACACTCTGAGGGCTATAAATTTTAAACTATCTTTTTACAAATTCCCAGATTTGTTCTACAATTTTTATAGACTTCAACTAAAACTTGCTATACTTATTTTGGGGATATTCAGGTGGGTCCCTCAAACCACACGCACACGTCATCGTGTACCTAATGTGAAAACGCTCTTTGATTCTCTTTAATTCATGAGCTCTTAATTTCTTAGGTAGTTTCCAAAAAAAAAGTCTTAAGTCTGAACCGTTTAAGTGAATTTAACCGCATGGCGAGTGGTATATATAATATCTAACAGATATTATAAATTATAATAATTTGAACTAGCTCATGAATACGAGCTCTATTCATGAATACTCTATAATAAAATCAGATTTTCCTGATTATAAAGTCTCAGCTATGGATGAACCGCTTAAGTGATGCAGATGGTTCATTTTGACCGCATGAAAGTAGATTAACCTAACCGACTACTTCATGAATGTTATTATGGAGTTTTCCAGAAGGTCCTTAAGGCGGAAGTGTCATGTCCATTATGAGGAGTAACGGTGCTACTGGTCCGAACACTTGGAACTGGTTCCCACAACGAGGAAATTGAAAAAATTGCCGTTACCACCTACGATAGAGAGACGTGTAATTATATAATCCGGTAAGGGGCCTTCCATAAACTGCGTTAGACGTTTTTGAGGATTTTTTACCTGTCCTCCTCCATGATTCGTCGATAACGTTAGATTCTCCTCGATCCCCTACCCCTCTCCCTAGTCTCATATGAGATTTTTCAAAAAAAAAAGTATAGGTAAATGTGTTGATATATGCAAAATCAATATGTTTTATAACTTTAATTAAGACTAGTAAAGACTTGACTTTATTCTAACAACATGTGGCACGCGTACAATTGGATTTCCCAAAATTGTTAATTTTACTTTGTAAGCATTATTTAAATAAATATAATATGAACCTAGTTAAAAAAACACTCCTATACATCAAACTAAAAAGTGATTTTTTTATATAAGTTTAATGACATTAATTTATCGTCACCGATTTCGATAAAAATTGAGACTAATGCTGTATATTTCAAGGTGTATTATACTTCACCATATGAAGCTTTAATGAGTTGAAAGTTTGTATGAAAAGTATTTTAAATCTGTATTGATTTCCATAAAATTTCATATCCAATAAGATAAATTATCGAGTACGTATTATAGTTTTTTGAAATACGCCACTTAAAGGGGTGAAATGGGGGTCCAAAAGTTTCCAAGACAAAATGCGAGGAAGCGACATAAGGAGAGCGCAAACGAACTTAATAAAGATGTTGCAGATCTTAATTTTACTAAAGAGGGGCAATTCTGCTAAATAAAACCTGCATTAATACAATAAAAATCAAGTCCCGATACGCTAAAACTCGCAAACGGTGTTTTTATGAACGTTAAACCAACGTGAAACGCGGTCTGATTGGTCGAAATGTAAAATCCGTTCATGATAAGAAGTCGCTTCATTTAAAATGCAATCAAAGTAAAATGAAAGTCTACTTTTAATACCAGAATTGAGGTTCTGGTTATAGTGCAGGAAAGTCAAACACCATTGGCTTATGGCTAACTAGTTTCCCTGTATATAAACTTCAAACATAATTTGAAGAACTATGTTTGAAGATAATTAAATATCACGAAGATAATGTTTCAGATACTGGCTATTAAAGTTAACAGTTACGATGATATTTATTCGCCAGTAAACCGCCGTGAAGATGTAATAAAATATTTCTACGAGTTAATGTGTGTAAACTATACAGTGCCGGAAATTCCAAAGGTAATGGACACTCTCTTATATCTGCTAAGTGTCATTTCACACCGAGACGCGGCGCTGCACTTTTAACCGACTTCCAAAAAAGGAGACGATTCATTTTGTTAAGATAGCGCTCAGATTATATTTAATTATTGTTTTATAAGCTGAGAGATAGCGATTCAATATTGAAATTTATTCACTTGCACTACACAAGATCACCTTATAGGATCACTTTGTTATCCGTCTGTCTGTCTGTCAAGACCCTTTTTCTCAGGAACGCGTGGAGATATCAAGCTGGAATTTATATCAAATACTCAAGTCTATAACTGTCCCTTGGAGCTGTGAAAAAATCAAACTTCTAAGCCAACGCAATCAAAAGATACAGCCGTTTATGCCGCAAATTGTCGACACTAGCAAGGGAATCAAAACCTACAGGGTACTTCCCGTGAACTCAGGATCTTGAAATTTGGTACGAAGCAAAGTCTTATAGCACAGATAAAGGAAAAATGCAAAAACCGTAAATTTTTAGTTACATCATATAATAAAATATTTTTAATAATTTTAAACTTACTACCCCTACTATGACTCGATTGTCGTGATGGTGAACTTTCACTTAAATATATATGTTTGTACGGAGCCTTCGGTGCGCGAGTTCGGCTCGCACTTGGCTGGTTTTTTTATTCTAAAATTCCTCGGTCTCCCACATACTTGTGTTATATCAATTGCTTAAGATAAAGCAAATACCCGTTACACAGCGGAACAATCGCATACACCATCGAGAGTTAAAAGTTTTTGTTTCGATAATAAAAGTAACGGGCCGGCTTAACTGCTGTGTGTTTTGAGTTCAATTATTACTGTATTACTGTATATGCAAAATGGTGAAGGGACCATGAGAAGATGGTCTTCTCCGATATGAAAGGGGATTGCCCACTTTCTATAGACACTTTGGCCATTCGTGAACAGTTCATTATGCTAATAATGTGATATGAATTAAATACTTCAGATCAGTAAAAAGGAGAATATAAACCTAGTTTTGTATCAGACTTTATATTTAGTTACAAACAACAAATCGGTCCCACAATTCACACATCGCTGCGTTGTTGCTTCATCTCCTGCCAACAAGTTGCCTTCAGGCACGAGAAGTTCGGAGTCCATATTCATGCCAGGGTCGTCAGAATGGGAAGAAGAGTCGGAATCCATTGTAAAAAGCCAAGTAATAGCAATAATATCTCAAACGAAAACAACATTCACGACGCACGAAAACAAAGCGAATGACGTTTCATACTTTGACAATTGACATATCATGACGTATTTGCATTGCCATAATAATAAAAAGTTAGTGTATATTATATTTTTTAAATCAATGAGGTACATTTTTTAAGATTTACTATAAAAAACTATTAAAATAAATACAATTCTAATAATAGCAAAATATTTGCGCATTTCTAAAGTCTATTAGCAACGTTTGTTGCGTAGTATAGCTAAAAATATTATAAAACAGAGGCATGACTATAAGGATGTCGATTAGTGCATTTCTCGACGCTTGATAATGGTAACATCGGAACCGTTTGCCGACTTCCGATCATGGAAATTCAAATTAAATATTGTGTTTTTTGTTGTGTTTATTTCCACAATTTGTTTTTTACTAAACATTAACAAAAAATAAATAAAAAATATCCATTAATTTACTTTTTTCATAACATCGTGTTCACGGATGGCCGAAAGTGGACAGTGCCCTTTTATTATCTTTTGTTATTTTTCAATCACCAAAAGTGCTAAAGAACGTTTTGGCAAAATATATTTTTTTATTTTGATACAGAAATACAAATAATTGCAATTAACCTTAGAAGCTAGTTCTTATTTTAAATCTCAATCATAAAGGTATAAATAATATTGTACGACTAGCTGGTGCCCGTAACTTTGTTTGCATATAACTAACGGAGACGGAACCCTTTTTTTAAAGGAACCCTAAGATAAAGCAGCCTATATTAGATCTTATAACATCAGCTTTTTGCCAGTGAAAGTCGTGTGAAAATCGATTCAGCTGTTTCAGAGATTAGCCGGAACAAACAGACAGACAGGCCAGGCAAAATGTTTCAAATTGCTTTTTTATTGTAAGTTATAAGTACTGTGTATACTTTCATGTCCATTGATTGCAAAGCTTTTAATTTTAAATTAAAAACAGACACTTCAATTTTACTAGACGTTGCCCACGACTTCGTATGCGCACGCATAAACCGTACATTTTTCGCGGTAAAAAGTAGCCTACGTCCTTCTACGTGGACGTAGGCTACTTTTTACTCTACATCTGTGCCAAATTTCATCACAATCCATCCAGCAGTTTCGGAGCCTATTCAATGCAAACAAACAAACAAAGAAACTTTTCCTCTTTATTATATTATACTATAGAGTATAGATATTATAATATAATATACATATAGAAGATAATGCAACAAAGTATTTCTAAAACAAGGAAGACATGCTTCCTCTCAACTAATAAGTTTGTACTTACTGCATTCTCCGGCTATTTGGACATAACATCAAAGAGAAGATAGTACCGACAGTGGCATGACAGGTTACATAATATGCACTACATAGTGGTCCGACCACTAACCACTAACCACTAACTAGAACTGGACGCGTTTGAACTTTAATGTGCGAGAAAAATAGACGTTAGACGACATTTTTCAGACGGTGCTAGAACTTCGGAGAAATAGGAGTTTAAAGTTATTTCAGAACATCTTCATAGTATAGTAGTTAAAACTGCGGCAGTACTTTTAACTCACATGTCGTGAGTTCGTCGTTCCGAGATATGGATCTTTTTGGGGGATATAAAATCGATCTAGCTAGGTCTTATCCCTGAGAAACTGCGCATTTTTAAGTTTCATATGTTATGTATCAATTTCTACTCAATTATGTCAGTCCGATTGGCAGTTTAGTATGCGTATGTATCATTTTTACGTTGTTCGGATATCCGAAATGTAGTGAGTTCAAATTCCGGTCAGATAAATATTTTTGTGATTCTTTTTTTTAATCTACTAAAACTCGGTTCCAAGGTACTAACACCCGTATCATATTAGTTGTTTCCTCAGATCCGCCTCGACTCAACCTCATCTGAGGTATCCTTGAGAAGTTTAAATAAGTATTCCTCTGTAATTGCGTAATTGCTTTCAAATAATTCCACTCTGTTTGTAAAAAGAATTGATATAAATGTCGGAAATAGACGCTCGAGGGAGCCTCAAGGTACGTCCTGAGGTACCTACCTTAAGTTTGACAGTTGATTCCTCGACTCGCGTTAGGAAATTCCTCAAGTCGAGGGAATTTTGTTGAACTAATGATACAACTTTCGTGGATTGAGGTTGAGCCGAGTGGAGGAAATCTCGAGGTAACAACTAATGATATGGGTGTTAGACTTATAAGAGGTACAGCTGTTATGTAATTTTCCCTATGCCGGTTTTGGCGATATTATCAAGTGTTATGTGGATTTTTTTCTAGTAGCAACCGGTACTCTACATCTCTATGTGGATACCAATAGGGAATATGCATAAAATATAAAAATAGCTTAAAATATAATAATATGATACTAGACAGAAAAATAAAGAAAATGGCGAGAAAATTTTCAATATCTGTTGATAAATGAGCAAGATATGAGCGGTCAAAGTTTGTAATCTATCTCTTTCTAGCAAAACGAAATTTAGTATGAACTTTCTATGAAAGTCGTGTTATGTGACGTCACGATACACGTCGGATCTCTCTGTCTAATAGACCACTTTAAACGTTCATATCTTCGGTATTTTTAATGATATCAAAAAACTGATTTTACCATACGGTTTACCAAACAAGATAGATCTATATAAATAAATAAAAAAAATACGTGCATATTCCCTATTACCAATGTATTAAGTGTTACAATACTGTTGTGTCTTTTGTCTTGTACCTAAGTAAATGTAAAAGTTTTTAAAGTTTCTTGTAAAGTTTAAAAAACATTTTAATCAATGTAATCAGCAGGCATTAAATCTTACAAACAGTTACGATGCAGTTGCAGTCTCAATATGTTAAAACAGCAAAATGGTAAATCTCATAAACGTCAAACTAACGTCAAGCGCGTTTTGATTAGTCCAAACTCCAAAATCGGTTTATGATATCAAGACGATTAATTTATAATTCATTGAAAGTAAATTGAAAGTCTAAGTTAAATACGAGAATTGCGGTTCTGTACTGTCACACAAACGTAGTTTTGTTCCAATGCGGGAATCAAACCCACGGCCTCCGAGTCGAGAGCCAATGCTTTAACCACTAGACCACGGAGGCTTATTGAACAAAGTATTATTGACTTTTAAATCTAAATTTTTTGTTATAAACTTATTTAGACGCACTGATTCAAAATAATGAGTTTGAAGATACAGCCACAAGTTTTTGTACCACTCAGTTCAAATATTGACAATACAAGTATTTCGTCAAGTTTTTCCATGTAGTTACGATTTTAAATTTGACCAGTGTTGAATGTTTCTAACATCATATAGGATTCCGTATATTCCCAAAGTTCACAAGGTAAAAAAACTTAATACTCATATTCTTCTAAAATGGATTGCATATTCAATTGTATCTCCCTAAAACTCGAGAACAGCTGGACCAATTTGGCTAATTTTGGTCTTGAAATAATTCATAATAATATCACAGAGGTTTTACACCTGATGTACACATTATGATGAGTATAAAAACGAAGGAAAAATTTACTTTCAATGAAATTCTACATAACTTAGGTTTAAATATGGAGCAAAATGTAAATAAACAGAATTTAATAACTTAAGTAATCCCTGAATTGTCGAGCAGTAAGTGAGCTAATGATGATGATGAGCTAATGATGAATAATATTATTATAATGTACTGCAATTAATTTTATATCTATTGACTCTGTGTGTAAAATAGAATTTATACTGTGACTTATTTACATTAATCTTATTTATTTATTAAAATTTTTTTTTGACTGTGTAAGATTTTAATTATTTTATTATTGACTTATTTTATTTTTAATGGTGATTGATTAAGGCTCTAATTTATTAATATTGCTTTGTGTTATATTTTTATCCTGATATTGTTTTTATTATTATTCCTGTGCTTTATGTGACTTATGTACTTGCTTTAATTTTATTTATTTTCTTTTGCGATTCATGATTGGCCCTTGTTTATAATATTTTTAAAAATAATTTATGATTTAATTTGTTTGTTATAGAGTTTTTTTGTTCTATAAGTACTAATATGTTAAGCTCTTTATTGTGAATGTTGTGTCACCTGCTAAGGTACATGCATCGGTACAGTTTGCAATTATTGTAATTATCTCTATAAATGTGTTTAATGTATGTACTGTTTGGTGTCCTTATAATAAATAAATAAATAAATAGCTAAGAAAACTTTTAACCATGTCAGCAAACAAAAAAAAAATAGATCAAAATCGGTTCATCCTTTTGGGAGCTACAATGCCACGGACAGACACACAGACAGACACGTTAAACTCATAATACCCCTTTTTTGCATCGGTGGTTAAATAGGTTTTTAAAAAAATTAAAAGAGACGAAACAAGAATTTATATCAAAGTGGAGATGACGATAACATTAAAATAAAGACAAACGAGATGTTGAAAGATGAACCCAAAAAACGAAAAGCTACAAAAAAGTGCTCGACCATTTCCGACGCAAAAAGCTAACAGAAATACTTGTGTAAACATAATATACCGTAAGGTACAAAAAGTTGAAATCGTATGTTGAATCGAAAGATTGAAGTCTTTATTTTCTATTGTCACCTTGGTAAACGTTAGTGACATCATAAAATAGGTATAGATGTCTCGTTTGTTTATTTGCATCTACTTTTTGCTACTTTGCTCTACTTTTTTAAAGTTGATTTTTTATCTAATACCTAAATATATTGATGATACGACTTATTTATTTTGAAAGAACACTCGGTGATTCAAATGGGCTGGTTCAAACTTTTGGCAAAGTAATAATCTTAATGATTTTTTATGAAATGTACCAGGAAACAAGCAGACTTATCGCCTAATGGATGGAAAGAAAGATTTATTTCACGCCGGTTATCTATGAGGCCGCGATATTTATCTGAGTCATTCGTGAAGAAGCATGGCTCTTAGGTTCAAAGTTCACCTTCACGTTTTCAGAAGAAATAACACAGAACAGACTAGAAATAAATAAAAAAACAACAAAATTTAATAAGGTTTAACAACATTACACACGCCACGAGTCACGACAGACAAACAAGAAACTAATAAAGTAATAGTGTTCAGTTGTTCAAAATTGTTGGCAAACCCTATAAATAAATAAATAAACTACTGATTCGGAAGTTAATCATTTTCTTATATATTATTATGTCACCGTAACATTCTAAAAACCGTTAGATTGTAAGATAACTAACGAGATTGTAAAAATATGTCGAAAGTTTAAAAACTATATACTTATAATCTAATGAAGAATAATATGTGAAATTATGGGCAGCATATTGGCGTCGGAAGTCTATCAACATTTTACAATTTCACTAGTTTTATTACAATCTAACGGTTTTTACAATTTTACGGTGACATATATATTAAGTGCCAGAGATAAAACATATTAAGCTATATTACACTTTTTAGAATACTGTAAAGAAAACTTAAATAACTCTGAAGTGTTTCTCTTTGTCATATTTTACGAATAGAGATTTTAAAATTTTGCGCTTTTCAACCACTCTTAAAGGTCCGTAATAGGGTTTTAGCTGGTTATGGTCAGTTTTACGATTCTTTACGGCGGGCTAAGGTGTGTGGCAGGTTATAATAGTAAACACGATTTATGGTCGTACGAGGTATTTCTCCGTGTCCTTGACAATTATGGCTTTCATAAAAGGAATAAAATTGTTAATAACCCAAGTCATGATAAGTTGTTTGAAAGACATTGGACGTTTTTGAGCCGCTGTTTAAAAAAGTGACCACCACAAACGAAAATACGATAAGATATTGTTTGAAAGACATTGGACGTTTTTGACCCCCGGTTTAAAAAAGTGAAGTAAACGAAAATATCAAGAAAATATGATAAGATTGTACAATTTTCATTCACATTTCGTTTTCCGTAGTTTAAGAGATTAGATGGAAGTGAGGAAAACCAATAAATATAAAAGTATTAAATATGTATATTTCCGTTGTCTGGTACCCGGAACACTAGTTCTTCGAGAACTTACCACGGGTCCAGATTGACGTGGTGTGGAAGCGCGTCCATATAACATATTATTGTACCTATATAAAACAAGTTTTAGTTTTAAGTTTGAGTTTAATCATATTTTCTATGAATATCGATGAAGTGAGCTAAAATATCATAGTATAAATTAGGAACCCCACCTCCTACAGTTATGGAAACTGTGTCGTTGTAATCCAGGTGTAATTACAAATCTTCTCTACTCTAATTTTATCTTTGCTCGCCGTAATAATACGGCTAATTGCTAATTATTTGGATTAAAATAAATATTACGAATCTATTGACACCCCATTTTTCGAATCGAATCAGTAGTTTAGACGCTGCTATGGAACAAACATATTGTATACATAAATAGACTGCTAAAAGCATTACCCTTCCTTTTGATTTCGCCGTAGTCGGTTAAAAACAGAACTTATTTCTAGAACGAAGGATGCGTCTGATTTGAAATTTACTAATTATAATAAAACTTTTTCTAAGATAATCCTTTCACAACGCAAGCATATATAAGCATTCATTACAAAAAATGTTTAAAAATAATTTACCAAACGATACTGTTTTTGGTAACTACTTATTTTAGACAATTTCTTATTCCTAGATTTTCGGCCTACGAAGACTATAGATTAGCACACTTATTATTATTTACAAATGTGTAAACAACACGCATTTAATTAACGTCTCAAAACTTTACAAACACATTTATGATAAAACGTCTCAAAACTATAGAATTTACAGATATATAAAGCACAATATTGATACAATTCTGAAGCAATAAAATTATTATCTACTAGATGTCCGCGACTTCGTACGCGCAAATTTATTTATTATTAAAATTTATATTAGGTATACCTACTCTAGATATTAAATTGAAAAAAAAAAGACTCGTTCGATAAAAGCTTCATGCTTTCATCTAAAAAGCTTTATGATAAACATGATTAATTTAGAACTTTATTATGACAGAACACTAATACAACTGTTCTTGTATTTAAATTAAGTTTAAAATAATCTTGTTGTTCAATAAAAGCTTGGAGCTTTAATCAAAAAAGCTTTATTACATTAAGATTAACTTATTATTATCTGTTATAATCTGCTATCAAATTCAACTAATATATCTTAAAAACATAGGTATCAGATTCATCTATTTATAAAAGCTTGACTAAAAGAAAGCTCGGTGGATAATTAAAAAGCTCAGCTTACCGAGTTGGATGCGCGCTGGAGCAATGACTCGGACGCTCGCACTTGACCTTGTGCGCGCGAGTGCACGCGAAACGCCCGACTTACTCGTTTTATACTCACTTGCGTAATACACACTGCCGCCATGGATGACGAGCTTAAAGCTCTGGAGAAGAAACGAAAGGAAGAGCTTTATGTCGCGTCATAAACTTTTCGCCGCAACGGATCTAGAGCTTAGAGCTGAAGAAATGAAAGCTTTTTTGAACTTTACACTTGCGTGAATCAAATTGATATCCAGCTTAACGCTACCGCTAAGGGAAAAGGGAACGACGAGCTTTTATGGAGTTTTTAATTGCACGATATACTTGACGGTTATGGACCAAGAGCCTAAATCTCAAAAGTTGTAAGAATAAAATCATGTTAAACTTTATACCCCTTATTAATAAAAATATTTATACTACGGATTAGGTAATCCAACATGACTGTCTTTGATAGGTTGGAAAGTTACTAACAAACAAAGACAGCAACATGGATTTTTTTTTTTTTTTTTTTTTTTAATGTTCCCCCAGCCATAAGCCAGGCCAATTGATTGCAATTTTATTTTATTACATTTTTTATTGATTTTTGGTTGTTTACTTATATTGTTCATTATTCCTTCTATTTCATACTAGTGCTACATATTATCTATTAGTTCTATTAGTTTACATTTGTTTTATAATTTCTATATACTTCTTACATTTCGTTCTTTAATGTCTGTTTTTGTTACGATATTCAATTATTTGTTCTGTGTTACATATTTATTTTACATATTGTTTATAGTCTTTTACAGTTCCACACCCTCACATTTCTAAAATTGAGGTAATAGTACCAAAGTATTATTTCATTGTTTCATGCTTATTGTTTTATGTCTATTTCATAGCTTCTATTTTACATTTTTCTTTTCCATCAAATGCTATCTAATGCTATTGTTTTCCTTCTATTAAATACTAGTGCTACATATTGTATATTAGTTTACATTTCTTTTATAGTTTCTATATAGTTCTTACATTACTTTTTCTAAATGTCTGTTTTTTGTTACAATTTTTACTTATTTCTCCTTTGTTACATATTTATTTTACATATTGTGCTTGTCTAATCCTTTACAGTTCTTTTATTTTTCGTTTATTATCTATTACTACCTCTGTTTTGTCTATAATCTATACCAAAACGTTGTGGATCGATCCCGCGCTCAGCGCGAAGAGTCCAGCAGGTTTGGTTGCCAAGAATTATTGTTACAATAGTTCCTGCTACAATATGGTGGTCCGCATTGCGCACCGTGAGTCGTATACACTTATTCCTTAGTAGTACCAGTCTGCATATTACATGTTCCCTTACATACATTATTCACACTATTACATTAACATATACATACACATTTACATGGATTAGCGGATCCGTGATGTAAATATTTTTATTAATAAGGGGTATAAAGTTTAACATGATTTTATTTCTTTGAGATGTAGGAGGAGAAAATCAAACGAAAGGAAGAAGAGTTTATTGAAAATTTTAACTTGCTTAAGTGTGAAGAAGTACCGCCTCTACAAAATATAACTATGCTTGAACTTTGAGAAGTAAGAAAGGTAGGTTTTGACCATAATATGTCATTTTTACTTACATGACGAACACTATAACGATTATAATATACTCATGTAAACTTTTTATTTGACTTGACTGACGTATCAACGCACAGGCCCAAACCAGGCTAGAAATTTGAAATTCATACGTATATTTCTCATATTACTAAGGGGTATCAACTCCCAATGAGGTAAAATGGGTGATAAAAGTTTGTATGAAACTTTTTATTTCTTCGACATATTTGCATCGTACGAATTGAGTACGAAAATAATGATGAGTTACGTGTTTCGGCATGTTCTGAAATTCAGCCCCTAAGTAGGTAAAATAGGGGATGAAAGTTTAAAACCTAATTTCACGCGGGCTAAGTCGCGAGCAATTATGTAAACCTCTGTGTGTGTGTAAGTTTATAAATTTTGAACGGTTTGACCGATTTTATTGCGGCTGGCGCCATTCGAAAGGGCTTGGCTAAACTTAGATGTTGAATACAATTTGGACCGATTCAGACAGATAGATTTCAAGAAATCAAAAAAAAAACTGTGATTTTTTGTGTTTTTTTTTTTAATAACTTTTAAACGGATTTATCGATCAACTCCAAAAACTAATCAGCTCTTAACCTTAAAAAACCACGTCGACCGCCGCTAATCCGGTCAAAATCGGTTGATTCGTTCGAGAGATATCGTTAAGGAAAGAAAAAGTGTTTTTTCGGAATTACTCCGAAAAAAAAAGAATTGTCGATTATTTTAAAGGACATGAAAACTGCATCGATTACCGCCAATTGCGTCAAAATCGGTTGATTCATTCAAAAGTTATGATAGTTTTAAATTAAAAAAAATAGTGTTTTATTAAACTTTCATCAGACTAACTGACATTCCGAAGAATGTCAGTTTTCTCTGGAAGAACTGATGACCAAAATTGAAAGTGAATACTGTCCATATATAAAAACGGTGAAAGCAAAAAATATGGTGATGATATTTTAATTGCCGTCACTGCTAATAAAACTCCTGTGGTTTGTTTTCGGAATAAAGGATTTAAATTATTGACGGTCTGGTACAATCAAAAAAGTGATAATGAGGTAGAAGAACGTCATTGTCAATGCACCGATTACTCTACCTCATGGTGATGTGGAAATGAGTTTTTAGACGTATTGTGTTGTGTGACTGTTAGAGTGTTTAAGTATATTTTGCGGTGCTCTAACGCCAAAACTATTGACTTTATGAAAAAAAAAAGATAAATACATAAATTGTAGGTAGTCTGTAGTTTAATTTTGTATATAATTGTTTTTAATGTAAAATGAGTCGGAAAGGAGATATTGCCAAACAACTGCTTTTAGGCGCCATTTTTCCAATATGGCGGCGAGAGCGGCAAAAATACGAAGTGGCAAAGTTAAAATTCGAAAAGAGCACATCAAAATCTATGAAATTGCCAATTTGCAAAACCCCCGAAAAACTTTCCAGGCAAAACGATCAAATGACTGTACTATTTTGCGTGAAAGAGTAACAAACATCGATCCATCCGTATATCCGTCCATCCACACACATTTTCACATTTATAATACCTAGTAGTAGGATTTATCTGAATAAAGTTTACACAGCAATAGATATTTATACTTTTAACCCTGTAAAGTATTAAAAAATAATTAATAATTTCCTTAAAATAAATGGCCAATGTTCCATAGCCAACCCTACCGTGTGTATCCAAGTGACGGCCAACTTCACTAGACCTGCAGTGTCTCGGCTCTAATAAATCTAAAAATACGATATATAAGGCAGGTGTGTACGTTTGTTTCACTATTACTCATCATTATCATACCAACGACTGACAACGACTGATAGAATTTGATCTAGAAGGCTACCTTTATAAAAAATCGAGATGAAAATATAAAATTAAGTTTCATCCTCTAAGAAAGGCAGATCAGGAAATTGCTAGACTTGTACCTGAATTAGAGCCAATAACTGCAGCCATAAATGAGTAAATCATCTGTCTGTGACCAGTCACCAGGCTGTATCCCCTTAGCCGTGATAGCTAGACCAGTGTTCCGCAAACTTTTTGGGTTAAAGGTACATCTAGGAACATTTTTGGACCACCACCGACAAAATTCCCGCTCGACCAGTCACTAAATATTCACCTTTGCACTAGGATGCCTCAAAATATTTAAATGCAAAGGAAGTAACCGCAACGACTGCAGACGAGGTTGAAGTATAACCTCGTCTGCAGTCGTTGTAAGTAGACGTATTTACACGTGAGTATGTTTGTGAGTCCACTATTCAACGGCGCTGTTGAGCGATTTTCAGATTATGCCTGGTCGAGCGGGAACTTGTCCGGTAGTACCTACACTACATATTAAAAATCAGTTTTTGGAGGTACACCACAAATTAAACATTAGTTTATTTAAGTATTTTTCTTACCTTTATTTACTTACTAAAAATAAGTTTTTAAGATAACCGTAACACTGAGCAAGCCAGTAGATATTTTCACAGGTGATGTATTTCCGTTGCTTCTATAACAAAAAATACTAAAAACAGATTAAATTAAATATTTAAGGGGTTTTACAACATACGTGATTCTTTTGCTATTCTGTAGGGAACCCTGCGTGCGCGAGTACATCTCGCACTTGGCCTGTTTATTTATTCCAGGTTTACAACGAATACATAGCTGTGGCAGATTTTACTGCGCCTATAAACTCTCTGTAGATAGGTACTTTCAACCAACAACTTGGCAAATATTAATTGACTCGATTGCGTTTCATATTATTATTAAACTTAATAAGGTATGCTATCGACAAAGTCTCTGCTCAACTACTTTCTAAACATTTTCATTTTTCATAGGACTAGGACCGTTGAAGTGACCGCAACGACTGCAGACATGGTTGTAACTTGTACTTACACACAAAATAGTACCTACTTACTTAAAACACTATTAAGATAATGTAATTTTAACAGAACTATTTTGTGCCTCGGTTTACTAAGACCAGCCAGATATTATTTGTAGTGTTGCCCAAGTGCAAGAAAAAGACAAGACTTAGCCAGTCTTGGTCTTGATCTTGTGCCAACACATCTGGTCTTGATCTTGGTCTTGGTATTGCGTTCCCTTTCTTGGTCTTGCAGCAATATGTTACATTTTAAGCCTATATAATAATAATTGTTACATTAGCCTATTGCTATTTACTGAACGTTACTTTAGATCTTAGAATAACGTAATGGAGTAAGTATATTTTGAGATTGAAATAACATAAGCATAGTAAAGACTAAAAGCCAACCAAAATAATAAATGTCTAAACATAAAATTCGAAAAATCAACTGTCTTGCTAAAATTAGGCGGTCTTGGTGTTGGTTTTGAAAAAATGCAAGAACAAAACCAAGACCGATTTGGACAACACTAATTATATGGTCGGCCAACGGTCTACGCCAGCGGTTCTCAACATTTGTGCAGTTCCCAATGTTCCGGCATAGATAACTGCGAGTCGTTTCTGTTCTCCTTGTTCTGTTCCTGATTTACAAGATAACCTTCTTGATACTACGAGTACATAAATAACACGAGTCATTAGGCAATCCTTATGACGGCGTTAGGCCTTATCGAACAAGTCGCCACTCGACGGGCTAATCCCATACATTTTGTTTTCGAAATTCACCGTTGAAATTATCGAATGCATCTTGACTAGAGGCCCTGGATTGTATAGCTAATCTAGATTTTATGCTTTTAACATCTCTATTAATTTTATAAACTATCCGTGAGCGAATCAAAATTTAACTACCTACACATGGTAAGTCTCTGTTAAACGTAAAATATAATATAAGTAATAAAAGATAAAATATAATTAAAGATAAACCGTTATCGTGAGAAATATGATATTTCAATTTTACGGTTTCATGTAGGTGGTATCTTGGCCCCATCTTTAACTGTGAATCTACAAAAATATTATGTTAGTACTTAAGTACCTACGAGTGTATTCTACAGGTAGGTAAGGAGGACACTATAATTCTGTGAAAATTTACGACAAAAATATTGTAATTACCGACTAAACCTAGTTTAACCTAGCCAACAGGCATACACCATACTGTCTAGCCGGTTGGATCGGTTTAGAGTTGTAGCAATCGGTAAATCGGATGTATTCGGTACTGAGTAACGAAAGGTTACACACATTTATATTTTGTTACTCGCATTTTTCGTAGTAACGTGTTATAATTTAAAAAACGATACTATAATAACGAGTACTAATGATATAGCAGTAGACTGGGATAATATTAGGTTGGGGAAAAAGTTTCTTCGCATTTTATATAAAAAATCAAAAGGTTTTTTTATAAAGTTTATTTACAAGTGACTAAAGTATATAGGTGCCATTTTGTTCGATAACTTTTTGCCATCTTGTTAGTAGGTACATGATCCCATTGCTATAAAATTTTTGGGGCTTCTGATGAAAAAACTGCGACAAGTGGTTTTGGCAGTCCTCTTGTGATGTCAACCTGACACTGCCTAAGGAATTCTGCAGCGAACGAAACAGGTGGAAATCTGAAGGTGTAAGGTCAGGAACTCAGGACTATACGGCGGATGCATTAACACCTCCCAGCCAAACTCCCGTAGTTTTTTCTGAGTGGCTAAAGATGTGTGAGTTCTAGCGTTATCATGGTGAAAAACCACACCCCTTCTGTTGATTAATTCCGGCCGCTTTCTCTCAACTTCTTGCTTTAATCTCATCAGTTATTCGCAGTACAGTTCAGAATTGATGGTCCTGCCTGGCGGTAACAGCTCATAATGAATAATGCCCTTCCAATCCCACCACACACACAGCATCACCTTGTTGCGAGTTAACCCGGGTTTCGCCACAGTCTGTGAAGCCTGACCGGCCTTTGACCACGATCTTTTTCGCACGTTCTTGTCGTACGTGATCCACTTTTCATTACCAGTTATCAGCTTCTTCAAAAATGGTTCGGTTTCATTACGTCGTAATAAAGAATCACAAATGAGTACACGGTTCATTAGGTTTCTTTCAGTGAGCTCATGAGGCACCCAAATATCGAGCTTTTTTGTGTACCCAGCTTTTTTCAAATGCGCCAAAACCGTTTTGTGGTCAATCCCCAGTTCTTCAGCTACATCGTAACGACTAATATGCCGATCTTGCTCCACTTTTTCAAAAATGGCAACAGTTTTGTCCGTAACAGGGCGACCAGAGCGACGTGCATCTTTGATATCAAAATTTCCGGATTGAAAACGCTTAAACCAAATTTGCGCTACTCTCACAGATACTGCATTAGGTCCATAAACATCACAAATTTTTTTCGCGGCTTGTGTTGCATTTTTACCTTTTTTGTAATAAAATTTTAAAATGTATCGAAATTCTTCATAAGAATCACTCATTTTAACAATAAGAAAAACAAATGAAAATCTCAAATTTACCTACTTAATTTGAATTTGGAATTTTCTTCTGTAAAATTAAAACTTTTTAATGATACCAAAATCAGCCAGATACAATTGGTATAGCCCAAGATATTTTATGACAAGTTCATACATACTATAATGCGAAAAGACTTTTTCCCCAACCTATTATTATTATGATCCGGAATCCGGTGGACTCGGGAAGATTCAGAGCACCGAAAATAAAGGTAAGTAAGTAAGCCTGAATGTAGCTTATGGCCCTTGCATTTTACAGAGTTAAAACTAATACGACAGAGTTAAAACTAATGCTTCTTAGCCTAAAAATGTCAGTCGTTATAATGCGTTGCCAGATAGAGCCCTCGCTTTTTGGATCACGGAGGCTTACATTATTAATTTGGTTCATGAATTAATGCAGGCATTGATCACGTTCGAAGTCAATTTTGATATCAATATGCATCGTTCATAAGCTCTCGTTTTACTGGTTCGCTATTTGTAACTGTATAAAAGATTATGAGGAATTAAAATTCTATAAATACTCATTTCCGTCTTACATTGATAAGCTTATCGGTTCGGTTAATTCACCACTCACTAACTCCAATGAATACCTAGATATTATCTCAAAAGACTAAAGTAAATTAGTTCGTTACGGTACATACTATATACTTAAATAATAACTATTAAATTGCATTAGAGCTTTTTTCTTAGCTGAATCCTACTTTATTTCCGGTGGGATTTGGAAAAGCTTTATTGGGTTTCTTGCTGTTGTTCACAAAAACCTTAGTCAATTTATTAATTTACGTATAATTATTTATGTATAATTTTCAATTAAGGTTACTACGCAGAATTCTCGAGAAATAGTTAAAATATCATTATTACGTCAAATAGTTTTCTAATCCAAGCGACGAACGACGATATAACTAACATAGTTCATAATATTATACTAGATAGATGGCGCTTTTAAACAATCTTAACTTTCATCCCCTAGTATAAGGGGTTGGAGGATAAAAGTTCCAACTTTGACAATTATTATGTTAGTTGTGTACTAATACAAGCTTACGTAGTAAATTTCAGCTTTCTAGGACATACGGAAGTACCATATCATTTTGATGATCATCAATGACGAAATCAGGAGTTTTTAGATATAAATAACATCTAAAGTATAATAACTTTGCAATCAAAACTTTAGCCCCCTTACTAATAATCGCTGCATAAGCTTGGTATAACTAATACAGTGTTTTGTCTCCTTCTATCGAATTAAAAATGTCACTTGTGTGACGTGAACAAAACACTGTATTAGTTATACCAAGCTTATACAGCGTTTATTAGTAAGGGGTTACATGTTTAATAAGCCCGCTACTGATAACTTGAAAATTGCATTTATCTGGTAAAATCCAAACCCAGGTTAAGAGAGTTCAAAAAATCGACGAAACGCTTAGAGAAAAGGTGGTCTGGTAGTGCCTTTGCGCTTTCCTATAATACTTATTATTAAATTCTTAAAAGAGCTCAACAAGGAAGCCCAACGGTTTCCTTGTTGAGCTCTAAGAATACATATTATAATATGATGCAAAAAATAATAAATATTGGAACTCAAAATTCGGATGAATTAAAGTTGACCAATGTAATCAAGAGCTATACAGTAAAAAAAAAAACTATTTTGGCTTAATTTTGGGATGTGATTTTGTTGTTATTTTATTTCTTCCATAAAGTGGTGTCCGTTAAATATTCGTTAACGTGCACAAGTGTGGGAAAGTGGCACAACTTTAAAAAAGCATGCTATTTTGTGTTCCCTCCAAAACTCCCTAGGAAGTTTCAGTAAAGCGTCTACCACTTTACTGAATCGACTGACTTTACTGCACTGATAATTTATCTTTTAGACTTTGACTTTGGACTTGGCGATTGAAGAATGGTGTTGAAAACTTTAAACAGTCAACTGGAGTTTTGCCGAGAATGTCAATCAGCGATATTGAGTATTTGTGCTGTTTTTTAAACTTGTGTAATTTTGGTTTTTAATGGATATTGAATTTCCCGCCAAAAATCCCTAGAAAGTTTCAGAAAAGCATCTACCACTTTACTGAACTGATTGACTTGACTTGAAATTGACTGCTCCGACTATTAATTTGGACTTTGACGAGATTCTGGATTTGACTTGATTTAGAAATACGGTGATGAAAATTTGAACGAATATTATATTTCCCGCCTTTTTTACTTGACACTGGCAAATAGTTATAAGCCGACGCCTTACATAACTAAATTAAAAAGTTGTTGATTCAACTGTCAAAAGGCTGTCAAAACCAAGGAAGACGAACAGAAACTTGAACGACTTATTTTTATTTGCAAATAAACGTTAAATTAATTTGATTAAAAGTAAAAAGTGCTTTATTGTAATTAAAAATCATGTCTAGTAAACCTAATTCGAAACGTACAGTGTATGTGGGTGGTTTAGCAGAAGAGGTGGATGAAAAAGTTTTGAACGCGGCATTTGTCCCGTTTGGTGATCTTGTGGACGTTCAGATACCTTTGGACTATGAAACAGAGAAACATAGAGGTTTCGCGTTTATTGAGTTTGAAAATGCAGAAGATGCTGCCGCCGCTATAGATAATATGGTAAGGTTTTGTTATTGTTTACATAACCTCAAAATTTCTAACAACAATAGTCTCATATTATACTTTAATTCATCCTTTACTCACATTAATATTTAAAGAAATACGGCTAGAATTTAGAATCATGCCCCACATTTATCCTATAAGTAGGTTTACGGTAATTTTACGGCTGAAAGGTCTTCTAATTACGAATTAATTCCGCAACTTCTCAAAACGATATGATCCGTAGTTTTCGAGATAAAAAATATTAAAATTCGAAAAATTCTATAGAAATTCGGCCATGTTGACGTTTCTTCGATGTTCCGTTTTACATTGCCTGCTGTCAAATATTTTAACTTTACATAAAAGCTGATAAATAAGTAATAAATATCCTTCATTTTATTTAATTTGTATCACAGTAATAATATTTTGAATCAGAAATATTTTTATGATACATTTTATGAAAATATTTAAATTATCTGCCGTGTATATGCCTTAGACGAAAAAGCGTCAATTTGGGTTGGATTTTATAACGAGTCGCCTAAATTTGAGAGTATTGATGGTGTACGGGACTTAAGGGAGTTAGTCTTAAACCCCCCAAAGAAATTTTGGCTGCCGGAGTTGCGTCTAAATATTTTTAAACAATTTTCAAAAATTCTTAAATATTATTGCAATTATGCAAAACGGAACGTAATCTTTATGCTAAAGTACAAGGGGATGAGCCAAGATCTTTTCTTTATCGCTTCTTTAAAGAATCGCTTCAAAATGTATGGAATTGAAATTTGGAAAAAGAAAATAAAATCGAGGTAATTATATTTTATATAAGTATTATAATGTGATACAGGAAATGTATGAGAACAGTATATAATTCTTAGGTAATTAATAGCAATGTATTACTCCGAGTTGGCCCAATACGACTTCATTGGGTTAGGTTAGATGGCTAAGGCGGGAGCGTAGCGCAGCGAAGCTACCGCCTTAGCCATCGTGGTTATTTTTTTGTAAACCACCCAGAAGTAGGAGCCCCGCGTAGCGGGGCTCCGTCGACTCATAATTGAAGCCAGTTGTTATTGAGGACCATTGGGTTCTAGGTATGATTGAGGATGGATCTGAAGATTTGAGGTTGGAAGTGTGTCCAGATAATATTCGCTCTGCTGAGGTTTTGGTTACCACTTATATTAAAGAATGTGGAAATTGGCACCACCATCCACACTGATTTTTGGAAAGCATATGATTGCTTGTCAGAACATGGCTACATACACAAAAAAGTCAACCACTTGAATCGTGACAACCCATTCATAACTGAAGATGGGACTCATACTCAACGAATTGAGTCCCAGTGAAGGGAAGATGTCCCAGATGAAAGTGTTATATTTAAGCCCGGAGGCGCGGAGGGAGAGCAGCCCCCACCTGCCGTAATGGAACGCAGTAACGCAGTCCAGAAAGCCGGAGCTGCCTAAGGCGAGTGTTGGTTTCTGCGTTTTGTTACGCTAGGGCGAAGGGGTTGCATTTCCCGCAGCGCCGGAGACGTGACAGACTGACAATGTCCCAAAAACGAATCTATCAACCCGACTCCACGTAGTACTTGTCTGTCAACCCCTAGAGTGTTATATTTAAGCCCGGAGGCGCGGAGGGAGAGCAGCCCCCGCCCGCTGTAACGAAACGGAGAAACCAGGACTCGCCGTGGCGGCGGAGGCTGGTCGCCGAAGGCGACCAGAAAGCCGGAGCTGCCTAAGGCGAGTGTTGGTTTCTCCGTTTTGTTACGCTAGGGCGAAGGGGCTGCATTTCCCGCAGCGCCGGAGACGTGACAGACTGACATTGACCCAAAACCGTCCCAAACAGTAAATATCATCTAAACCGTGAGTCCCCTGAGGAGGGGGGAGTGGTAAGGAGGAGTCCGAAAAACCCCCCCAACCTCCTTCTTCCACCGCACCTCTGACATAAAGTCTCGTAAACATCCTTTAAAACAGTTATAACCTCAAAACTTTAATAATTTATAACTTCTAAACCGGTGGTTTCCTAGAGGGGGGAGTGGTACGGGGGGGTTTGCCTCCCTCCCCCCCTCACCCCTCACCCCCCCTCCCCCCCTAAAAAAGGGGGCATAGTCCTAAATTTTTACCAGAAATACTTAACAAAAAATTTAACTGTGGAAGAGTCACGCTTCGGCATGAATGGGCCGGCTGGACCGTATAAATACCACAAACTCACAGAGAACCGGCAGGAAATAACGCTTGCGTTGTGTTTCGCCGAGTGAGTGAGGTTACTTGAGGTTAGAAGGTAATCGCTAACCATCAGGCAATCCGTCTGCTCGTTTCCTGGTTCATTTCATAAAATTAAAAAATGAACTTATTTATAATAGCAACTTTCGAATTAGGACGAAGATGATAAAATTATGTCTTAAAAATAATCTAAAAATTTAATAAATTCTCTCATGCTTTTATTCAATATTACAGAATGACTCAGAACTATTTGGCCGAACAATCAGGGTTAATATAGCAGCACCACAGAGGATAAAGGAAGGTTCGACACGTCCCGTCTGGTCTGAAGACAGCTGGCTACAGAAACACGCAGGAGAGACGCTAGCTGTGAACAAGGAGGGAGAAGATGACACTAAAGAAAAGACAGAAACTAGAAATGTGAGTAAAACTGTTTTTGAACTTATTTTCATATTCATTCATATTTCATACTCATTATTCTTTTATAAAAATAGTAAAAAGTGGAATTTAAAGTATTCAAAGAGAATATAATAATATATTATACTTAGTATAATTTGTCGTTAGTGTCCCTTTTTAAAAAAATATTTAAAAATCATTTTTTACTATTTTTATTATTATACCTAGTTAACTTTTAACAAAGAAATAACTTTGTCCTGGGATTTATATATAAATATTTTGAAAATGTTAACATACTCGTTATCTTCTGTGTAATATTTTTAAGTCCATTAGTTGTTAATCCATTACTAAAGGGGATTATTGAAAAATAATATTTACATTATTCCAGATGACTAAGACTACAAACTTGAAACTTATTACCTGATCAAAATCTAATCCAATAGATGTAAAAAATATAAAAAAAGGATGCAATTGCTATCAAATACTAATATTAAATCTTTGAAATGTAATGCTTTATCTTTAACAAAAGTAACTTTTTTAGTAGCTGATTATTTAGTGTTTAACAAAACTATTTCATTGAGTGTCCATAGCTATTATTTTTTATAAACTTTCTCATTAATTCTGCTGTAATCAACATGTTTCTGTAATAATTACAGGCCATACCAACAAAGCCGACAGAGAAGAGAAATCCTCAAGTATATTTCGACGTAAGTGTGGGTAAACAAGAGCTAGGTCGGATAATCATGATGCTACGAGCAGACATTGTGCCCAAAACTGCAGAGAACTTCCGAGTACTGTGCACACATGAGAAGGGCTTTGGGTATCAGGGTAGTAGCTTTCACCGGATTATACCTGAATTTGTATCCTTTTAATAATATAATTTTAACCAACAACGAAAAGAGACCCCTCTGTTTATCAGTGGCGAAGGCCCTATGTAGGAGATAGGGAAGCCGGAGCCTGTATAATAGGTAGGGATTTCTATGAAGGTTTACAAAAGGTAAGTGACAAGGGAAGCCGATAGGAATGGAGTTATAGGAACCCTTCGCCACTGCTGTTTATAAGTTTGACGTGTGTGTTGTAGCTGCACTCTGATGCACCTATTTTGATCTAGTTTTTTTGTTCTATGGTTCTTAAGGCCTGTATTCACTTTGATTACTGATAAGTAGAAAATACGTGTGGACAGCGACTGTTTAGTGCAAGTGTTTAGTTGGCTGTGTAGTAAAGTGATTAGAAGTGTTCTATTTTTTTGCGAGTGGACTGCGAGTAGCCCCGTCCCGCGCGCCCCCTTCCCCCTCACTCAGCGTGACTGCTACTAAAAATGTCTGAGAGTCACTAAACAGTATTGTAATCACTCGCACTCACACTAATCAAAGTGAATACAGGCCTTTAGCTATAGCTCATCAATATGAGTCGTGTTAGTTACACTATTTATAACTCTAGAACGGCCGAACAGATTTGGCTGAAAATTGGTGGGGAGATAGCTTAGAACCAGGAGACAGACATATAATACTTTTATCCCATTCCCAAGGGACTGAAAACTCGAGAACGGATGGACCGATTTGGCTAATTTTGGTCTTGAAATAATAGGGAATATGCATAAAATATAAAAATAGCTTAAAACATAATAATATGATACTAGACTGAAAAATAAAGGAAATGGCGAAAAAAATTTCAATATCTGTTGATAAATGAGCAAGATATGAGCGGTCAAAGTTTGTACTCTATCTCTTTCTAGCAAAACGAAATTTAGTATGAACTTTCTATGAAAATCATGTTACGTGACGTCACGATACATGTCCGATCTCTCTGTCTAACAGACTACTTTAAACGTTCATATCTTAGTTATTTTTAATGATATCAAAAAACTGATTTTACCATATGATTTACCAAACAAGATAGATCTTTATAAATAAATAAAAAAAATACGTGCATATTCCCTATTGTGGCAGTTCAGGGAAGGTTTAAAGATATATTGGAAAACGTGTAGGAGTAGGAGTAGGTCGAGGATGTAGCATAGGTTGTATTGTAGGTGTAGTTATTTATTCATTCCAGTTTATATAAAAGACAAATCAACATGTATTGGGACAGTTCATATTACAATAAAATCCTTATCAACAACTCAGATGTGTCAAGGTGGTGACTTCACCAATAATAACGGTACCGGCGGTAAGTCTATCTATGGACGGAAGTTTGAGGACGAGAACTTCGTATTGAAGCACACAGGACCGGGTATACTGAGTATGGCAAACTCCGGACCCAACACAAACGGCTCACAGTTCTTCTTGTGTACTGCAAAGTAAGCATTCATTTTGTTTTCTATGAACTTGAAATATTTCTATGTTACTGTTCTATTGCTATGTTTTGCTTTATAATTCTATATTGTTATGTTATGTTGTCATGGGATACTCAAACTCAAACTCAAATTTCCTACATTTCCTATTTCCCACTCTAACTTACCAATCTTCCATTCCACACCACCTATCCTTCCCTTTTCCTATTCTTATCCTCTCCGCAAATTCGTGGGAACGCAATGGATAATTATAAAAATAATTTAATTATCCAAAATGGCGGCGATGTGGTTCGACACCCATCACGTCTCGCTCTCGCGGAGGCGAAAAGTGGCCTATGGAGAGCCGAGTATGTAAGGATCGTAGCAAGTGGAAAGAAGTGGTCTCTGCCTACCCCTACGGGAAAGAGGCGTGATTATATGTATGTATGTATGTATTAAACTTTGTTCATATTAAATGTAAACTATACAGTATACATGAACAAAAAGATTAAATTCGATCAGATTACATTAATTTGGTTGAATGAGGGTGTTTGATATTTTTTCTGCCGTTAGGGGACAGACCCAACGCACACAAAGCGTCATCTGGTGGCATAAGTGGTATCAAAACGGTCAACAAGAATTTTCGATTCTTTTTCTTTCACCAGGCGACACTTGGTAGCACGTCAGTCCTTGTCGTGTCAAAAAGCTGTCAGATGTCACGAATTTAAAAACCCATGATTTTTTTTGTTTTTGTCATTGAATTTCTTTATTTCATCACACACTTATTGAGTGACGTTAAATATTGTCTTGATTGTCTCGTACAAAAGTATAAAATAAATATTCGACAATTTTCAGAACGGACTGGCTGGACGGCAAGCACGTGGTTTTCGGGCACGTGATCTCGGGGCTGGACGTGCTGCGCAAGATGGAGCGCTACGGCAGCAAGAGCGGCACCACGTCCGCCAAGCTCGTCATCAGCAACTGTGGCGAGTTGCAATGACAGTAGGCTCATGGTTCCACATACCTGTTGTAACCAATAGAAACGAGCAGATTGATAGTCTGATGGTAAGCGATAACCGCCGCCCATGGACACTCGCAACACCAGAGGAGTTGCTCTGAATACGAAATTAATAAAGGGATACAAAAAAAAAAAAAAAATTGCGTGGACACATCCACGTCACCTAGAAGTATAACTGACCAGAGTATAAACAAAATTCACGACCTCACCTTTTTTTGTTGTCTGTTTGACGTGAAATGCCCCATACTACATAGTAGTATACTCCTTCCGATTTATAAATCGGAATGGAGTATATGATTACTATACTACTTAATTTTTAAGGCACTGCAATGACAGTTTGTCCCACTAACTAGTTTTGCCTGCATATTCAAAAATTATTTTACAATTTACATTACTGTGATGCACAATAATATTATTATGTAATGTTCATTACCCTTGACTGAACAATGTCTAACGGATCAAATTTTACAAACATGTATGCAATTTCCAAATAGCTTAATTAATCCTTTGTACATAATATATTATTTTGTTCATAAATGCTGTTTATTTGTCATAAATAAGATAGTTCGTAATGAATAGTACGTATTCTAAGATGAGCTATAAATACTTAATAGATTTTGATAAAATTTACCAAATTTCACCAAAATGGTAGTAGTTTTAGCCTTAGATTAACACATAGGCTACTTTTTATCCCGAAAAAGCACAGTCTTCCTGTGGAATACTGTATTTACGCGGGCGGAGCCGCGAGCAGAAACTAGCTATTAATTTATATTTGTCTTTAAAGTAAATTTATATTTGCTTCCTTCTAGTGTTTTTAATTTAAATTGTAAAATAAAGGGCTTAAAAAAACTCCCACGTTTAATACAATATTTTAATAAATGCTTTAATATAATAATTAGTATCACATACAATATATAAGAGCTAAGAATATTTGTCATATGTAATAAATATTAATATAAAACAATTTTTTTATGTAAATTGTGATACGAAAATTTCAAAATTTTTAAAGATTCTATTCTCCTTACGCTGTTTCGCAATAACTTTGCTTAGGTTCTATATCTTTGTAGTCATTCTGGCCACAAACACAGCTATTCCCTAGACTCAGAAACGGCTGGCAATAAAAACTGTGTTTTTCGAGACAATAGGGCCTTAAAAGGTTAATAAAGGCTCACCCCCTTACTAATAAAAATATTTATCATACAATATTTTGTCCTTGTCTTATGCGTTGGAAAAGTCGCTCGACAGACAAGGACAAAACATTGTATTGCTTATCTACTGGATAAATATTTTTATTAGCAAGGGGGTTAGACTATACTGTCGGGAATCCGGAGGTCCGCACAAATACAACCTGAAAACCGAAGGGTCGAGTTGTCATATTATTTGATATTGACGACACATTAGTGTGGTCGTGTGCTCGATTTTCTGCATTCTTATTGTATTAGTGCAGAGTTCTATTTCCAATGAAATTGCCCTGGCCTTCCGGAGTCCGGATAAGATAGTCCCAATCTTACGCTGTTTGTCCACAGTTACCGAGACGTTACCGAGAAAGACATGACGGCACGGCGCTGAAGTAGCGATACATACATTGACTATAGCCGTGTACCCACCGCACGCCCGTCCCGTCTATCTAATCTCGACCAGAAATAATCTCGTTCTTGTTGACGTCCTGAGGGGCAATTCTGCTAAATAAAACCTGCATTAATACAACTCTCAAACGGTGTTTTAATGAACGTTAAACCAACGTGAAACGTGCTTTGATTGGTCGAAACGTCATAAAATCCGTTCATGGTAACATGTCGCTTCACTTTCGATCCAATCAAAGTAAAATGAAATTCTACTTAAATACGAGAATTCAATCCAAATTTAAATTCTTTATTAAACACACATAATAGCATACAATAGAATAAACATGTAATATACATCACATCAATCTAATCCCATGCTAATTAGTTATGGCAATCAGACAACGGAGAGGAGGGAATTGAGGTTCTGTTGACGTTGGCGATGGACAAACAGCGTTAGAAGTTAAAACTTGATTAAATACTTTGTCATCAAAAATAATAAACTCAGATATAGGTCTTTCGACAAAAGTAGAGGGGGTATGCGCAGAAGTCAGTTTTGGGTGTGTTTGGCGGTAGCGGGCTCAGGCGGGGAGGTGTGGATGCGCCGAACGCATGCCGAACGTTGCTGCCGACACGCTATTGGTACGTTAGTAATATATATTTTTTGCTATTGGTCACATGCGCGAACGACCTCCTCCACTTTCGCTGCGCGCTCATAAACCGTTGCACGACCTGTATCCAAGGGCGGATCCAGGGGGGGGGGTCATGGGGGTCATGACCCCCCCCTGAGCTGGTTCCAGGACTTAGATGGATCACTAATTTAATTGAACATAATGATTTTATTTATATATTTTGTCACCATACAGATTTTATGTAACTAACTACCTTCAATATTTAATTAATTTAATATAATAACTTTGTATGATGGCAAACGTTTGGGAACGAACGCATCGAAAATTTAAAATTTAAATCGTGGAAGTAAGATCTTCAATGGTTGAAGATCGCCTAACCGGACTGGCATTTCTCCACGTAAAGGTCCGGACGCACTAGGCGGACCTTTATTAAAAACGTACCCATTGACTTTTGCGGAGTTTTGCGTCATATAGTGCGATTCAAATGAGAATAGGATCGAGTCGGCGCCATATTGTTTCGAATTTAGACTGTTATGATAGTTAAATTTATGTTTAGATAGATTTTGATTTTTCTGAAAATCACACTTATGACAGAAAAATGTAATTGACGTTCCTATTCTCATTTGAAATGCGTTATATCCCTCGATATACCTCTAGCTGTTATGACAAATCATTCACCACGGTTATGGAATATAAATAGGCTGCCTCATTCCGTGCGTGATAGTGCTTCTCTGGATGTCTTCAAGATAAGATGACAATAAGTACGTGTATGTACAAGTTATTAAGTTGTTTTTCAAGTGTACAATAAATAATAAATATTTTTAAGTACAGTACTTACACGTACATCCATAAAATACCTACATTTTACTTGTACCTATTGTTATCAAAATTAAATTATAAGTTCTTGACTTGACCACGCCTATGTGACCCATGAGCGTAGCTATATGTAGGTATTTGTGTTAAATGCGTTCAAACTGAGAAAGCGAGCGAATGTTTTTACGCTTTAACCTGTTAAAATCTTAGCCCTGAAATAATATTGTACTTTAGAAAAAAACAATAAAATCACTAGCTTAAAACGGGGATCGCGACCCTATAGCACGCGTGCCATCGAATCCTCGAACGTATAGCATGCTACACAATATTTTGGGCACGTCAATTATCTTAAAATTTTGTAATAATATACTCCGAAAAAAGTGTAAATTGGTAATATATGACAAACCTAACATAATAAGTTATTTGTCATATAATTTACAACATCAGAAATAACACTAATTTTACTCTAATTTAAATTACAAAATGATACTATTTTCAGTCTTTTAGGGTGTAAAATTTGAGCATATTTATCCTATTAAATAAGAAAAAAAATTTGCTTGCTCACTTTGCTCGCTCGCGTTTAACTAGAACATATTATATTATTAAGTAGCGATGTTCTGTTTTAGCCGGTTGATTTTATGATATTTTTCCGAAGTTCGCCGTTTTCCAGTGTTTAAGTCTAACGATTGAATAGATTTTAACCTATAGAATGGGAAAAAAAAAATTATGCTCGCTCGCTTCGCTCACTCGTGTTTGGCTTATATAGACATATTACTATATTACCATAAAATTTAGTACCGACGTTCAGTTTTAGGCTTTTGGTATTTGTTTTTTTTAAATTACAGAGTTTTTCAGGGTAACAGTCTTTGAGGGTTTAAAATTTGAACAAATTTAACCTATTAAATAGGAAAAAAATTTTGCTCGCTCGCTTCGCTCGCTCGCGTTTAACATAAAGAACATATTATATTAGTAAGTAGCGATGTTCCGTTTTAGCCGGTTCATTTTATGATATTTTCCGAAGTTCACCGTTATTCAGTGTTTAAGGGGAAACCCTGAAATACTGTGTTTTAAAGCATAAACAGGTAAAAACGAAAAAAATGGGCGCCCATTATTCTAATGTATGATCCTATTTACACAGTATTTTAGGGGTTAAAATTGAACAGATTTAACCTATTAAATAGGAAAAAAATTTGCTCGCTCGCTTCGCTCGCTCGCGGTTAACATAAAGGCCATTACATATTACTGATGTTCTGTTTAAGCCGGTTGATTTTATGGTATTTTTCCGATGTTTATATTTTAGTTTAACGTTTGAACAGAGTTGAACGTTTGAACCTGTAAAAATAGGAAAATTTGCTCGCTCGCTTCGCTCGCTCGTTTTTGGTTTAAAGAACGTATTATAAAATTTTGTACTGACGTTTAGTTTTATATTGACGTTTAGTTTTCCGAAATACACAGTCTTTCAGGGTTTAAATTTAAACAGGTAACGAAAAAAAAAATTCTAATGTGCCCAGGGCCTCTAATAGGTTAAAGACGGTCCTGATTATTTAATGTACTTGTAGTCGTTTTATTTTCATGAACCCCCCCCCCCCCCCCCCCGAAACTAAAACCTGGCTACGCCCATGATGTGACCCCCTCCGGGCGCCAAAGCTGGATCCGCCCTTGCCTGTATCTCTAACTAGATACACCTTTTTACAACACTTTCTATAATGTAAAATAATTAGTAGAATACAAATATTTTGATACTTCACAGTATTATCCACGGCTTCGTCCGGACAAACAATTGATGGTGGAATTTATAGGATCCCAATGATCAAAATTGCTCATGCGTTTCATAATTTGTGGGCCTGGACGAACTGTAAGCGGATGAACTTGGCATTGACCGTACAGAATATAGTTACGCCTGAGTATCCCATGGTTGACGAGACTCGTCAAGATGACGTTGACATGGTCAAACTGCGCCTGATCGGGTATGTCATTGACGTAGTTGCCAATGAACATTATGGTGATGCTTCTCTCATTCCAAGCTGTCACCATAGCACTGAAGACGTTGGCGCCTCTGCCTTCGAAAACTAAACCTTTTCCACCTACAAGAAAGTTAGGCTTGATATCCCCGAAACCCCTCCTCAAATTATCCTGCTGGATCACGAGCATGTTCTCTATGCATTGGAACCTCTCGTCGCAGAAGTCGGTGGCGGAGTGACCTATGATCACGTACTGGAGTGGCGTCTGAAGAAATTCCACGGAGTATGCGGGCAAGGCATGCCATTCAACGCGGCGGAGGTACCAATCTGCTTTTATATCTGAAAAGAATATAATTATTATAGTTATCATGAAATTAAGATCTTTAAGATTAATTATGATCAGGAACATTATGTATTTGGTTTCTGCATATATATCCCTGGAAAAACTGGCGTTACGTGAATGTATATTTTATGTAGTACCTACCTATGAAATTGAGGTTTTTTAAAAACACTTACTATCCTATTTATTCTTGTAAAATGCAGTACCCGGATAGAAATAATTCACTTCGAGCATTAAACCGATATATTCGGATGGTGTCGGCTTGCCTGCCAGGAGGAAAAAAATGTGTGATAGGAAGATGGCCAGTAGGGATAAGAACTGTGATGAGAAGATGGCCAATAGGAATAAGAACTGTGATAAGAAGATGGCCAGTAGGAATAAGAACTGTGATAAGAAAGCTGCCAGTAGAAATAAGAACTGTGATAGGAAGGTGACCAGTAGGAATAGGAACTGTGATGAGAAGATGGCCAGTAGGGATAAGAACTATGATGAGAAGATGTCCAATAGGAATAAGAACTGTGATAAGAAGATGGCCAGTAGGAATAAGAACTGTGATAAGAAAGCTGCCAGTAGAAATAAGAACTGTGATAGGAAGGTGACCAGTAGGAATAGGAACTGTGATGAGAAGATGGCCAGTAGGGATAAGAACTATGATGAGAAGATGTCCAATAGGAATAAGAACTGTGATAAGAAGATGGCCAGTAGGAATAAGAACTGTGATAAGAAAGCTGCCAGTAGAAATAAGAACTGTGATAGGAAGGTGACCAGTAGGAATAGGAACTGTGATGAGAAGATGGCCAGTAGGAATAGGAACTGTGATAAGAAGATGGCCAGTAGGAATAAGAACTGTGATAAGAAAAATACCAGTAGGAATAAGACAGTTCTTATAATTAACTATAAAACAGATATAAATCCTAATGCTCTTGATGAGAAGATGGCCAGTAGGAATAAGAACTGTGATAAGAAGATGGCTAGTAGGAATAACAACTGTGATAAGAAGATGGCCAGTAGGAAAAAAAACTGTGATAAGAAAACTACCAGTAGGAATAAGACAGTTCTTATAATAAACTATAAGACTGAGATATAAATCCTAATGCTCTTGAGTATGTATCATCACAGTTGATGAGAAGATATCCAGTAGGAATAGAAACTGTGATGAGAAGATGGTCAGTAGGAATAAGAACTGATAAGAATATGGAGAGTTGGAATAAGAACTGTGATAATTAAAAAACCGCCAGTAGGAATAAGAACTGTGATGAAAAGATGGCCAGTAGGAATAGAAACTGTGATGCGAAGATGGTGTCAGTAGGAATAAAAACTGCGTTAAGAAGATGACCAGTAGGAATAATAGCTGTGATAAGAAAACTGCCAATAGGAATAAGAACTGTAAAGAGAAGATGGCCAGTAGGAATAAGATGAACTGTTATTGCTTTGTAGTACAAACGTACGTACAAAGTTTGTACGTAAGAGAAAACGCTTTACAAAGCTGTCACTAGGTGAGTTTCTCTTTTCAAAGGTCGATGTGCAAGTCTTTCGGCCGGGTACTATAAGCTGTAAGCACAGATTAAAGAAAGACGAACAGATAAACAGCTACATAGACAGCTTCCGATTTGATAGCACTACAAGCGTATGGTGTGTCAACTAAGGGGCCGTCCATTAATCACGTCATGTTTTTAACAACTTTTTAGACCCCTCCCCTCCCCCTGGTGATACATGGTAAGGTTTTATACTTTTTCTACTCTGTGCTGTAAGTACTGGTCAGTGGTCAATACTAGCATTAATTGCCCGCGGCTTCGTTCGCGTTCTTCCCCTATCTAAAATATCTCTATCTAGCTATTAGTGGATGCCTACGTCATATAAGAAATACGTGTGCAAAATTTCAAATTTCTAGCCTTAAGGGTCTGGCCTGTGCGTTGATACATCAGTCAATCAGCTTTGCCTTTTATGATAGATAGAAGATAGATAGATAGATAAGATTTTATTAGGAATATAGTAAGAAAAACGTAGAAGGTATTAACATACCAAGGTCAATAATGGTGGGTTTGGGCAGTGCGACGTGCACGATGTAGACGACGAGAGCAGACGCGACCACCAGCGACCAGCAGACGAACACGGCGACACTGCAGCTCAGCCGGTTCGGGTGCTTCGTGGACACCAGCTGCAGACCGAGGAAACGACCTGAAACAGTACGAGAATGTGGAAAAAGGTAGAAATTAATATGCGTTATCATTTAAATTAAGGGCAAACTTGAAACGAGCATCATGATCATCTGGTGGTAAGCGATCACCGACGTTAAAGGGTTTAAGGGCGTCTATAGTCTATTCGCGTTGAAAAGACAGGGAATCATGCGTACAAATGGTGAAATTAACCAATGACCCGTTAAGCCGTGTTCACTTTATAACTAAAAGTAAGCTATTTTAAAATGATGATTGCCTTCTTAACGTGAATGGAATAAACCTAGTAATTATTAGGACAAGATTTACTGTAAATTGTAATAGTTATATCTACGTAGACTAGTTTTCCTATTCATAAAAGAAAGTTTTTTGTGAAACTGATAAAATCAATGTCTAAGCGTCACTTTCTCAACCCGAATATTTGATTTTCTTGCAAACGCAAATAGGCAAGCGGACTGATTTTTTTATTGCATAAATGAATAGTACTCTTAAATATGAGTAACTTCTCAGAAGAAACCGTATATCAAAAGTCAATATTTTCAAAGGTACAGCGATTTGTATACAAAGTTTCGCGAGTCTTTATACCAAAAAAAATTTTTTTTTTGCGAAATTGGTAAACAAAACCTACATCATTAGTTTACTCACATCATATACAAAAACATTCATTATGGTAAGTATGAACTTAAACGCACAAATATCGGAGATATTTACAAATATATTCCTGCAGCCATTTTTAGGAGGCTCGCGAAATTTTTTATACAAATCGCTGTAGGTACCTTTGAAAATATTGACTCTTGATATACAGTTTCTTCTGAGAAGTTACTCATATTTAAGAGTACTATTCATTTATGCAATAAAAAAAAATTAGTTCGCTTGTCTATTGCCAAATCTTATAAAAAGTTTTATAATCGAAATTGCTTCAGTCATTTGTATGCAAATCCTTCAAATTACGACGTTAAAGTCCACAGGATTCGTATAATTAAATCGTTATGTGTAAAGAATCGCGGTATTGAAAGAAATTAAAGTGCTTGATTTAGGTGATTAAATTTTTTTTTATTCTTGTCCAAAAAGTTGTTTGACAGGTTCCCGAGTAGGTAAGGGGTCGTCCATTAATCACGTGATGCCTAAAAAGGGAGGGGGGGTCCGAAAAAAAATCACCAAGTATCACCAAGGGGAGGGGTCTAAAAAGTTGTTAAAAACATCACGTGATTAATGCACGGCCCCTAAGTAATAAATCTAGACAGTGACCAATTATAATAAACCTTATTGGCATGCATTCAGGCTTAAATAGAAAATTTTGACCAGATCTTTTTTATGCTTTTTCGGTATTATTTATATAATCTGAGCTTTTTAATCTGAGATATAGGTATATATAATATATAAGAAAGTCGCGTTAGTTACACTATTTATACCTCAAGAACGGCTGAACCGATTTGGCTGAAAATTGGTGGGGAGGTATCTTAAAACCAGAAGGGACATAGAATACTTTTTATCCCGTTTCCTATGGACTCAAAACTCGAAAACGGCTGGACCGATTTGGTCTTGAAATAATTGTGGAAGTAAAGGGAAGGTTTATACCTACAGTGGGAAATATTGGAAAAAGTGTAGGTTGCATTGTAGGTGTAGTCATTTATTCATTCCAGTTTATATTTAAGACAGAACAATGTCGGGAGCGGGATAGCTAGTTTTTAGTATTGTTGGACAGAAAAAATATCCTAAACACGGCTACTTTTTGTACATTTTGAGTGAAGAGGTTCTGAAAAATTGTTTTTTTGCTATGTACTAAAAATCATTTTGCACTCTTTAAGACTCTTGTGACAATTGTTAGTTTTGTAGGATTTTTTTTAGTCGCAAAATCTACCTAAAAACAGGCAATTTGTGTCAAATTTGTAAGGCATGTATTTAAACTTGCGACAAAACAATTAAATTTTGGATGTGAAAATACCCAATATTGAATACTAAATTACCAAGTTGGCGAAAGAATGTAAGGAACAAAAAAATTACTAATCTGATGACTAAATAATACCACTGAATTTTCCAAACTGGCAGACAGATTATGTTTTAGCGACTAAATAACCATCTTGGCGACAATTTGTGAGTATACATTTAATTTAAGAATAGGCACATATATTTTCCCTGATGTAGGTAACTCAAAAACCATACAAGCAGCGAAACGAGCGCACACAAAAAAACCATAAAGGAGCGTACAAAATTCCCAATTTTTTATTTTTCTCGGTTTTAGGGAGGTGTAGATTATTGTGTAGATTAATTTTGAAATTTAAAAATGGCGGATATTTATTTTTCGTAAAATTGATATGGTTTACCAGGTTTTTGGGAGTGCTGGATACGAAAATGACATTCGTTTTGAAATTCCAATATGGCGGACATACTTAATTTCATAAAAATAATATGGGTGTCCTTTTATTGGTTTCTGGAGGTGCTGATTACAAAAAAGGCATCCATTTTAAATTTCCTTAGTGACTCAACAACCTCATATTTTCTTCATGATGGGAGAAAAAGAAATTTGAAAATCCTGAATTTTCCAACATTTCTATAGCTTTATACATCTAGGAATGTATCAATGTAGAGCATTTACTATGTTTTTATAAAGTTGATTCTATCTCGGAAACGGTGCATCCTATTGAAAAAATAATGAAAATTTCGCCCCCCTTTGAAACCCCGCAACATCATATTTTCTTCATGATGGGAGAAAAAAAATTTGAAAATCCTGAATTTTCCAACATTTGTATAGCTATAAACATCCGTCGTATCTCAATGTACAGCATTTACTTCTTATTTTATAAAATTGATTCTATCTCGGAAACGGTGCATCCTATTGAAAAAATAATGAAAATTTCGCCCCCCTTTGAAACCCCGCAACATCATATTTTCTTCATGATGGGTGAAAAAAATTTCGAAAATCCTGAATTTTCCAACATTTCTATAGCTATAAACATTTGTCGTATCTCAATGTACAGCATTTACTTCTTTTTTTATAAAATTGATTCTATCTCGGAAACGGTGCATCCTATTGAAAAAAATAATGAAAATTTCGTCCCCCTTAGGAATCCCGCAACATCATATTTTCTTCATGATGGGAGAAAAAAATCGAAAATCTTGAATTTTCCAACATTTCTATAGATTGATACACCCCTCGTATCTCAGTACAGCATTGTCATATTTTTTTCTATAGTCGCTTCTATCTCAGAAACGGTGCATCCTACTGCAAAAATAATGAAAATTTGCCCCCTTATTAATCTAGAAATCGCATATTTTCTTCCTGAATGGCAGAAAAATTCATGAATCCTGAATTTTTAAAAATTTCTATACCTACATAGCTGGTACTTTGAAGTACATAACATACTGTAATAATAATCATCAATCCTAATTAGCATCCCCAAGATCTTTTAATTTAGTATTCATATTTATTTTCCGAAGATTGAACATTCTCCATTTTGGAAAATTAAATTGGAAGACAATTTTGTAATCAGAACCCCCAGAAACCGGGAAAAGGACAACCTTGTTAATTTTAATAACAAAAATTTACGCCATTGTGGAATTACGAAACAGATTTTATTTTCATATTATTCTGCACCCCCAGAAACCTAGAAAATGACACCCATGACAAAGAAAAACATACTCCAACAGTATCCAAAAATAGGATTTTCCGTAGCCTGCAAATTGAATTTTTAGCAGCCATTAATTTATCAACCAAATCTGGTTTTATAGCTGCTTATATGGTATAATGGTCACCAACTCGGAAATTAAGTCACCGACTTATAAATGTCGGTGCTAATTTGGATTAAATTTCGCCTCTTTTTATCTGCCGACTTTAGAATTTTTTGTCACCCGAGTGTTTTCGCCAGTTTAGTAATTTAGTCGCCAACATATTAATTCGCTGCCAAATTCAGTAATACAGTATGCTCACGTGCAGCCGCCAACTTATTTTTTGTTCGCTCGATTAATTATATCCCTTATAAACGCGCTATTTTGCATGGCTGAATACCTACCTAAGTGAGCGAACTCAAGGGAGTTCGCTCACTTAGGTATTCAGCCATGTGAAATAGGCTTGTTTCTGTTTGAGTAGAACATCAAAATATAGACTATAACCATAATACACCAATAAACATCACTTGAGTCTTGACCCAGCTTTATAATAGTTGAGTAGATACTATCAGTACCACAAATGAGTTAATAAAGTAAAAATTATTAATCTTTTGTAGCTAACTATAGGTAAGTACCTACTTAATAGTTATCAAGTGCAGTTATTTTTATTATCAGCTATCAGATTCTACGAATCGAGTTCTAAGTAACGTAGATACTAGATAGCAAACGAAAAGAAGCAAAATGATGGCTGGGTGCAGCTATTTAGTTGGGACTTGGTCTTACCTCAAGACCATCTGCAGTCAGCAGCACTGTATCAAGGGCCTTGAGTCAAGATGCATTCGATAATTTCGTCGGCGAATTTTGAAATAAAAACTGTATGGGATTAGCCCTTCAATCTCATGTGAGCTTACAAAGTTATGCGGGGTCAAAGGTCAACATTTCAGATTTTTGGGTTTTTCTCAAAGGTAAGTTTTATCAAAAAATACTCCAGAACGAAGTTGTAGATCTTAAAATTATGTACAAAAATGGTTCTTATGTTTTTTTCCCTAATTATCACGATTACTGAGATATCTAGTGCGCTCTAGTGCGAGGTGAACTTACTTTTGAAGTAGGGTCAAGGAGGCAACAGTGACTCGGATTTTTTCAGTAGATTGAAAAATGGTGAAATTGTCATAGTTTGGGCCTAAAATAAATGAAACTAGGGACCTAAAACAAAAAAATGGGAATTGAGTCACTGTGTACCACTAGGTGTACACACTGACTCACTACTGTAGTACACAGTGACTCTAATAGTACACAGTGACTCAGGAGTATTTAAAATAAAGTAAAATGTCGAAAAACTTTGTTTTATTACAAAGAAAAAAATAAACATAAAAAAACATTCTAAAAATATAAACACTTTAATCTAAAAAAATCACCAAATTCCTTGACTTTCATAGCGAAACAATAATATCAGTCTCTTGATTAACACTTTTAGTTTTTTCAATTTTTATCAGCCTTTAAGACCTTTTGAGAGATTTGATATAATCCGTTACTCTTAGAAAATATTATATAACTACCCTCATTTTGTGCTCATTTAGTTAGAAACTTTATTAATCACTTATCTTAATGACACTCTCTGATGCCTTTCTTACGGATTCACCTCTCCTTATTAACCGTAAATCTTCTTTGATTTTTTAATGTGGAGTGTTCCCTATTTTTCGATCCGTCTTCTGTCGCGACATTTTACGAATATAATAATTAAATTCAAATTATTGAGCGTTACACTCCAAAGGTACACAGTGGCTCATGAGCCACTGTGTACCTTTCAAAAATGAGTCACTGTAGACTTCTACACCATTTTAAAAATATTTCATCTCAACAATCGAAATTTAAATCAAATGTGACCAAACATGCATTCAAATTAATTGATAACATGCCTACTATTCAATCAATATAATGGTTATCACCAATTCCAACAAACAAAGACGTGAAAAGAACTGAAACTTATCTCAAAAAGTATTTTTTTGGCGCGAAAAAACTTAACACCGCTTCACATTTCAATAGGGCGCACGATCTGCGAGTGGGTTGGTTTGAACGCGTCGGGGTACCAACCGCTTCGAATCACTAAGCGAGACAGCTGTATATTGCCATTCCTTCAGGTCGAAATGAGACTGAGCCACTGTAGTCGACTGAGTCACTGTTGCCTACTTGACCCTACTGTCTTGTTCATCCTTGCGTTGTCTTTTTGCTGTTTGAATGCGCTAATCTCAGGAACTACTGGTTCAAATTGAAAAATTATTTTTGTGTTGTATAGTCCATCTATCGAGGAAGGCTTAATTAATTAATATATAACATCACGCTGCGAACAATAGGAACGAAGAACCAGTGGAAAATGTGGAAAAAACGGGGAAAATTGTTCATCTTTGAGGGCTTCCGTTGTCTGTTTGAATGCGCTGATCTCAGGAACTGCTTGATCGATTTTAAAAAAAATTGTGTTAAGTAGATGATCCATTTGTCAAGGAAGGCTTTAGACTAAGGTCAGGTTGGGAAAGACCGGCATACTTCATTGAAAAATTTACTCAATTTAATAAAACAAATATTTGGTATGTTCTAGACCGATCTTAAGTATTCCATGTGCTGCAAAATATATTAACAGTAACAATTTTGTGCTACATAAATTACAATGTAATAGCACATCTTTCAAATACAAACCATTTTTTTAAATTCGGCTTGCAGACGGTCTTCCCGTGCTATTGGAGGCAAGACCGTCTATTGACATTTAACACATCACTTGGTATGTTATATGTATTTATACCAACTTATATCTAAAAAGTGTATTTTACCTTCAAATATGCACTTTAACTGTAGGATAATAAAGTTAAAAGTCATATGAAATTCTTGTTTTCATATTTAATGGACCTTCAAAACCCAAATAAAAATGGCGGCAAATTTTCTCCCATCATAGTGTTGCCAGCGACATCTATGATTAAAAATTCTAACCAAAGTATGATACTGTTTTACCGACTGTCAATTCAAGCTGCATAGCTATTCATAAATATAAGTTATTGCGTGCAGACGGTCTTGCCTTGTAGACGGTCTTCCCCAACCTGACCCTATATATAACATCACGCTGCGACCAATAGGAGTCAAGAATCAGTGGAAAATGTGGAAAAAAAACGGAGAAAATGATTAATCTTTGAGGGCTTACGTTGTCTGTTTGAACGCGCTGATCTCAGGAACTGCTTGATCGATTTGAAAAATTATTTTCGTGTTACATTAGATTTTATTACACTGCCTTCACTGTCAGATTACATTGCGTTCTGCCTAATTTTTTATCTTTTTTTTCTTCTGTATTCTTTGTTCTTGTTGTTTTTTTTTATGATGTTACTGTTTTTTGTACTGTCCTTTATGATGTCAAAAATTTTCGAATAAAGATTTATTTATTTATTTTATTTAGATAGTCCATTCGTCGAGGAAGGCTTTAAGGCGCTCTTACCCTAGAAATGCGCTTCTTTCAAAAATTTTTTGAGACGAATGGATACATTTTAGTGCAGCAAAAAAATATATGTTAATTTTGATCATATTTGCTAGGGGACCTTCATTTTCAAAACACGTTATCTGAAAAATTTCTCGATAAAAAAAAATCATAAAGTTACCATTAAAATAGAAATTCTTGGAGTTGTAACTGTATTATTTGTGAACAGAAATGAGAAAATTATTTGCAGTTTCGTAAAATATAATAAAAGGAAGGGAATTGTTGTTTTGATTTTTCGTATAGAATGAGATATTTGTTAGTATTAATTTATTTCAATGATAAATAATTCGTACGAGTCGAATGAAACATCGCGAAATGGCGACCTGTCATTCCTTCTCTTTCATATCTATTGAATAAGACAGTACCGGCTTAGGCCTCTTGCTAATGAGACGTATGTCAAATTTTTCCCCTCTTTTCTGCTCAAAAATTATTCGAATTTATTGTTGAAAGTCCGTTCAAATTTATTTTACCCCCGAATGGACCTTTATGTCGTCTGCATAAAGGTCAAGTCGGGGTCAAGTCAATATTTACATATTAGTTTTTCTTTCGTCGTGTAATACTTATAATATATACGTAATTTCGCTATCTGACGTAAGACGCTTGGTAGCCCTTTGGCTTTTTGCGTTGTTGCGACCAATTGGTCTCGGGTTCGAATCCCGGTCAGACGATTTTTTTTTCTTTTTTTTTTGTCGCACTATAAAACTCCGAGCGATGCTTGTTTTCGCAGTAATAAAAGTATATGGTTAATTATGTACTTATTTTATTATTAGTTACTTTAAGTTGTTGTTAATATTAGTGTAGATTATATTATATAAAATATGAAAAGATTGTATTCGATGAATGTCCAAATTTTTAGTCCAAAGTTTTAAGATGGAGGTACAAAAACTCTTTACAAGTAGGTACTAGGGAGACCGAGCTTTGGTCGTAGTTTTAGTACAACGATAAAAATTAATAAAAAATAAATAAAAAAAATATTAAAGAAAAACAAAGACATTATAAGAATCACAAAAATAATATTTATCTTACCGGGATTTGAACTCACCACCAAAAATCAAACGTCGGTATGCAAACCGAGCTGCCAGTCAGACTGACGTAAAATGACCGAAAATATTGATATAATTTATTACACGACGAAAGAAAAAACATATAATTTGATTCAAAATTGACAACATTGATTGACAACAGAATAAGTAAATATAATATATATATACCTAAATATTATTATTCTGTTGGTTTGTAAAGTTATATCAATTATTATAATCAATTCTAATAATTCTAATCACCATGAGCAGATATTAGGAACATGTACTTATTCAGTAATCTACGTTTATTTTTTACTAGCTTTTGCCCGAGACTTCGTCCGCGTAAAGTTCGGTTTCCATACAAAATTTTAACCCCTTTGTTACACCCGTAGGGGGCGAATTTTCAAAAATCCTTTCTTAGCGGATGCCTACGTCATTACAACTATCTGTATGCCAAATTTTAGCAACATCTGTTCAGTAGTTTCGGTTGTGCTTTGATAGATGAGTCAGTCAGGTTTGCCTTTTATATATTTAGACTAGGTGTTGCCCGCGACTTCATGCGCGCAAAAGGAAATCTCGATGGAACCGTACATTTTTCGGCAATAAAAAGTATGCCTATGTGCTTTCCCGTTGTCTATTCTATATCTGTCCTAAATTTCATCAAAATCATTCCAGTAGTTTCGGAGCCTATTCAATGCAAACAAACAAACATACAAACAAATAAACCTTCTCTCTGTATTATATTAGTAATAGATTAAATAAAACAATATTTACAATTAATATGATGAAGCCGAAGAGACTATTTGGTTAAACCACAAATGTCAGAAACTAGGTATTTGAAATTGTATTTTTTTTGCTGTCAGATAGCCGAAGTTTCATGTATGTAGAATGGGAATATTTGATATTGAATTTTATTGTGTATTTATGTATTGTATAAAATCAGTCGATAAAATTTAGCTTTGTGCTACGCGAACGAAGTTGCGGGCAAAAGCAAGTTTAGATTTTGTAACCGCTGAAAAATGCGAAATATATAAAATTTTGAAATGTCGACCTAGGAAGAAACGTCAATATGTGTGATGTCATAATGTGTATTGTGTAATGGTGTCTACAGACACACAAATTTGGTACGGAGCGTACAGCGGATCTGGTACGCTCCGTACCAGATCCGAGCGTGTGTAGGGCAGTCCGGCGAACATAAGAAGAAGGCGAAGAGTTCACCGTTGTCCGCATCGGATCTGGTCGCTCCGTACCATATTCGTGCATGTGTAGAGTAGTCCGGCGGTTTGGCCGTACAACAGTATCAGTGTTGCCAACTTAGGGATGTACCCCCCAAAATTAGGGAAAATATCTCCGGGGTTTACTAGAGGACAGAATGTTTAGAGTTTACTCCTTATGAATCAATTTGTATGTAATAATAAAAATTATTTTAATGTGTGTATATAGCCAGGGATATGAAAATGTATTGGGAGTGAAATCAGATTAAGTCACATAACCTTTCTTTCTAGCTTATTATCTCTTAGACCTGTCAATGGTATAAGTAATCAGGGGTTAAATTTGGGGAGAAATATTTTTTAAAGTGTTGGTATCACTGCCCGTTATCAATGAATTGCGGGAATCATCGTCGTCGTTTAAAAACCGCACTGTAAATAGAACTCTGTGCTAATGTAATAGAGCATAAAATCGAACACACGAGTGTCGAGCGTTTCGCTTCACTGCACCGTACCAAATTCGTGCGTGTGTAACGACACCGAATTTGGTCTCCGGATATGGTTCGTTTCGCTTCACTGCTCCGTACCATATTCGTGTGTCTGTAGATAGCATAATGTGTTACATGTTGTAGTGCGTATTCCGCAGTACTTCGACCGCATATTATAATAATACTAGCTATCCCGGGAAACTTCGTAGTCTTCGTACCGCCTTAGAATTAAATTTGTTGACGTACTGACTACTGACAGCAGCGCCACCTACCAGGTCCAATTGCAAATTTAAACCATTCTCGAATCAACCTGAAGACACACAAATTTTTTTATTAAAATCGGCCCAGCCGTTTAGGAGTTCAGTGACTAAATTGAGCTTTTTTTTAGATTTTTTTACCCTTTAACTACTTACTAAAAAGCTTAACTTTCTCAAATCGCAATGGCTAAATTTGGCACAAAATTAGAAATTAGACTTATTATAATTGACCTAGACAGAAAATAGACATTTTGAAATATTATATTAAATTGTAATGAGATTTGAACCTAGACGCTACGCTTTGCTTTAGGCGGGCAAAATACCGCTAGGCTATGAAGCATATTGCGATTTTTTCGAAATTACGCTTTTGTACATTATAGACACATCACTTTGACGTAAATCGCATGAAGCCCCCCGCAGTAACGGGGGCGGCACGTCCCCCACTCATCTCCTTCACCCCCTCGAATACTTCATAGTTGACTACTCACAGCGCCTTAAGCTATATAAATAAATAAATAAATAAATAAACGTTTATTTGACACAATGAGACATTACACCACAAATAATACAATGACTTACATTAAAAAAAAATACAAAAATAGGACAGAAAAAATTAACATAACATGGTTAAATTGGAAAGAAAAGAAAACACATACAATTCAAGCAAATTGATACGCAAGTGGTAAGTACTATAATGGCACGGAAGGTAGGTAGTGTAATGCCTAACTGTCAAAAAGGAAGCCGCTCAGGCGTATCACTGCGGCGTAACACCACAGTGCCTGGTATTATGCGGTTCCGTATTGTTGTCGTTTGATGGACAGATTTAATACACTCAGCAACAGCAAATAAACAGTTACATATATACATTAACGATTAACGAAATAATAATAATACCTAACTGTATATTTATATTATGGGTAAAAAGTACGTAAGAATAAAATACAATAAGATAATAGTGTGAGTCATTGCTATGGACAATGCATCAATCACGCCACCCGCGCCCTCCACACTCCCCTCGCACACCTCCGGCCTCCTTAGTCCCATAAACCGTGCATAAACCATAGTTATTTTGCAAGGGGCAGACGCACGCCTGGTTAGAAGACACTTGTTCATAGCAACTATCACAATATATACAATACAAACAGATAAATTTACAGTGCTTAATACAATATATAATATTATATTCTACTAGCCCAGTAACAGGATGAGACAGTAAGTGTTTGTTATACATTTAGTTTTGAACTTTATAAATATTGCGCATAGACTACTTATAATAATAATAGATATTTATATTTTAGGTGTTTGCTACATAGGTAATATCATAATTCGTCCGCTATCGAACAGAGAGAATTGAGTAGTAGGTACCTAACCCTGAAGCGACTAAAGGCTCCCGGCAAGCCGCCATGTGTCGGCTCATACCCGAACGGTAAGTATTGTCATAATAATTATGTAATATTATAATAAGATAAGTAAATACATCATTAAATAGTTGTAATATATTAATAAATTAGGTGCATGTCATAATATTATTAGGAATTTAAGCATTAAAGGAAAAAATATTACATAGGGGAAATTAATTGTTCTCGTAGCAAAAGAGATTTAAATTTTAATTTAAAATAATTTATTGTTTTCAGAGCACGCAACTCTGGCGGTAGAAGGTTGTTCCAGATTTTACTTGCCAAATATCTGAAGCTACCTCTGAACATGGAAGTGCGATGGAGTGGAGTAATAAGTAAATAAGCCGATCCCCTAGTGGTCATTGTCAGGTTTTTATCGCATGCCCACTGTAATTTGTCATAAAGATAGGCAGGTGTTTTAAATTTTATGACTCCAAATAAAAGAGTGGCAAAGTGTAATTGTCTGCGACCGTCCATTTTGAGCCACTGTAGATTGTTTATATAAGGTGTCACGTGAGCACGCGGAGGGATGTCACAGCAATACCTACTGCACGCATTCTGTACTTTTTGAATAAGGTTTTTAGACCGTGCAAGTAAACAGGGGCCTATCACCGCGTCTGCGTAGTTTAAGTTTGAGAGCACCAGAGATTCACAGAGAGTTCGTCGTAACGGTTGTGATATAAAATTCCTTATCTTATACAGCAGCTTTAATCGGTAGAAGCACCGACTGACAGCTTTAATGACATGCTTTTCAAATCTGAGTCCCTCGTCCATCAGCACTCCTAAGTTGCGTGCTTCTGTTACTCTTTCAACTATATCGTTCCTAATACGTATAATTGGCTGGGTGATAGCTACTTTTTGGACCTGGTATTTAGTGCCTAATATCATATATTTTGATTTGTTAGGGTTGAGCACAAGGGAGTTTGTATTGGACCACTCACAAATACGTGCTAGGTCATCGTTCAGCTTGCATACAGCCTCTCTAATATTACACAGCTTAAATGTTATGTACAGCTGAATATCATCGGCGTATATGTGGTACTTACAATGCAGGATATGTTTAGTGATATCCGCACAGTACAGTGCAAAGAGGCAGGGGCCAATCACGGATCCTTGAGGAACGCCTCTAGTTACCCGACATGGGTTAGAACGTATTAGCGTCCCGTTATCCTTTTTTAACTCAACTACTTGAGACCGGTTATACAAGTAATCCGAGAACCAGGCGATAGCATCCGCTTCGAAACCGTAAAATTTTAATTTCGCGAGTAGCAATGGTATATTAACTGTGTCAAAAGCGCGCGAAAAATCCAGCAGCACCAAAACAGTGACCTCGCCTGTGTCTTGTGATGAGATGATATTATCCACAACATCAATTAACGCAGTTGTTGTGCTATGTTTGCTGCGGAAACCAGACTGCACTGTAGGTAGTATTTGGTTTTCTTCTAAAAACCTACTCATTTGGTTATGAATTACCTTTTCTAGTATTTTAGACATACATGGCAATATGCTTATTGGTCTAAGGTCCCTAAGTTCAGATACGTTTCCTTTTTTTGGCAACGGTTTAACGATCGCCAAGTGCCATGACTCAGGAAAACTGCCAGTTTGAAGAGAAGTATTGATTATTTTAGTTACGACACTTAGGCAAGCTGGAAAATGACAAGCCATGGACAACATGTCTAAGTTTATGCCATCAGCACCCACCGCGTTGGATTTTAAAGTTTTTATAATTTTTTGAACGTCAGTGTCGCTAACCATAGAAAAATAAAATTTTGATGAGCTAAATAGGTTGTTATTAAAGAAGGCAAGCGTTGACTGGGGCACTGAACTAGTGCCAGGAACGTCCAAAAAAAAGGTATTAATAAGGTCGGGGTCGAATAGGGGATCAGGTAAAATTAAGTCAGGTTTAGGTTCATGTACATTTATATTTTCCTTGATGTGCTTCCACATTAATTGTGGTGATTTAATGTTAGTGTTAATGTATGTATTAAAATATGTTGCCTTTTCTCTAATAAGCGCGCAGGACACTTCGCGCTTAAGATCCTTATAAAAGCGAATGTGCAACTCGTTTTTAGTAGTACGTGCACGTTTATGCGCCTCGTCTCGTCGCTTCATCATTTGTTTGATGTTGAATGTGATCCACGGGTGCTGCCTATCCTTAACATAAATAGTTTTGACGGGAGCCAACAGATCAAATGCCCACTTGACACTATTATTAAAAATATGCACAATGTCGTTTACACTAGTTAATTGTTCAAAGTAGTGCCAATCTATAGTGTTCATAACATATTCGAAATCATTACTCGCAATATCTTTTAAAGCTCTATAGGTAATTTTTTTAGCATAGGTCTTTGTTTTTTGTAAGTTTATTCGAAATGTTATAAACGCGTGGCCACTGAGGTCGGGTATGTGGTCAACCACGACTCGATCCAGGTCTGCGTTGGTACAGACTAGGTCGAGCAGGGTTTCCGTGTCAGCAGTGAAATGTGTAGCCTCGGTTGTACACTGACGTAATCTGTGTGTTGACAAAAAATCGCTTAATATTCTGTAATGCACTGTGTTGGTGTTCAAATAATTAATGTTAAAGTCGCCTACGAGATATAAGCAGTCGTACCCCGGAAGACTACTAATTGTATCTGTTAGTGCATCAGTAAATAGGTTAACAGACAACCAGGGAGGTCGGTACGCCGTACCTACAAAGATAAGCTTGCCGCTTGTTTTTATTGATACCCACATTTGCTCAACGTTCGGTGTTACTGTATTATGTTTAACTGTCTGCGCGCTCAGACCTTTCCTAATGTAGAAACCTACGCCGCCGCCGCGGGAGCGCACGCTCGCGGGCCTAGGTATATGCACAAGGCGGTACCCGGGGACCCGCGGGGCGCGACCCCCCCTCACCCGGTCGCAGCCAGGTCTCATTAAGTGCAATAAGGTCACAGTTGTGACGGTTTGCAGCCACTAGAAACTCGTCATGCTTGGAGCCTAGAGAGCCAGGATTTATAAAGCCAATTTTGATTTTTTCATTAATCATTTTTGGTTATATTTAATTTATGCACATTAAAAATAATTATATTTAGTAAACAAATACAAGCATAAACTAGTTTATTATATAAAATATAGTGACATAATATGGACTGGCATATAGGATAGTATAATGTTAGAATAATTACAAAACAATTATATAAATATGTGTATAATATATTATAATGATATATAAATATTTTAAATATATTATAATGCATGTTTGCTTTGTGTGTTAAGTCCTTGTGTGTATACGATAACAAATTTAGGTAATTATGGGCCAAATAGCCACAATATGCATTTGTCAAAAAGTTTAGCAATACACCACCGTACCGTCCATAACATAGCCTTGACACATGAACCACAGATGCAGTATTAAAGTAATAGTATGTACACATTGTTAACGTACAAATAAAAAGGACAGATAAAACAATATTTTTGCAATTTAAATTTGCGACAGATAGACAACAAAACACAAACACAGTACTACGATAAAGATATGCATCCAAAAAGCACTTTTTTACGACATAAATTATAAATGTAAATGAAAAAATATTTTTACAATTAAAATACACAACAGACAGATGTATCAATACTGACAGTGGCTTAAGTACTGTTATTGGTATAAGTACGAGTGTTACACAGAAGTACGTTACTCTGACTGACCAACGGCAGTAATACCAAAAATTCGATCAAGGTCGTGGTCAGTTCTGATTCTATGTACTATGGTACCTGGCTCACGACGTACGAATATTAAGCCTCCGCGGGTCCAGACATACCGCCAGCTGTGTCGACGGCCCTCCTCGCGGGCCCTATAGAACAGAGCGCGGTTCCATCTCGTAAGGTGCTCGTTTAGGTATATACGCCGCGGCTGACCCTCAAGGACACCTGCGGTATCCACATCACGCCGCATACGAGCCGCCCTCAAGATGCTGTCGCGCACCGCTCTTCTGGCTAACCGAACTACGATCGTCCTGGGTTTTTGGTGTTCACCACCTGCTGTTTTTTTGACTCCCTTGCGCACAACACTAACAATATCATGTTCTTTGATGTCGATGCCTATTTTTTTTATAATTAAGCCCACCAAATGTGCGACGCTCTCTCCCGGATTCTCAGGCAGGCCGGCAATCTGGATGTCGTTGAGCAGGCTTTCCTGCTCACGGTCATTAATCTCGCTTTTCAGCCGATCGATAATATCCGTGAGTTCAGTGACCGCCGGGTCTCGCGCGTGGACAGTCGCGTGCGCGCAGAGCTTTTCCTCCACCGCGGCCACACGTTGCTCGACGGTATCCACGCGTTTGTTCACATCGTTGATAACCGTATTCAACTTAACGACTTCATCCCTCAGAGACTTCATCTCAGTGCATACCTTGGTGATAGCCTCCCTGAGCAGTCTCATTTCTTCCGCTAGCTGATTCGGTGACGATGTACCCACGTTCGCGTCGAGGAAAGAGTCGTTTGGTGTACTTTGACTACTAGTGGTGTTGGATGCATTGTGTTGAGTGGGTGGTGTTGCGCATGTGCGGCATGACCATTTATTTGTGCTTTTAGGGTCGAAACCCTTAGCACAGCCGCGATGAAACATCCCGGAGCATTTGGAGCACTTGGCACTTTCGGCGAAGCTGAGGAACTTGGCACACGAGGTACACTTATAATTAGGCATTATTAAGAGCGATAAAAGATTTTAGAATATCGCAAAAATCAAAAAATTAGGCTAGAATCGTCAACGTTCTTTATGTAATTTAAATTACAGCTGTAGGTAACGTTAAACAGCTGACTGTCACTATCGGATTATATCACTGTTTTATGCAATTATGGCGCACTTTAGACTTTAAACTGTATTATATAAATGTTCACTATAACTTCTAGATCAATAATATATATAATTATCCACTTAATTTGTAGTTTTACTATTTTTAAATATAATTTAAATATAATTTTACTATGAGCTGTGTGTATTCTGTCAAACGTCAAACGTCAATAATCAATTTTACATAACATTAACCTACAACAAATAGACGAAGCATCAGTGAAAAATTTTGCAAAAACGGGGAAAATTATTAATATTGGACAGATTTTACTGTTTTTTTTGTATTTGTTCAAGTGGATGCGAGAATGGTTTATATTTACAATTGGACCCGGTAGGTGGCACTGCTGTCAATGCGTCAACAAATTGAATTCTAAGGCGGTACGAAGTTCGCCGGGACAGCTAGTATGTATATATATGTAGCAAATATGTGCATATTATGTAGAACGTGATACTTACAATCACGATATCTCAGGAACAGTGATACTTAGAGAAAAAATATTAGGACCATTTTTGTAGAGAATTTTGAGATCTACAATTTTAGTCTACAGTATTTTTTGATAAAACTTACCGTTTTCGAAAAAAAAAAAAAAACCTGAAATGTTGACCTTTGACCCGCATAACTTTATTAGCTCACATGGGATTCATGAGGACTTTAAATTTTTTATATTTTAGGGTAAACCCAAGATCTCCACCAAAATTTGGCTCTGTCGGAATTTTTGTTATTTGACCACTATTTTCATGTCTAAATTAACCGGAGTATAAGTTCTATTCATGTTAAAGCTTATAGTTAGGACCAACGCTCAAATACGTGGATATAATATTTTCTGAACATTTTTTTCTTATCGTTCAATGTAGGTACCACAGCGATAAACACTAAAATCATCGATTAAAATGCATAGATAAGTGGTGAATCACGCTAAGTAATTTGCAATAATTTATTTTATTGAACCTAAAATAAAGTTGTGTTTATTTACTTATTTTTAAATAATTAGGAATTCCTAACAACATTTTACATGTGCGATTGCAAACTTTGTGAGGGTATACGGATTCGCTTTCTCACTGGAGGTGGAGTCTTCAACCTTGCTAGACTTAAAGCTCGCACCAAAGTATCTCTACTATTACGGAGACGATGTATGCAGACGATTTGTATTTTGTAGCGGAATCTCAGGATGGTCTAAAAAGGCTAATACTTAGGCCTTTTCATCCGTTACTGGATGATTTATACAGTATTCTCCGATTGAAGTAACCACTCTTGAAATACCTGAAATGCCTAGGACAGTTGGTTTTAAATGTCGTATGGTTGCCCAAGCCCATATGGCATTCTCATAACATAGTCAGCCTAGTCCAGAGGAATGAATGGTCAATAGGTTTGGGGCCAACCATGTGCGGGTTTCCTCACGATGTTTTACGTTACTGGAGCGTCCGTATAATGTACTTGAGATCTGAGAAAGTCTCATTGGTACATGCCACAACCGGGGATTCGAACTTGCACCCTCTCGAGTGCGAATCAAACGGTCTACCCACTAGACCACGGAGCTCTCAAAGGCTAATGAAGAGTCTCAATAAGTCATGTTGCAGATTTGGCCTCAAGATCAACGTGAAAAAGACCGAGGTTATGGCCATTGACATATGACTCGGAGATGACTCGCTTAGGCAGGTTAACAAATTCAAATACGTGGGTAGCAACTAGCACGGTTACATCGAAATGTCACCTAGAGAGTGAATTCAACAGCAGAATTGGAGCAGCTGCTGCAGCCTTTAGCAGACTTTGCCACAAGGTATTCCGCTCGCACGACATAAAAACTTAGGCCTTTGCATCCGTTAATGGATGATTTATACAGTATTCTCCGAGCGAAGTAACCACTCTTGAAATACTGTAGTGCCTGGGACAGTTGATTTTTAAATGTCGTATGGTTGACGACGATATAAAACTCCTTACGAAAATAGCCGTATACATGGAAATCGTTCTGCCTAATCTACTTTATGCCTCAGAAATATGGTGCCCATACCGAAGGCACATCCGTACATTAGATAATCATTTAAAATGCCTACGCGACAATGAGCATTCATATGTTTGGACCGTGTTAGAAATACTGAAGTACTAAGACGAGCTAATGTCGAAGAAATAGAGACTTACCTGATGCGACGGCAATTGCGATTGGCAGGGCACCTTTCTCGCATGTCTGAGAACCGAATAGCTAAGCGCTTCTTCTACTCAGAGTTTCAGGATGGCAACGGAAATCTGGTGGCCAATTCCTACGGTATAAAGATGTGCTGAAACGTCACATGCAGCGCTGCGATATAAACCCCTCTCATTGGGAAGCAGCAGCGGCGGTTCGGTCTCAGTGGAGGCACACAACGAACTCGAAGGTGTCGGAGTTTGAAAGAAGACGGAACTCTTTCCGTCTTCTTTCAAACTCCGACACCTTCGAGCTCGACGCTAAATGGAATGAGCTCAAGGCCCGACCAGTGACCACCTGTGGTCATTAATTACAATTATGTGGGAGAAGTAGGTAGTAATGTAAGGACCTGTAGTATATGTGGACAGTATATGAGCTTCAAAAATAGGATACGTCCGTCACGTGAGGGCTCACCAACGTAGCCCTATAAATTAGAAGCCAATCGACGAGGTCGAAAACCGTCTGGATCTCTATACATGTACGATATCGACAGAGTTCCTGCTCGACCACTTTCTTAATATTTTCCTTTGCAGTAGGACGTCTTAAAATATTTTAAAACAAAGAAAGTGGCCGCAACGACTGCAGTCATGGTTGAACTACGTATCATATTTAGTATTTACACGTGAGTGTTTGTGCTCACGATCCAACAGCACTGTTATGCGATTTTCATCTTACGCCTGAGCCTCTAGTCAAGATGCATTCGATAATTTCGACGGTGAACTTCGAAATCAAAAATGTATGGGATTTGACATAAGTCATCGATAAGTGACAAGTCGCTTGCGATGCGTTATGTCAAATCCATACATTTTGTTTTCGAACTTCGCCGTCGTAAATATCGAATGCATCCTGATTAGAGGCCCTGGCCGTAGAAGAAATAGTGCGTACGAGGGTTTATAGTTTAGAACAGTTCTCGTCACAATTTCCTGGTCGAGGGCCATATAGGACAGTGAAGTATCACTGTGGGCCAAAATTTTTGTCATTTTAAATCTAGTTTAAGGACTGTGCACTTTACAAAAAAAAAAAAAAACAATAAAATCAACAGCCTAAACAATTTCCTTTGCACTTTGAAAGGACTTAAAGATAAAGGAAGTGACCACAACGACTGCAGACGTGGTTGAACTACGTATTTACATGTGAGTGTGCGCACCATTAATACGTTGGATACTTAGACAGTCCTTATTTAAAAAAAATCATTAAAATATTGCTAATGCAATTTTGTGTCATACATTATATTTTTATTTTGAGACTACTTAGATGTTGCCCGCAACTTAATTTCACAAAAACCGTACATTTTCTGCGATTAAAAGTAGCATGTCCTTCCCCGTGGTCTACTCTACATCTGTGACAAATTCCATCAAAATCGGTCCAGTAGGTTCGGAGCCTATTTAATTCAAACAAACAAACTTTTTCTCTTTATTATACTACTTAGTAAACAAGTAAGTTTAAATATAGATTAGCAAAAAAGAAGTAGGTAAGAATAATAAGCCTTGACCTCTGGCTGACCCTTACCACGTCTTATCAGTCAACTAAATAAGTATAAAAGATTTTTATAAAATTTGTTTTTATACGACTAATCTACTTTCTAAAAGCCTGAAAGATATTGTTTTTTAATATGATGTGCATACAGTTCTAAGTTATAACTTCTAAGAGTTCGAAGCATGGGCGTAGCCAGGGGGGTGGTTTAGGGGGTTCAAACCCCCCCCGAAATGGGCCGGCTGGTATATATAATACCAATATACAGAGGCGTAGTTAGAAATTTTGCGCCCGAGGCCAATTAACATATTTTGCCGCCCCATTAACCCTATCTGAAAGATGATTTTTGAAGTTAAATCAGAACTTTAATACTACCCCCCCCCCCCCCCGTAGTCGTTTTATTTTCTTGAACCCCCCCCCGAAACTAAAACCTGGCTACGCCCGTGGTTCGAAGTACCTACACTGCATACAATACCTAATCAATATTATGTAGAAACGGAAAAACATTCTTAGGCAGTGGCGTAGCGTGGGTGTCTGCCGCCCGGGGCGGATGTCAATTTTGCCGCCCCCTTACTTGGGTTTTGCCGCCCTCTTACTTAGGTTTAGCCGCCCCCTTACTTAGGTTTTGCCGCCCCCTTAAAAGTGCCACTCGGGGAGGGCCGCCCCCCGCCCCTACTACGCTACGCCCAATTTTGCCGCCCCCTTACTTGGGGTTTGCCGCCCTCTTACTTAGGTTTTGCCGCCCTCTTACTTGGGTTTATCCGCCCCCTTACTTAGGTTTTGCCGCCCCCTTAAAAGTGCCGCCCGGGGCGGGCCGCAGCGCACCCCCCCCGCCCCTACTACGCTCCGCCACTGTTATTAGGGTAAATGTAGAGCTGTGTTTTTTAAAATCTGTACATACCTATTTAGTTCTCAATTCTCATATATTGGTAAAATAAATTACGGATATTTTGGGTATAATGATTATTATAAACTTATAAAGACGTTTAGGCAAAAAATTATTGTCATACTCAAAGCAAAAAATCATGTCATGCAAAATCATCTCGTGTATGGGAGAATCTCCGCTCAACGCAAAAGAAGGAATATTTTTTTTCTATAAGCAGTAGATCATAATTATGCCCAAAATATCTGTAATTGATTTTGCCGAACCGTATAATATAATATTTTAACTCTAATTTTTCTAAACGTTATCGATTTGAAAACAACAATTTTTTTTACTACTGCTATAACGCATATAAAGAATTGGGACAAGCAATGTCTACATAATATTTTAATGAAGTCGCTGATCATATGAAGTCTTCATTTGTTTCAGTCCCTCTTTATATGACTTGGTACTAGCTGGCACCCACCACTTCGTTTGCGTAGAACTAACGGAAACGGAAACCTATTTTTTAAACGGAACCCTAAGATAAAACAGTCTGTGTTATAGCTTGCAACACCAGCTATCTGTCGGCTTAAGTCCCGTGAAAAACAGACAGACGGACACAAATTTAAAAAAATGAAATTTTATTGTAAGTACCGTAAATAATTTCATACCTAATTCATAATAATATACTTACATTATGTGAAAAGCTGTTCTTTTAAAATTACAAACAGACACTTCAATTTTATTTATTTGTATAGTTATTTAGATTACCTTTAACAACTTCAACGTTCTGCACATTCTGCGTGACGGACACGAATTTGGGTCCGATGTGGACTCGCGTCGATTTGTTCACATTGATACTGTCGATGTTTGGCGCCAAGGCACTAGAACTCTCGGACTCTCTACTAACTACACAGTTCCCGCTGTATTCCTGTACATCTGTATCCATCATACATCGCAACAAAACAAAGCGAAATACCTACGTGTCGCGAGCGAACTTAATCGCCACCAACTTCATACTAAACTCGCAGATAATATTATACATTGCAATTATTTATGACTAACTTCGTGACGTTGACTTTTAGCGTTTTCCTTATGCTGTTATATTGTCGTCACGTCGCAAGGACTGCTAATAACAATGTGCATGCGCGAACTGCCAATAAAATTGTCTGTCACTCACCATTTGCATTCCGATTATGAACTTTAATGCACGCAAAATAGAATTAACTTTTCCGCAAAACACGTTTGTTTTCCTACACGGACATGTTTTGCGGAAAAGTTGACTCTATTTCGGAAGCGCTAAAGTCGATAATCGGAATGCAAACGGTGGGCGCCGGCGTCGTGTCAATTATTGTCATTATTGCATGATGTACCGCAGCGATCACAGATGGCGCTAGGAGGTAGTATTTAATCACTGTCCATTAACCTAATCGTTATAATATGCTGGGATTTGGGAACAAAATATAGGACGCGTCCGCGGCTGATGGACGCGTCTTGCTATTATCTTGAATAGCACAAAACATAACCCTCATGATAGTCGGGTATAAATAAACTAAACATAGCAATTTGCAAATTATCGGTCATAACTCATAAGTGACTGAGCAGCCGGACGTTTGAATAGATCTCACATATTTTTGCATCTGCGGATTATGTGACCTTCTCGGCTCTGTGTGTTGTTACGAAGAACGCATTGATAATCATAGTCTTAAGGGATTGTGGGATCAACGATTCAAAGATAACACTGAGGCTAGACAGTTGAAATTTTCACAGATGATGAACCTATTATTATACTATTTCTGATGCCGCTATAAGTTATAACATGAAATACTAAAAATATAATAAAATAAATATTTAAGTCCCATACAACATACTATGATACTAGGTATTTTTCTGTTATGTATGGAACCATTCGTGCGCATGCCCGACTCGCACTTGGCCGGTTCTTACATCGTTACTTTGTCTAAGTCCTCTGAAGTTTTCGACCTACTTACATTATACGTACGCTACAACGGTGAAGGAAAACATCGTGAGGAAACTCGCACATGGTTGGCCCCAGTCAGCCAGTCATTCCTCTGGACTAGGCTGACTATCTTGTGAGAATGCCGTATGTACTTGGGCAACCATACGATATTCAAAACTACCTGTCCCATGCACTACACTATTTGTAGAGTGGCTACTTCATAGGAAAAAAGTAGTAATACTAAGAAGCTACTTCGCTCAGAGAATACTGTTTATACTAACATCTAATAACGGATGAAAAAGCCTAAGTTCACAGTTTAGATATTTGGGCTGATTCTCACTTGGCTTCTTAGGTGCCACTTTCAATGCGGCATGGGCTAAAATTAATATTCATTATTATGGCACTTGTCTATTTGCTACGTAGGTACATAACGAATACACAGCGACTACTAATTAGGTACTTTGAAGTCTTTAACTATCAAGATGGTTTACGTAAATTACATAGTTTAAATGCATGTAATTTTATTAAAATTATATTTATCTTATTTGTAAAAAACCTAGGTACTATTTGGATAAGCTTAGCTTTAATAATAATAAGTAAATAAGGTAAAGTGGAACTACTTAATAAGGGATCGGACTACATCTGAAATATTTGGTTTCATTAATATATTCAGAAATATTAGGTTGGGAAAAAAGTTTCTTCGCATTTTATATAAAAATTCAAAAGGTTTTTTTATAAAGTTTAATTACAAGTGACTAAAGTATATAGGTGCCATTTTGTTCGATAACTTTTTGCTATCTTGTTGGTAGGTACATGATCCCATTGCTATAAAATTTTTGGGGCTTCTGATGAAAAAACTGCGACAAGTGGTTTTGGCAGTCCTCTTGTGATGTCAACCTGACACTGCCTAAGGAATTCTGCAGCGACCGAAACAGGTGGAAATCTGAAGGTGCAAGGTCAGGACTATACGGCGGATGCATTAACACTTTCCAGCCAAACTCCCGTAATTTTTTCTGAGTGGCTAAAGATGTGTGAGGTCTAGCGTTATCATGGTGAAAAACCACACCCCTTCTGTTGATTAATTCCGGCCGCTTTCTCTCAACTTCTTGCTTTAATCTCATCAGTTGTTCGCAGTACAGTTCAGAATTGATGGTCCTGCTTGGCGGTAACAGCTCATAATGAATAATGCCCTTCCAATCCCACCACACACACAGCATCACCTTGTTGCGAGTCAACCCGGGTTTCGCCACAGTCTGTGAAGCCTGACCGGCCTTTGACCACGATCTTTTTCGCACGTTCTTGTCGTACGTGATCCACTTTTCATCACCAGTTATCAGCTTCTTCAAAAATGGTTCGGTTTCATTACGTCGTAATAAAGAATCACAAATGAGTACACGGTTCATTAGGTTTCTTTCAGTGAGCTCATGAGGCACCCAAATATCGAGCTTTTTTGTGTACCCAGCTTTTTTCAAATGCGCCAAAACCGTTTTGTGGTCAATCCCCAGTTCTTCAGCTACATCGTAACTACTAATATGCCGATCTTGCTCCACTTTTTCAAAAATGGCAACAGTTTTGTCCGTAACAGGGCGACCAGAGCGACGTGCATCTTTGATATCAAAATTTCCGGATTCAAAACGCTTAAACCAAATTTGCGCTACTCTCACAGATACTGCATTAGGTCCATAAACATCACAAATTTTTTTCGCGGCTTGTGTTGCATTTTTACCTTTTTTGTAATAAAATTTTAAAATGTATCGAAATTCTTCATAAGAATCACTCATTTTAACAATAAGAAAAACAAATGAAAATCTCAAATTTACCTAATTTGAATTTGGAATTGTCTTCTGTAAAATTAAAACTTTTTAATGATACCAAAATCAGCCAGATACAATTGGTATAGCCCAAGATATTTTATGACAAGTTCATACATACTATAATGCGAAAAGACTTTTTCCCCAACCTATTATTAAGGCATTACTACCTACTTGGTAAATGTAAAAACATATATTATTTTATGTGTAGTTTACTAATTAAATACATTTAAAAAGTGCAAAAAAAAATATATTCCGGCGGCCATATACTTCATATACTATAACCTACAAGTAACACTATTTGCAGGTCGACTTTAGTATGGAGCGTTTTTAGGAGGCTCGCGAAATTTTTTATACAAATCGCTGTAGGTACCTTTGAAAATATTGACTTTTGATATACGGTTTTTTCTGAGAAGTTACTCATATATTTTAAGAGTACTATTCATTTATGCAATAAAAAAAATTTAGTCCGATTGCCTATTACTCAACGATGAATGTAGGTACCTACTTTAAAACACTGCACTATTAAATTATTGGGTATGAAATTATGTTACTAATTTAATTTATTTTAGATGATAGATGATAGATAGATTTTATAAGAGAAGAATGTGCAATGGAGAATTCAAAACACTTTGCTTGCGAAAATTCTTGCTCTCCCGCCATGAGTTTCCCGCCAGTTTTCCGCGAGGTTGCGAATCATCCAGACGCGTCGTGATTTCCCGAGTTCGCGCCAAAACACATTCGATATTCGAAATATCTCTTGCAGTTTTGGAATAGTTCTGACGTGTCACGTGACTAACAGTATTTTTTTTTATTAAGTATAGGCTTGTGTTTTGACCGAAGTCTGAAGTTTTTTTAAAGATTGTTGTTGCAGTGTCTTACAAAGTTGTCGTCTTCCAAAGTTTATTGCTGACTAGAAGATCTACTAAAGGAAAATGATTGTTGTTTACGAAAAAATGGGTATGTACTTGATGTAATGGATTCTTTTAATACCTATTTAATTTACAAAATATTACTTAAATACCGAAGTAATAATACCAAGTAGGTACCTGGGCTGGTACTTATTAAAGTTTATCATAAAAATATCTATAGGTCCCTATTATAATAAGGTTTTTAAACTTTAGGCTAGTTTAAATTAAAATACTGTTTACTTATTAGCTCAGAATACAGAACATCCTTATTAGTTGTTACTAATCTATATCTTCTAATATATAAAATTTCCATGTCACAATGTTAGTTACCGTACTCCTCCGAAATGGCTTTACCGATTTTTACCAAATTTTATATGCGTATTCAGTAGGTCTGAGAATCGGCTACTATCTATTTTCCATACCCCTAAGTGATAAGGGTTGTTTACCCTTAAAATTTCTTTTTTAATTTTTGGACGAAATTTTTTGTTTTTATTTTTTTATAATGTGGCATTAAAAATACATACAACCCTAAATTTTCACTTTTTTATCACCAACCCCTATTTTTTTATAGCCATTTTAGTAATTTAATCATTTTTCATCCCGCTCGATAACTGATCAATTATAGTGTTTTTAACTTTTTATAAGGCAAAACAACGTTTGCCGGGTCAGCTAGTAATTATATAAAAGGCAAAGCTGATTGACTGATGTATAACAATGCACAGGCCAAACCTTTGAGGCTAGAAATTTTAAATGTTGCACAAGCATTTCTCATATGACGTAGGCATCCACTAAGGAAGGATTTTTTCAAAATTTAACCCACAAGGGGGTAAAATTAGGGATGAAAGTTTAAAACCAAATTTTACGCGGTCAAAGCCGCGGCAATTAATGCTAGTTACTTTATGATTATTTGACTTGAGTGAGTTGAGTGTAAAATTTATCTGGATGTTTGATAATAAGATTATATTTTCTAATCAATCGATCATACTTACCTATACCTATAATAATAAAATCGTAACTGGTCGTCATATGTATATGGATTTTAAAATCTTTTTTAAATTAGGGACCTAGCGATTTTCACTATCCCAGTCCAATTATAGCCTAAAAAACTTAATAAACCTAATACAATATTTACATACTTACTACAAATATACCTATTTATATATTATTAATGTCAATTCAATTCAATTCGTTTATTTGCTCTAAAAGTGGTAAGTAACAATAGTTGGTAACAAAATTTATGGGTTCTGGCACTTTTAGCTATATATAAATAGCATGCAAATATTTATTACATTAATTTAAGTTCCAATTATTATTGACATTATTATATTTTGTATTCTCATTATTTCATTTTATATTTCATTAATAATTACATGTCAAAACAGTTAGAAAGTTTACTAGATAATAAAATGAAAACCGGCCAAGTGCGAGTCGGACTCGCGCACCGAGGGTTCCGTACAAACCTGCAAGGTTTACAAAGTTCGTTCATTACGACAATCGAGTCATAACTATGGTATTTTTATTGCAAAATGACGCGTTTATGAGGAAATGGGTAGTAAGTTTAAAATTATTAAAAAAAAATATATTATGTGATGTAACTAAAAATTTATGGTTTTCGTAATTTTTCCTTTATCTATGCTATAAGACGTTGCTTCGTACCAAATTTTAAGATTCTGAGTTCACGGGAAGCACCCTGTAGGTTTTGATTCCCTTGCAAGTGTCGAAAATTTGCGGCATAAACGGCTGTATCTTTTGATTGCGTTGGCTTAAAAGTTTGATTTTTTCACAGCTTCAAGGGACAGTAGACCTGAGTAATTGATATAAATTTCAGCTTCATACCTCCACGCGTTCCTGAGAAAAAGGGTCTTGACAGACGGACGGACGGACAGACGGACAACAAAGTGATCCTATAAGGGTTCCGTTTTTTCCTTTTGAGGTACGGAACCCTAAAAACAGAAAATCACACATAGCACATTTAAATTAATAATAAAATTCGCAAAATATTAGTCAGTACATAACATATTATGATGTCAATCGAGTACATATTTGTCGGTAGTTATAATAGCATGTCAGGATTATATTATAATAGATGTCATAAATCAGTAACAAAAAAAAAAAACAAACAAAACACATTTGAAAAAATAATAATCAGAATATTAAAATTATAATGGTGAGTTATTGTTGTTATAATATAAAAAATGCTAATGATTATTATTTTTTTGTTTAAATAATTCCTCTACCGAATAGAAGTTTTTAAGTTTTAACCATTTAATTATTTCCTTTTTAAATTTGTTATATGACGTGAGTGGGGCGAAGTGCGCCATACTTTTTTTATAGATGACTTCTATGCAAAATAAACTTCTGTAAGAGTTCACCAATAATTATAAATTTAATTATTTAAGATTCTGTGATGTTTTGAGATTACGGTCCATGTCAAGTCAATGAAATCCAGCAATAAAATAATGAAATTTTTGCACGAAATCACAAACATGTACGATAGGCGCACTTTCCCGCAAAAACGGGGAAGTGCGCCTGGTGGAGTTAAAACGTATTTTCAAAGCATTAGATTAAAAAATAACACATTTTATAGTAGAGCATAAACAATAACACGCAGAAGTTTTTGTTTTTCTTTTATTGTCTCATCCTTATAGTATCTATAGCAAAAAAACGAATTTCGGGAAAGTGCGCCATATATTTGTAAATCAGGAGCTGTAAACATTTTTTTTCTGCTTAACTTTATCCTTGCTATGATAAGTATGACAATAACAATAGGCTTTAAGCAGATCTAAGGCAAGAAACTAACTTTTGAAGAGCTTTCTAAGGAATAGCAAGAAAAAGAAGTACGTCACGTTTTTTATTTATACGAAAGTACATTAGTACTTAGTGTTCTTTTGTAGTATTTTATTTTTAATACATATTTATTTGGAAAAGTTAAGTCAGTTAACTTCAATACTAATAAGTGGGGACGCCACGTCTTTTATAAGGATATTCTTAAGAGCTTGGTGACTTTACTACCCACATGAGAGAAATAAACATTAACAAGCATATTAGGAATTTCAGTTATTATTTATGGAATGGCACTTGAACTTCACTTACTTATGTGTACTTGAATTTAACTTACTTATACGTTGTATAGTTAGGCATACTAGGTATAATTTGCATATTAACTTAATTATTTTACAAACATAACCTTCCCAAAGAGAGTTAAAAATGCCACGTTTTAAAATGTTTTCAACCTCTATATTTCGGAGAAGTGCGCCATATACTCAATGATAGGGCGCACTTAGCCGACTTGCCAAATTTGAGGTAGAAATTTTTATCTGCTATAATTTTATAAAGTTGACTAGTTACAGCTGAAATAAAGTCAAAACCTAAAAATAAAATGTTTTAATTATTTTATTACTATATTTTCTTGTTGGAAAACATTAAGCTTCTTGCGATTTTTAACGATCACTTTCACGAGGTCAACTCTGCTTACCACTTTCAAAAACAGAAAAAAGAGATAGCGCATATTTCGAGTTTACAATTATAAAGCCATCTGTGGCTTTTACTCAGAACTATGTTTTAGTTTCCTACATCGATGTAAGATGTCGTTACTAGTATATTGTCAGCAGTTTACGATATATTTAAAGTAGGCGCACTTTTCCGGTAGGCGCACTTTTCCGGTAGGCGCACTTCGCCCCCTTCACCTTGGTAGATTTTTTATATGACTTGGTATAGCATTATATGCTTTAATGCACATGGCATAATATTGTCTCTGGTAGAATGAATTTTTCGGGATGACGTCAAGCACTAGCCTGTCTGGATTTCTCTTATTTCTAGGGTATATGTCACGTGCCTTTTTAAAGGTTTTATTATTTATTTTTACATAATTCACTAATTCATAAATGTACATGCTCGGTAATGGCATTATATTTAATTTTAGAAAAAGTGGTTTACAGGACTCGTATGGTGACTTACCACAAATAACTCTTACACATTTTTTTTGGGCGATGAAAACTTTGTTCACATCCGTGGAATTACCCCACAGTAATAGGCCATACCTTAGGACTGATGCTACATATCCATGATAGGCTGATAGGACTGTATGCATCGATGCCACTTGTTTGAGTTTACTAAGTACAAATACAAATCTATTTATTTTACTACATACGAATTCTATGTGGGCCTTCCAATTCAAGTTCTCATCAATATACAAACCAAGGAATTTTGTATGTGTCACCTTTTCAATACTCTCATTTTCATATGTAATTGTCCCACAGATGGCGGGCTTAGTCCTATAATTTTTAAATTCAATGAAATTGGTTTTAGTTAAATTTATATTTAAGTTATTGTTAGTCATCCAGGTGATTACAGTTTGAATTAAATTATGCATGTCAAGGTAAGTATTATTGTCATTATTTATTAGTATGGATATATCATCTGCAAAAAGGGTACAATTATAATTTGTTATGTCAGGAAAATCGTTAATATAGAGCAGGAACAGGAGTGGGCCAAGAATACTCCCTTGGGGTACTCCTACTTTATTAACTCTACATTTAGATTTCACGGCGGTTAAAATATTTTGGTTAATAATAGTCATAATTTCAGTATACTGTTCTCTATCAGATAGATATGATTCTAACCAGTTTAAAGCAAGACCTCTGATACCCAGGTTGCTAAATTTCCTCAGCAGCACTTCGTGAGACACGAAGTCAAAAGCCCTTGACATATAAAAAAAAATGCATGTTGTTGACTTCCTGTCATTTAAGTATTTAACTATATTTAATACTAATTTGGATGCTGCTGTGATAGTGCTTTTATTACTTTGGAAGCCGAATTGTTCTTGTTTAATTATATTATGCTTTTCTATGAACGTTGTTAGTCGCTTGCACATTACTTTTTCGAAAATCTTTGACAAAACAGGAATAAGTGTTATTGGACGATAATTTTGTAAAAGTGACTTATCTCCTTTCTTATACAACGGTTTTACTACCGACGTTTTGAAAAGATCTGGAAATTTTTGAAAATTGTAGGTTCTGATGAAGGATCTGATAACAAAGTTTGAAAAATTCCTGCATCTAATAAATTTAAATCTCTCATCAGAGTATCTGTACATGGAAGATTAAAATAAAACTGTTAGGAAAATTTTCACAAAGGCTTTATGATTAAAATAGAATCCAAAAAAAATATTTTTAGAATTTTTTATTAAAAATTAAAAGAAACTACCGAATGAGGGTTGTACTAGTTTGATCTCTGGGTCAATTCTCCTAAATAAAACCTGCATTAATACAATTCCATAAGTCCCAATACGCTAAAACTGTCAAAAGATATTCTCGTAACGTTAAATCAACATGAAACGCTCTCATTGGTCGAAACTTCATTAAATTAGTTCACGATAACATTTCGCTTCACTTACAACTTACAATCAGAATCAGAAATGTTTATTTCAGGAAATTGGTACATATAGGTGTTACATTGTACATAATAGATCACAATTTCAGCCCCTAGTACCTTATACAGTCAAAGTAAAATGAAAGTCTACTTTAAATACAAGAATTGATATTCTGGGTGAATACATAGACTACTTTTTATCACGGAAAAAGTTACGGTTCCTGCGGGATTTCTTTTTGCGCGTACGAAGTCATGGGAAACATATAGTCTAGAAATAGTTCATTAATGTAGGTACTCTGTAGGTAGTTTAAAAAAATACATAGGTAACGTTTCAGTAAGCGATTGTCGATTACTTATGGCATTTTTGACGTGTAGGGGGCCATCCATAAATTACGTCACACGAATTTCATGATTTTTGACCCTCTCCCCCGTCCTTGTCAGAGCTGGTCACATTTGAGAGAACCCCCCCCCCTCCCTAGTGTGACGTCATTTTACAATTTACATCTAGAAATAATTATTGAATTAAAACAGCAGTTCTACAATTTGTTTTATTTCATATTTAAATTATTACCATTTTTTTTACTTAACACTTACATTAAAATAGATTTTGAAATGTGACGTCACAAAATTTAGGATCCCTCCTAACCCCTTGTCACACAATGTCTGTGACATTCTTCGTCCACCCCTTCCCTTCCCCTTAACGTGTGACGTAATTTATGGATGCCCCTAGTGCATAGATAGTTGTGACAAATTAAATACCTAACATTTACTTTAACAAAAAACTTTTAAAAATAATTATTACCTACTTGTTTACCTAATTAATAGTATTAAGAAAATAGCAAAGTTCACGCAATAAGCTCTATGGTGTCAAAAAACACTCCAAGAACTTTACCAACATAGTGTTTTAACGCCATTTCAATTCTTTAAGCAGCGAACTGTGCTATTTACCTACTTGAAAATATGGTCAATATTAAAAGTAAGTGGTGATTATAATGATAAAACATTTCATAATATTATGTAAAGTCTGGCGTCTGCAGCTGAAATCCACAGAATATGAAATCCACATGAAAAGACAAGTTCATTTTGATTAAACAATTCTTAAGTATCATGAAAATGGCAAAAGTGTTCTTTTATCTCGAACATACAAAATGGAACTCCATTTCTTTAACTCGCAAGTATTCATGACATTTATTCATTTTCAATTTCGCAAATCCAACGCACAAATAATGTTCAAAGGCTGTCTTGCGTTGTTTGCAGTAAAAACGGAAATGAACTGTCTTTAATAAAGGTTGTGTAAATAAACGAAAGCTCGTTCGGTTTTACGAATATCATATTTTAATATATTAACACGTAAAGCGAAAACTTTGAGTACATTTTTATGAGAATTGAGCGTTCGGAGGAGTATAAAATTAGGCACAGTTAAACTTTATGCGGAGAAAAGTGGATAGAAAACCATTTTTTTTAATAGTGCTAAGAAACACATAAAATTACACAGACTACCTCACTCCTACCATGTTTGTATTTTTAGTAGGTATTGGTTTGACACAAATGGACTCCATCTTATTCATATTCTATAGACAAAAACCTTCATATTTTTATGAACGCAAAAGAACGCTAGAAAGGATGAAAAATTAAAATTTTTAATATGAATTATGGTCTTATATCGACCACAGTAAGATCTCTAGTCTAATATAATATAGGCAGGTGTTTTAGACCACTATTTGGTACTCAGTAATAATTTATAAATATTATTTATTACTAGCTGTTGCCCGCGGCTCCGCCCGCGTAAATATAGTTTTTTCGCGGTCACGGATAAAAAATAGATAAAAACAATCCTTGATGCGGATTATATTATATCATGGTAAAATTTCAGCTCGATCGGTGCAGAACTTTTCGAGTTTTTGAAGCGTACACAAACCAACATAACATTTTTGTAAATATAGATTGGGTCTTAGTAAGAACTAAATAATATAAGCAAGTTACCATGGGCGTAGCCAGGGGGGGGTTTAGGGGGTTCAAACCCCCCCCCCCCCTGGCTACCCCCCGAAATCGGCCGGCTGGTCCATGTGGATAACCCATATACAGAGGCATATTTAGAAATTTTGCGCCCGAGGCCAATTAAAATAATTGGCCGCCCCAATAACCCTATATGAAAGAAGATTTTTTAAAGTTATTTTGGAAAAAAAAAATCAACAGCCTAAAACAGAACTTTAATGCTACTTTATCTATGTGTTTATGTTAAATGCGTTCAAACTGAGAAAGCGAGCGAATGTTTTTACGCTTTAACCTGTTAAAATCTTTTATACTTTTTATACTTTTAAAGCCCTGAAAGAATGTTGTACTTTAAAAAAACAATAAAATCAATAGCCTAAAACAGGGTTCGCGAACCTATGGCACGCGTGCTATCGAATCCTCGAACGTATAGCATGCGACACAATATTTTAGGCACGTCACTGATCACAAAATTTTGTAATTATGTACTACGAAAAAATAGTGAAATACGTATTAGGTATATGACAAACCTAACATAATAAGTTATTTGTCATCTATTTTGCAACATCAGAAATGACACTAATTTTACTTTAATTTAAATTATAAAATTATCCTATTTTCACTTCAAATTTTAAACCCTAAAACCCTGTGAGGGTTTTAGGGTTTAAAATTTGAAGTGAAAACAGATTTAACCTATTAAATAGGAAAAAAATTTTGCTCGCTCGCTTGCGTTTAACATAAGGAACATATTATATTATTAAGTAGCGATGTTCTGTTTTAGCCAGTTCATTTTATGATATTTTTTCGAAGTTCACCATTATTCAGTGTTTAAGTTTAACGATTGAATAGATTTTAACCTATAGAATGGGAAAACAATTTTGCTCGCTCGCTTCGCTCACTAGTGTTTAGCATACAGAACATATTACTATAAAATTTAGTACCGACATTCAGTTTTAGGCTTTTGATATTTGTATTTTTCGAATTACACAGTCTTTCAAAATAAACCCTGAAACAGGTAAAAACGAAAAAAAAAAAAACTGGGCGCCCGTTATTCTATGCGCCCAATAGAAAAATAAAAAAATAAAAATCTTTTTATTCAGAATAAAAAAACAAGGTTTTGTTTTCCGAACGTCAAACAAAAAAAAAATAGAAGAATTACAATTACCACCGGTTCGGAACCCTAACCCGGCGAGAAGAACCGGCGTAAGAAACTCGCGCGGGTGCCACCTTTTAGTAAAAAGGATAGCCAAAATTGTTCTTTAAAAAAAAATACATGTATACAATACAATAACAAAAAACATGTAAACAAAAAAAAAATTACAATATATTACAGTACAAAAGTACATTGTATAACTAGTTAAAACTGAAATTGCCTCATAGGGTCATCTTATTCCCAGGGTGTGCTGTCCTCAATGAAATCTTTAACTTTATAATAACCTTTGGCACACAAATGTCTTTTAACTACTTTTTTAAATTTATTTATTGACAAATTTTTCACATTTTCTGGGAGTTTATTATAGAAACGTATACACTGACCTTTAAAAGAATTGTTTATTTTACTGAGTCTAGTCACTGGCACAGCCAGCTTGTGCTTATTCCTAGTATTGATGTTATGTTGGTCACATTTTTTATCAAATTCATTACTATATTTTTTTACATACATAACATTATCAAAAATGTATTGTGAGTATACAGTCAGTATCCCTATTTCTTTAAATTTTTCTCTTAGGGAGGCGTATGGGGACATCTTATAAATAGCTCTAATAGCTCGCTTCTGCAGCACAAAGATAGAATTAATGTCGGCGGCATTGCCCCATAAAAGGATACCATAGGCCATTCTGCTATGGAAATAACTAAAATAAACTAACCGTGCCGATGCTTCGTCAGAAATTTGTCGAATTTTTCTGACTGCAAATGCTGCAGAACTGAGACTATTCGCCAGGTTAGCAATATGTGGACCCCACTGTAATTTAGAATCTAATGTTATACCTAGAAATACAGTTGAGTCCACTGGGTCAAGTTTAACATCATTCAATAGTACGTTGGTTTGTGCATGTCTCACATTTGGTAAACTAAACTTTAAACATTTTGTCTTAGATGCATTGAGAAGGAGATTATTACTACCAAACCAATTTACTATTTCAGAGAGAGCATTATTTACCCTGTCATAGTCCGACTGCTGTCGCTTCACTTTAAAAATAAGTGAAGTATCGTCAGAAAATAACACTATCTCTAGTATATCTTTAACAAGAAAAGGCAAATTGTTTATGTAGATCAGGAGGAGGAAAGGACCTAAAATGGACCCTTGCGGCACTCCTAAATCTATTTTGGCTCCCGATGACATCTTGCCATTCACTTCAACCCTTTGTGTCCTGTTACTTAAATAAGATGTTAACATTGTAAGTGATGTGCCCCTTACGCCATAGTGGTCTAGTTTCCTGATCAACGTAGCATGCTCTACACAATCAAAAGCCTTAGAAAGATCGCAAAATATACCTAGTGCATCCTGCGATCCCTCCCAGGCTTCATATATACTACTAATAAGGCTAATGCCTGCATCAGTCGTAGATCGACCTTTAGTAAAACCGAACTGCTTGTTGTGTAACAATTTATTAATATTGAAATGAGCCAATAGTTGTTGTAAAATAATTTTTTCAAATATTTTACTAAAGGTCGGTAGTATTGAAATAGGTCTATAATTAGCTGGATCAGATTTGCTTCCAGCTTTAAAAAGAGGTAATACTTTGCTATGCTTCATTAAGTCAGGAAACTTACCAATCTCTATACAATTATTAAAGATAAACGCTAGATGAGGTGCAATGATGTCAACTATCGATTTAATAATTCTTACGGACATACCCCACATGTCCGCAGTATTTTTTACATTTAATGAGTTAAATGTGTTAATAATATCACGTGACTCAATTTGTCTAAAATGAAAGTTGACCTCACATTTTTTTACATTATATTTAAGTAATGATTCAGCAGCTGCGGGTGAAGACTTTAGATTTTTTGTAGTAGGTATACATTATATTATAAAATAATACTATTTCCACAGTCTTGTAGGGTTTAAAGTTTGAACAGATTTAACCTATTAAATAGGAAAATATTAGCTCGCCCGCTTCGCTCGCTCGCGATTAACATAAAGGGCATTATATTATTTATTACCGATGTTCTGTTTTAGCCGGTTGATTTTATGGTATATTTCCGAAGTTTACCGTTATTCAGTGTTAATATTTTAGTTAAACATTTGAACAGATTTGAACGTTTGAACCTATAAAATAGGAAAAAAAAATTGCTCGCTCGCTTCGCTCGCTCGTTTTTGGCTTAAAAAACGTATTATAAAAGTTAGTACTGACGTTTAGTTTTTGACTATATATTTCTATTTTTTCGAATTACACAGTCTCTCAGGGTTTAAAGCTTAAACAGGTAAAAACGAAAAAAAAAAGTTCTAATGTGCCCAGGGCCTCTAATAAGTTAAAGGCGGCCCTGGTTATTTATTGTACTTGTAGTCGTTTTATTTTCTTGAACCCCCCCCCGAAACTAAAACCTGGCTACGCCCATGCAAGTTACTATAATGGAGAAAATTATACAAAATTGGTAAAATATTGTCAAGGCGCTCGAAGTCAGGCAATTTATTCTCCGTCTGCAGCAGCTTTTATAAAATACTTTGTTAATCTGTGCGAGGGTGATGAAAATGTAATTGGGTATTTTGCTGCACGTAAAAATTTAGTATTTGACATTGGAAATGTCTTTTCGTTCGCTTCAGTGTAAGCTTCGCAATTTATAAGTCGAAGAGTTGAGAAGATATGATATTTAAGAAAAGCTCAAAAAACGCGCATTCAGAAGAGCTGTAAGGTGCAAAAATGATTATTCGCGAAAGTCAAAAACGAAAAAGTTATGGCCGAAATAGTGAAAAAATATTTTTTCCGAATTTTTGATTTTGGCGCTCGATATTTTGGAAACGAAGAATGATATCAAAAATTTGAGAAAAAATCCTCTGGACAGTTAAGCCAGCTACAATTTGAGCCTAAAATAAAGACGATTGGGTTAAGGGTTTGCCCTATAGCAAAGAATATATATTACTAACGTACCTATAGTCTAACCGTTTTGCGATAATATTTTTTCGAATTCCGTAGGTCCATTTCCAACGTGCTCGATAGTCGTGTGAGCAGTGAAGCACGAAATCTATATTTTTTTAAACATTTACTAATAATTATTAGGTACTAGCTTTTGCCCACAGCTCCGCTCTCGTAAATATCCCGCGCCCGCAGGAACACTGTACTTTTTCGCGATAAAAAATATCGCATATCCTTTCCCGGGATTCAAAGTATGTTTATACCAAATTTCATAAAAATCGGTTCAGCAGTTAAAGCGTGAAGAGGAAACATACAGACAGACACTTTCGCATTTATAATATTAATAATAAAAAAAAAAGTATAGATTACAATTTGATACAAGTAAAAATAATATAGATTATAAGATGTGTGGTTTTGTAATTAGATACATTTCAAAGACACAAAAAGTTATAATATTTTTTTACAACATAAGTGTAAAGAATTTATAATATTAATAGTTAACCTAATAAGTTTTCTTTCATCAAATACAACAATATTTACTTTGGTGAGTATGAACTGTGTTGTGTAATGTGTTGCGTATATAAGGTTCGGTAAAATCAATTACGCATATTTTGGGCATATGATCTGCTGCTTATGTAAACACATTTAAGCAGAAAAATAATTGTCATACTCGAAAAATTTTTTTTTTCTTTATATGGGCGAGCTTGCGTTTTGCGGAGAGTCACCCATACAAGATATGATTTTTTACTTTGTGTATGACAATAATTTTTTTGCCTAAACGTCTTTATATAAGCAGTGGATCATGTGCCCGAAGTATTCGTAATTGATTTTCGGAGACCTTATATATATGTGAGCATGACCATACATTTCGTAGCAACTTACAAGCGTGTGACGTCACATGTAGGTATACGCCTTTTGTTCCAGGCGTTTTCAAAAGACTCACAAAAGTGCTTCAATTAATCCTCAGTTTCTTTGAAAGTGTTGATTTTAAGTATATTTCTTATTCAGGGCACTATTCATATTTTATGTAATAAAAAAATCATAGGGAAAATATCGTATTATACTTATAAGTTATAACATATTATCGTCTTAACAATATTTTAACATGAACATATTTTGTTATGCGATATTTTAACCAAAAACTACTTTCATCCCCTAATTTAAGGGATTAGAGGATAAAGGTTACAATTTTGATAATTATTATGTTGGTTGTGTACTAATACAATCTAGCGTAGGTACCAAATTTTAGCTTTCTAGGACATTCGGAAGTACGATATAATTTTGTTAATCATCAGTGAGTCAGTAACGAATTCAGGGATTTTTAGATATCAATAAAATCTTAAAGTTATGAGGGTTCAAACAAACGATGAAACGCTTCGAGAAAAGGTGATCTGGTAGTGCCCTTGCGCCTCGCTTGGCATGTATAAATTACATACTTACGAGTATTATATTGCCCGCGACTTCGTGGGCGCAATAGGAAATCGCAGGTGGACCGTACATTTTTTCGAGGAAAGAAGTAGCTTATGTTCATTCCCGTGGTCAACTCTATTTCTGTTTCAAATTTAATCAAAATCGGTCCAGCACTTTCGGAGCAATGCAAACAAACAAACAAATATTTCCTCTTTATAACATAAGTATAAACTAGCTTCCGCCTGCGTAAATAGAGTATCCCAGGGGAACACTGTACTTTTTCGGGATAAAAAATGTAATGTTCCAGAGCGTGAACTACTAAGTATAGTCTATACATCTATACATACATACATACATACATACAGATAAATAAAATTGAAGTGTCTGTTTGTAACTTCAAATGAACAGCTTTTCACATAATGCATCTGAAAGTACGTTCGGTACTTACAATAAAATACCAAGTTTTTTAATTTTTGTCTGTCCGTCTGTCTGTCTGTCTGTCTGTTTGTTCCGGCTAATCTCTGAAACGGCTAGACCGATTTTTACGAGACTTTCACAAGCAGATAGCTGATGTTATAAGGTCTAACATAGGCTACTTTTATTTTAGAGTTCCGTTAAAAAATAGGGTTCCGCTTCCGTTAGTTCTGCGCAAACGAAGTTGCGGGCTTCAGCTAGTCTAAAATAAAAATCTTTTCAATTCCATTTCAAATGCAGATCTTTTCAAAAGCATTCTATTGGGAATAGGCTATCGATGTAAAAGTTCGGGTGAAAATTGAAGTCTGAGCCTATACGAAAGGTTTTTAACGTTTGTATAGACTGAATAGACCGGCGCATATCGAATCCAGGGAACTTTAACAAAGCGAACCAATTTGTTTTAATGTGTTCGATGCTTTAAACATACATCGAATGTAGTTTAAAATGTATGTAATTTGAATTTGTAATTTTAGTTTTAAAGTTACAGTTATTGTTGAGTGACGTAATCGAGTAATTAAAATGGATTACGTGAGTTGATGAATTTTTTATCTCTCGTCAATTTCTTTTCAAAATTTGTGATTTTAGTTTATTTGTATTTATAGTTTTTATGTGGCGTATAAGATGATTTATTATAATGAGTACTATTAATGCCGCTAAGTATAAAAATTAATAGTCATGTAGTTTTTATCCGACAACGGCGAAGCCAAAAGGAAGGGTATTACTTTTGGTAGTCTATATAATATGTATGTATGTATTTTTTCCATCGTAGTACCTTAACTACTGAATAAGGTGTCAATAGACTAGAACAGTCTCCGTGGTCTAGTGGTTCGAGCATTAGCTCTCGACTCGGAGGTCGTGGGTTCGATTCCCACAGGGGAACAACAAAAAATGTTGTTTCCAATGCAGGCTGATCACCTGATTGTCTGACAAGAAAGATGATCCATGCGTCGGATGGGCATGTAAAAAGTCGGTCCTGCGCCTGATCTCTCGCCAGTCGTGTCGGTCATCCGTCCCACTGGGTTACGAGAGTAAAAGGAAGAGAGAGTGCTCTTGTGTACTGCGCACACACTTGGGCACTATAAAAATTACTCCTGTGTAAATGGCCTGGTTTCAATGAAACCGGCCACCGTCACCGAAATCGGTGTGGGAGTTATTAATAGACAGGTCATAACAGCCGGGGTAACATAGGCTATATAGTTTACGTATTTGGGTTATTATTTTTTTTGTATAAATTTTTATTTATAAAAAAAATCGTTATTTTGAGGCATAAATAAAAAAAAAAGTCAGAGTACAGTCATTAGTAAAAAAATAATGTCAGCTACTCTGCAGATATATAGAAAACAACAAGCCTATTACAGTCACTAGAGAATGTACTCACTTCCAACATTATAATTAACAAACTTAATTAATTATATAATTATATTATACTAGCTTTTTCCCGCGGCTTCGCCAGCGCAAATGTTATATAACATCCCACAAGAACATTGTACTTTTTCGGGATAAAATAGCCTATGTGTTAATTCAGAGCTCAACCTACTACCATACCAAATTTCATCGAATACTGTTGAGTAGTTTTTGCGTGAAAGAGTAACAAACATCCATCCATACATCCTCAAGAACTTTCACATTTATAATATTAGTAGGAAGTGATTATCAGTTGATCGCGGTACTAATTAGTGAACATTAGTCAGCGAACATAACGCTAACATTAGGCTTAATGTTAGCCTAAAGATTACCGATACACATTAGTGCAACATGTATTCTAGATTATCACTAGATTTATTTACAAAATTTAGTAATAATCTAGAATATATATTGCACTAATGTGTATCGGTAATCACAGGCGAGGCGTGCATACAAGCCGGCTTTCCTTATGAATATTACTTTATATGTATTATTAAATATACCTATATTAATTTTTAAAATACGGAATTGGTTCGTCACATAGTTAAGTTTTTATGGGTGCATTGTACGCAAAATATTGTTTAGATTTAGTTTTTTTTTTTTTTATGAAATATGGGGGCAAACGAGCAAACGGGTCACCTGATGGAAAGCAACTTCCGTCGCCCATGGACACTCGCAGCATCAGAAGAGCTGCAAGTGCGTTGCCGGCCTTTTAAGAGGGAATTGGGTAATAGGGGAGGGTAGGGAAGGGAATAGGGTAGGGGATTGGGCCTCCGGTAAACTCACTCACTCGGCGAAACACAGCGCAAACGCTGTTTCACGCCGGTTTTCTGTGAGCCCGTGGTATTTCTCCGGTCGAGCCGGCCCATTCGTGCCGAAGCATGGCTCTACCACGTAAAGTATTTAAAATATGACGTATATTAGGGACATACACAAGGGAAGCCGGCTTGTATACACGCCTCGCCTGTGCGCACGGAGTCGCGGGTAACATCTAGTATATAATAAAGAAGAAAGGTTTGTTTGTCTGTTTGCATCGAATAGGCTCCGAAACTGTTGTACCGATTTTGATGAAATTTGGCACATATATAGAGAAGACCACAGAGAAGGACATAATATGCTACTTTTTTGCGGCAAAATGTACGGATCCCGCCAGATTTATTTTCGACGAAGTATGAATTTAGTGAAAATCTATTTATGTGAAATTCCAAATAGACACTTCAGTTTTATTTATTTATAAAGATGAATAGTATATAGTCCGAATGTCATTGTTTTCTATACACTCTACATTAGCTCTACATAGTACATACTACAAAAAGTAATAGAACACTTATATAATTTTGTAAATAAATTTTGAGGTTTTTGCCAATTATATAAATTAGAGGTAGCTATTGGGAAATGAATGTTTTGCATCATAGGCAAAACCTTAACCGTCTTTCTGTATTTGAGTTGAAAAACGATGGGTTTTTATCCCAAACTCCAGGGTAAGCGCTTGAGGGTATAGGGTAGTAATAAAACAAACAGTTTACGCGGCCACTTCAAACAAAGGATTTGTTTCGATGGTGATTCGATTATTACATATTTGCAACTGAGGGTTGGCACTGGCTTGAAATTGTGAGTTTAGGAGAGCCACGCTTCCATAAACATATATACCTACAGGGTATTTTTTCAAAGACTATACAATTTTTTACAGGAGGTTCGTATAACCTATAGGAAGTATAACAGATAATTCGAATAAAAACATATATTATTTTCAAAAAAATTATAATTTTATTTAAAAAAAAAAACAGAAGTTGTGGAAAATGCGGAAGTCATACGTAAGAAATTTTACTACGCAAGCACACAAGCGTCAGATTCGACACTTAGTTCAGGCGCAGGTCCGACTTTTTACATGCCAATTCGACACGTCATTTTTCTTGTCAGACAATCAGGTATTGTCCTAACCAAACTTGGAAACAACATATTTTTGTTGTTCCATGCGAGAATAGAACCCACGACCTCTGAGTCGAGAGCCAAGCTCTAACCACTAGACCATGGAGGCTGTTACATTAATATCAATATGCCAAGACAGGCAACGCTCCGTATTCGCAAGTTTACAACAGCGAAGAGGGATACAAAAAGGCTGCGAATTTTGTGATATTTTTTTCCTCGTTTCTCTAAATAAAGACGACGTTGTCTTAATTGCTTTTTCAGGGTTTCGTGGTACACGTCTCGGAACCCTTATGGTTTCGTCATGTTCTAGATGTACCTACGGTTAGTGCAAGAAAGATTAAACTTTGCATGGATAGGCGTATTTACCACGCCGACAAAGTGCTAAAATAAAATCACGAAAAACGCTTTTTTGGGTGCTTCCTCTACATCTAAAGTGAAGATGATTAATTTTCACGCATTCTTTTAAAAAAATGAGAGGTTACTAAGACGATTTTTTATTTAAGTATCCGTTTGCTAGATATTGAGCTTTAAAGCACATTCCCCCTCCCCCCTCTAAAAGCTAAACAGCTGGCTCGAAAAATCTGAAAAAATTCACGATAGTAGTCCGTGTAATAAACTTTGAGAAAAAAACCATAACGGCTTAAGTAACTTTATTATTTCAGAAGTTATTGAGACTTAACTTGTGAAATGCGCTTAATTGAAAACTTTATACAAGAATAACGAAATAATAAGTAAACATTATAAATATTGGTATAATGGCAAAGAATATAATTATATTACTAACGTAATAATATATTCTTTGCCATGATAATGGTGCGAAAACGTACGTGCGCGAACCCTACTCACACTTGACCGATTATATCTATACTTCTATACTAATATAATAAAGAGGAAAAGTTTTTTGTTTTTTTGGTTGTTTGTTTGTTTGCACTGAATAGGCTCCGCAACTACTAGACCGATTTTGATGAAATTTGGCACAGGTGGAGAGTAGACCACGGGGAAGGATATAGACTACTTTTTATTGCGGAAAAATGTACGATTTCTGTGAAATTAACTTTTGCGCGCACGAATTTGCGGGAAACATCCAGTTCTAAATAAAGTCTCGTCCTAATTACTTTTTATTTTCCGATTGACTGTATATATTTTTTGTAAATTATTTTTCAAGTGGCAACCTTAGTACAACGCGTGGACCTCTATAAATTCTGAAAATCCCTACTCCGAAGCAAAGCTAATAAATTTAGATAAGTTTTCCATGATAACTGTTTACAGAATATCTGTTACGAGCACTCTGTATATACAAGTTATTTACTTAGAACGTCATGGGGACACATGGTGGCCGATATCGCGTACGAACTTTTTTGTATCGTTTCCGACAAGGGTTTTGCTTTTTTCCCTAAAATATAATAATTACTAGATTTTGTCCCGCAACTTCGTACGCGCAAAAAATTCCGTACGTTTTGCCGCGATAAAAAGTTGATCAAGTGACCTCTATCATACCAATTTTCATTTTTTTTTAAATCTTTGGGCTTGAGAGACAGTCAAACATACTGACATAAATACAGTATAATAATAACGCTGGACGCTTTAAACCACGTCAATCTGATCCCGTGGTAAGTTCTCGAGGAACTTGTGTTACGGGTACCAGACAACGGAAATATATTTAATACTTTTATACTATACACATATTTAAGATTTTTATTATATTATACACATATTTAATACACATCCATGACCCAGGAACATAGAAAAACTTTTTATTCCTTCGGCGGGTTTGAACCCGCGACCCCCGGCTTGAGCACCAACACGCTCAACCAACTGAGCCACAGAGGTCGTCGAAATCCGAAAGTATCCATGTATAGCATAAAGTACCACACCAAATATCAAAATCCGTTCAGTAATGTTTGCGTGAAAAAGTCACAACATCATACATCCATATATCCTCACAAATTTTCTCATTTAGAGTCTGTTGTTATTCATAACTTATTCGGCAGTATTGTCGCTGCTTACTTAAAATGAGCAAAATGACAAATGATAAATGACAAAATACTCCAAATAAGCTATCTGCCGTTTATCAGTAGAGTGTGAAACACGCACTTAAAAATATGTAAGAGTAGAATTAATATTATATAGAGACTAGCTGTACCCAATAGACGTTGCTCTGTCTTATCTGTGAACCGAAAATTGAAATAAATAAATTACTCTCCAACAACTACACCTGCAACCTACACCTACCTCACTACCTACACCTACTACCTAGTACCTACCCATATATCCTACATATAACTGTAAAAACAAATTTTGTATTAGTACATTTTTATAAACTTAATAAGAGTAATTGCGTGAAATATTAATTTTGGAATATGGGTTTATTTGTAGAGAATATTGGAATGATGGGAACTAAAACCACATAAAGGATCAACGTCGACTTAACCAACCCTGTATATATAAACTTACTCCATAACAAGATGGCATTGTTATGAAAATGCAACAAAACAGAGGGAAAATTAATAAGAAATCACCAAAAGTAGGGCAGGAACCCGCTGTTTTATAGAACATATTTCACAGATATTATTGAACTTTCTTCCAAAGAACTATTAGCGTTATGTATATTCTCTTTCCTTGTTTATCTTATCTTATATTTTCTCCAAAACTCCAAGACGTCTTCCCCGGTTTGTATCTACTTATGGGCTATGAATCGGCTAGCATGGTACCCTAATGATCGAAATTAGACCATATTTTAAATTTTTAAGTCTTTAAGATTAGAGTACTTTTCATGTCATCGAGTCTACTTTACGTTGATAATATGAAGATCGTAATTCATAAAATGACTGGTAGATGTCAGAAAATCATGAATTGATAGCTAGCATATTTCCAATTTACTTTTACACTGGAATGTAAAGGTTAAAGCCCCGACTCAATGGCCTGGCTTTATTTTTCTTCAACTCCTTACACATTAAACTAACACTATGTCAAAATTTCAAATTGCCTTATTTACATATTTTTTGGAATAAAAAAATCACTTTTCATAAATTTGTGTATTGGCATAGCCCCACTTCTGACCAGCCAGTCCTGCAGTCTCGTGTTGTGGGGTACAATAAGAGAAGTATTAGGACAAGGTTTCAGCTTGCCTCAAGCACCTGCTCTAAATTTCCTAGTAGCTCTCCATCTATTTGGGCAAACATTTGTATATTAATATTTTATAGAGGTTAGTTTGTTTGCATGCAATTAATAGGCTCCGAATCGATACGATCTACCAATTCACCAGCCAGCCAGCCAGCCAACAAACCAGCAAAATAATAATAATAATAAATCCCCACACCGATTTCGGTAATGGTGGCCGATTACATTGAAACCAGGCCAGTTACGCAGGAGTAATTTTTACAGTGCCCAAGTGTGTGCGCAGTACACAAGAGCACTCTCTCTTCCTTTACTCTCATAACCCAGTGGGACAGATACCGACACGACTGGCGAGAGATCAGGCGCAGGTCCGATTTGTTACATGCCCATCCGACGCATGGATCATCCAGACAATTAGATGATCAGCCTGCATTGTCCTAACCAAACTTGAAAATAAAATTTTTTGTTGTTCCAATGCGGGAATCGAACCCACGACCACCGAGTCGACAGCTGAGCTCTAACCACTAGACCACGGAGGCTGTTACTAGCAAGGTACACACCATACGACACACATTTTAAACTCAAAAATAATACCAGACTTGGAACATGTTTGCTATCGATCTTAGGGAACTTAGTCCATCTTGTCAAATACATTTACAATTGTAAAATTAATAAATAACAAGTAAATAAAAGGCCGCCGAACCACTCAGTGTTGGTATTTTCAATCCTCCATTTTGTACACTTAAGACACACTTCTCTTTCCATTTCAAACATCGAGAATATTTGAGTTAATGTGTACCGAAATTTAAAAGGAACATTATATTATTATGTTCCGACATTTAAAAGGAAAGGTTTGTTCAAAAGATTTGTAAAAGTATTAAAGTGCTTGCGGGGAACAAGTTTTATTTGCTCTTTGAAACTGGAATATTTTCCGAATAACATGGTTATGTAACCACTTTAAATATCACTAGCGAGTAATTCGTTTGAAATGACATAGAAAGCTTGTTATACCTACTTTGGTCATGATTTATAGTGCTTAAGTTTTTGGTGTGTAAACAGAGGGGCAATTCTGCTAAATAAAACCTGCATTAATACAATTACAATCAAGTCCCGACACGCTTACACTCTCAAAAGGTGTTTTTATGAACGTTAAACCAACGTGAAATGCGCTCTGATTGATCGAAACGGCATAAAATCCGTTCACGGTAACATGTGACTACATTTACAAAACTAATGAAGTAAAATGAAAGTTACTTAAATACGAGAATTGAGGTTCTGATATGTAACGTAAGGGTCAACTCACATCGAAAATATGCGACGCGGCGCTGCATTTAAAAGATAGCTATTCAAAATGGAACTCTATTCATCACACAGGAAGATACAAGTTTCATTGTATATGTACAGTGGCAGCTCGTTGCAAGGCGCACGTGCAATGTATGACTGATGTCATATGAAACGTGTATTCATATAATTACAGAATCTAGAAGGGCGAACAGACAGACATACCATTTTAGAGTAAGGTTATGTTATTCATACATCGCGTCTGTCCTTTCCATATAAAAACGATGATAGACGTGTGCCATTAGCAGAATGGTTTTACTGTACAAATCTATGTATTTCGAAAATCGAAATCCCTTGTAAGGAGTAAACTCCCGTCTTATGTCGGAACTGACTCACACACTTTTATTTTTTACCCGACTACGGCGAAGCTAAAAGAAAGAGTAATGATTTTGGCAGCCTTTGTATGGATCCATACAAAAACTGCCAAATACTGCCAATACATGCAAATTTGATTCACCGTAGCGCCTATGCTAAGTGATCCGATTTCAATAAGTTAGGTGTCAATAGATATGAACCTTATAATAGCCCATGTAACATAGGCTATTTAATTTACACAGTCGAGGTATAGTTAAAATAATCTAGTTATTAGAAAAATGTAAACGATACGCCATTGTGTGTTTGAATTCATAAAATAAAATTTCCGGAGGAATTTTTTAAGCTTTAAAAGAAGTTTTCAATGTCTATTTTAATTTTCTTTGCCGATCTTAGCATCCGAGATTGTATTCTATAATAGTTAAAACCGAATTTTAATTTACTTTCCTTTCTTTTATTTTAGGCTTTATTTTTAATCTGCATTGAAGTGCGTATAAAACTGTATCTGTAGGTCGATTCTGATAATTAAATCTTACATTAATACAGTTTCAATGTAGTCTCGATATGTTAAAACAGCAAAATGGTATTCTCACAAACGTCAAACGTATTTTGATTGGTCTAAATTCCGAAAATAAGTTTATGATATCAAAACGATTAATTTCTAATTCAATAAAAGAAAAATGAAAATGAAAGTAAATTACGAGAATTGTGGTTCCTGATCACGCTTCTAGAATAATATTCATTTTGATTGCAATACAACCTGTATATTCTTTGACAGCCTCCGTGGTCTAGTGGTTAGAGCATTGGCTCTCGACACGGAGGTCGTGGGTTCAATTCCCGCATTGGAATAACAAAAAAATGTTTTCAAGTTTGGTTAGGACAATTGTCCTGATTGTCTGACAAGAAAGATGATCCATGTGTCGGATGGGCATGTAAAAAGTCGGACTTGCGCCTGATCTCTCGCCAGTCGTGTCGGTTATCCGTCCCATGACTGGGTTATGAAAGTAAAGGAAGAGAGAGTGAGCACTCTGTTGTGTACTGCGCGCACACTTGGGCACTATAAAATTACTCCTGCGTAACTGGCCCGGTTTCAACAAAACCGATTACCGTCACCGAAATCGGTGTGGGGAGTTATTATTATTATTCTTTGGCTCCATGTTGATTTATAACAAAAATATGAGAAGTTAATTTTGCTTTTAAGTCGAGGCGAGATTGAGCTAATCGGATAACCGACTTTTACTTTTTATGACAGGGGGACCCTAAAGTTTGTGAAAGCTTTTATCTGATTAGGTTTTTATTTGCTGAGATAAGATTTCTTGGTTTGTAATGGTTCAGTGGTGTTTTCTTCAGATTAATAATTGCTATAGATATATTCTTCAGATTAATAATTGCTATAGAGCAAGGCTGCTCAACCTTTTGAAGAGTCGGGCCAAACGGTGATTTCAGTCCTTAACGATGGGCCACTTACATTTCCTGTTTTAGTTATTCTCAGGACAAGCGCAATAAAATAAAGAAAATAAAATTGAATTATTGTTTAATAAGAACATAGAGTATCTTATTCTAAAATATAAATAAAGAAACAGAATTGAATTTAAATCTAGGGTAACTTTTTTATACAATTTATGTGATTTCTGCCATTTGTCTTTTAATAATTTACTTATGTTTGGTGACAAATCCACCAATGTATTTTTAAACCATACTTGCGCGGGCTACTTCAAATTCTTACGGGGGCCACACCGTGGCCCGCGGGCCTGGGGTTGAGCAGCCTTGCTATAGAGCATAGATACCCGGCTATTAGTAAAAAAAAAAACACAATGTTATGTCGTTCCTTATCCCAACTATTTATTATACTTACACTTATTAAGAGAAGCCCCGGATCTACGTATTTTTAGAACCGGAGCAAAAACTTGATAGTGGAAATTCAGGGGTTGGTAAAAAGTAAAAACTGCAAACTGACAAATGAGTAGCATTATTGTGATAATAATTGATAATATTAATCCTTTAATTTTAATAATTTCATTATCTATTAGCTAATAAGTTTATTTATGACAGTTATTTTTTTTTTATGAAATAAGGGGGCAAACGAGCAAACGGGTCACCTGATGGAAAGCAACTTCCGTCGCCCATGGACACTCGCAGCATCAGAAGAGCTGCAAGTGCGTTGCCGGCCTTTTAAGAGGGAACTTAAAAGGCCGGAAAAAGGAAACTACTTACTTTATGACAGTTATATTATCAGTTGCTTCATATTTTACTTCATCTCATCTCATTGTCGCAGTCGCACGTTGTACTTCACCTATCATTAGAACTCATTTTATCTTTAAAAAACATTGTTTGTATTGTTTTTATATTGTACCAAATGTTGTTCCATTGGTATTCACCAATGGAAGAACAATAAAATAAATAAATAAATGACATAAAACAGAAACACATAAAATATATAAGGTCTCCAAAAACCAATTACGGATATTTCAGGCACATGATCCATTGCTTAAGTAAAGACGTTTAGGCAGAAAAATAATTGTCACACTCAAACTAAAAAAATCATCTCATAATATATGGGTGACTATCCGTAAAACGCAAACTCGCCCATATAAAGATTTTTTTTTCCGACGTCTTTATATAAGCAGTAGATCATATGCCAGAAGTATGCTTAATCGATTTTACCAAACCTTATAATATAATTATGACCAGAAAATACTACTACGGCGTGCTATCTTTTCTGCAAAAGAATCTATTAGCTCCTCAAAGTCCGTCGCATAGGCAGTTTTGTTAGCATGCGTTCATAAATCACTTAGCGTGTGTATCACTATTTTATTTCGAATTCTTGTCTCAAGAATTTGGTGCCCCCATGAAATTGCCGCCCGGAGCAAGTGCCTCGGTTTGCCCCCTTTAGATCCGGGGCTGATTATGAGTGCCACAAATTCGTAATTCCAACCAGTGCCGGTTTTAGCATTACCAGCGCCCTGGACGAGTTCTAAATTAAAAGAAGAAGAAAAAATCTTACACTAAAACTATAGTTATGCGAATGTAGGTGCTCCTATGAACATAATAACATTATTATTTTTTTATTTTTACGCCGAGAAAATGCTCTTCCGCATCCAGCGAGTCCCACATACCCGCGGCAGGCATCCCCCTGCCGCGGGTATGTGGGACTCGCTGCTGCCCAAAGATGGTAAGTGGAAGCAGCCTCTACCCAAAAGTGGCCCTTTTAGACCCCCTGGTCCCGTGGTAAGTTCTCGAAAAACTTGTGTTACGGGTACTAGAACAACGGAAATATATTTAATACTTTTATATAATACACATATTTAAGATTTTTATTATCTATAGATACTAATATTATAAATCTGAAGATTTTGTTTGTTTGTTTGAATGCGCTTATCTCAGGAACTACTGGTTCGAATTGAATTGAATATTTTTGTGTTGGATAGTTCATTTATCGAGGAAGACTATATAACTTCATGCTAAGAAGGCTATATAACTTCATGCTAAGCTCAATGCGAGCGGAGCACCAATCAAGAATGTTTTAAAATCGGGGATTTTTTCCTTTTGAGAGCTTTCGCTGCGTTCGCGAAACGGTTAAAGTTTCAATGAGATTTCAATGAGTATTTTAGAAGATATCGCAGTAATAAAATAATATAGCGGGCAATAATCATGTACGGCGCGCAGCGGGCAGTGAGGCAGTCGTGAGGGGGAAGCGCCTCTCATTCTACGTAAATAAAGTCGCGGGTAACTTTTAGCGATATCCGAAAGTAATTGTTCCACGCGGGCGAAGTCGCGGGCAAAAGCTATTATACATATATTTAATACACATCCCACCCACCCCATGACCCAGGAACACGGAAAAACTTTTTGTTCCTTCGGCGGGTTTCAAACCCGCGACCCCCGGCTTGAGCACCAACATGCTCAACCACTGAGCCACAGAGGTCGTCGTAGTTTAACAAAGTTATAGTTACAAAAAGTTATGAAACGTTAAATAAATCCTGGGGGGGAGCTACGCGTGACCTCGAACCTGACTTTACCGGACCGGCACTTATCCTTAAACTTTTCATTGAAGATGTTCATTATTAGTTTGAATTCTACCCCCACTATATTAATTACTTTGAAAAACATTGTTACAAGCTATTTAACTTTAGAGGAGTTAACATTTATTGACTTCTTAATTATTTTAGTTTACTTTGTAAAGTGGATAATGAACTATTATTTGACTTAAGTGTTACTAAACTATGCAGACATGCAATAATAATTAGCATTACGAAGTAGGTACTAGCTTTATTCTTGACATCATTAGACTACAATGAAAACCGGCCAAGTTCGAGTCGGAAGGTTCACGAAGGGTTTCGTAGCATTATACAAATATTTTACACGTTTACTGTTATTTCTGTACAAATATTTCCAAGTAAGCGTATTTTACAAGTTAACTTCAGGAGTTATAGAGGCCTAACTGTTAGGCCTCTATAACTCCTGAAGTAGCAAAGTTATCTAAGGCATTATAGTTTTCCTATAAAGCTTATCACATAGACTACCAGCATGAGCCAGTTGGGGGACCTACTTTAACAATAGTCGGGTAAAAATGCAACTTGTACTACCTACGTAGTACTGTACCTATATTGTAATGCGTAGTATTTATGAATCTGCACTGAAAGTTCAATATCTAGCTAGCGGATACCTAAATCAAAAAATCGTCTTAGCAATCTCGCAATGTTTTTAAAAGACAGACCTAAATGATATTTAGTAAGGTTAGTTGGTGCAGAGGGGCATTTTTATGCCACTCGCATTATTAGCCCATAGATCTATCCTAAACTGAAATTGCAAATTTCTACGAGAGCCCAGTTTAATTTTTTCGATCCATGGCAGAACGAGATAACAGACTGCAGGAGGAATTTAAAAAAAAAAGACAACTTGAAACGGAATTCCCGGGAAATCCCCTAATAGCCGTGAAATCAACTGATTGTACTGTTGCACGGACAATTCGCTTGTTGTTTTGTCTTCAATTGCATTTCCAATCAAGTTTGTTTCAGGGGTTTTATGTAACCATTGAAGATTTTATTGAAGACGTTTATCCCATTTCCTTAAATATTTTTAGGGAATTAAGGATTTCTAGCTACTCTGTTTGAAAAAAAAAAAACATTTTTATAATTTATGTTGATCATCATCATCATCTCCTCCTGGCGGATCATAATATTAGTACATAATATTATATTTAAGTTAAAATTATTATTTATCTATGATAGTACTTGGCGTTAATGATGCGAGTAATTTAATAACAGCACTAACCGGAGCTTTGCTCGAAGTTCTGATTTAAAGAATAGAATAGAATAGAATAGAATATTTATTTGCTTAGAATGTTAGATACAAAAGGTCTTAAACTAGAAGGTAGGTACATTGGTGGCAAACATTCTGCTTTAAGAAGCGTGCAAATGTCATTTTTACAATTAATGTTATTTTAATTATAGCATCCTCTAATATTGAATCGGTAAAGCAACCTGTATACTTAGCTGAAGCTTGCTGGAGAATATAAAGCAATGTATATTACAATTAATAATGTTTAACATTTACAATGATTCCATAATTATTCATATCGACGACGGAAAACAACAAGGGCGTAACCCGGGCCAACTCAACTTTACACCAGAGCCAAAAAACAAAAAAAATAAGTGAAATTAAATCATATCTTTTTAACGGTAAATCGTGGAAACCTAATTTTTATACCATTACTTTAAAATAAAAACCTGCATTAAGTGGAATACAAGTCAATAACTTCCTATTGCTAAAAAAAAAGTTATTCAAGTTACAGCTATTGTATACAAAAATAGCAAACCTCAAAAATGGCGTATCTTGACACTAATTTAGTACTGAACCATAAAATTATAAGAATTCGCTGACTTCTAAACGGTCGTAACTAGTGTTCGTTTTAATTTGCTCTCAGGACCGGGGTGTAAGCACTTTCATTATGCATAAAATAGTTAGAAAATTAGTTGTAATTTAAACCTCTAGACACCCAATGACCTAAATAAAATATCGTAAGCTTTTCTGAACGTAAATTTATTGAACTTTTAAAAAATAACACAATATGTTATATAGTATTTCTAATTGGCCCAACTTGTTGAAAACTGACTTTAATAGGTACTATATAATTATTATATTAAGCAGGGTACCTGCTATAGGTAAAGACCTTTAAAAAACAATAGCAATGAAGGATATGGAGATCGGGGTGCGCTGGCAGCTAGGTAGGTCTCTGGGTTCACCACTTGTTTTAGGTCGAGGAGACGGAGATTGGGGTACGCTGGCAGCTCGGTAGATAGAGTTTTCACCACTTGTTCCAGATCGAGGAGATGGAGATCGGAGTACGATGGCAGCTCGGTAGGTAGAGGGTTCACCACTTGTTCCAGGTTGAGAAAATGGAGATCGGGGTACGCTGGTAGCTCGGTAGGTAGAGGGTTCTCCAGTTGTTTCAGGTCGAGGAGATGGAGACCGGGCTACACTGGCAGCTCGATAAGTACCAGTCTTGATGCTAGTTCCATATCAAGAAGATGGAGATCCGGGTACGCTGGCAGCTCGGTAAGTACCAGATTCGTTACTGGTTCGAAATCGAGGAGATGGAGATCGAGGTACGCTGGCAGCTCGGTAAGTATCAGGTTTGTAACTGGTTCCAATTCCAAATCGAGGAGATCGACATCGGGATAAACTGGTAGCTCGATAAGTACCAGATTCAATGCTGGTTCCAGGTGCAGGAGATGGAGATCGGGGTACTTTGGCAGCTCGGTAAGTACCAGGTTCATTGTTGGTTCCAAGTAGAGATGGAGATCGAGGTACGCTGGCAGCTCGGTACTACCAGGTTCGATGTTGGTTCCAAGACGAGGAGATGGAGTTCCGGGTACGCTGTCAGTCAGCTCGATAAGTACCAGGTTCGCTGCTGGTTTCAGGTCGAGGAGATGGAGTTCGGGGTACGCTGGTATTTTCCGGTAAGTGGTCAACAGACACGTTGATTAAGAGAGTCCGATTATTATTATCATTCACATTCTGACATTTTTATGTAAATTTATTAAAGTTAATGCTGCTTAACCCATGTTCAATTTCACTTGAACCCAATTCTTCCATTTGGCTAGGCACGTAAGCAAACTTTTTGGGTGTCAACTTTTTTAGCACTTTCTTTGTTTCCGTAATATAGGAATTTGGACCGCGAAATGTCGGTGTTAAGGAATGAACGTTACTTTTTGGTGAGGTGGTTTAGGTGAGGTTAATGGCAAGCATGCTAGGCAATCACTATTCTTAGAACCAAAATATTGGAACTTCGATTCGTATTTACTTTCTGTATTCTTAGTTTTCTTAACCAGTTTTCCATCTCTATAAATTTGTTCGCTCAAAACAATAACTTAATTATTATTTTCCTCGTCATTTTTTATAGTTTTAAGATCATCTATCCATTTTCTTCGGTTGGCCATCTAAAAAGATGAATTGAAATTGAAACTAAGAAAGTTAGGTACCTATTTTTGTTAAATCTTATAAGCTAGCAACTGTTTACTAAATACTATTTTATAATAACCATAGGTACTCTGATTCATACTTATATGGACTAAACTCGTAGTTGTCATTTTCATAATTACAGTAGTACTAAAGAAATCCAAAATTACAACGCATACCTACCCGCAGAATTCGATATTTTCGATTTGTTATTTTTATTCGAGTTTAGCTCAGGAATATATAATATAATATGTATCCTGGAACTTATTAATAGGTAATTAAATCTTTATATCAATAATTCTATAACATACCTTGTTTAGAGAAGTTATACACCGCAAAGTTTTCGCAACACGATTTCCTTTATACGGCGAAACCGTCACAACCTTTCAACGTGGCGTCCGCGCAGCGTGTGAGGTAAGTTGCCTGGGGCGTAAGGATAAACCGGAATATTCCACAAATGACGGGACCTATGACTCGTATTAACTACATAAAGTACAAAATATTGATGCGAGTAATAGGGTTTTATCATGGATTGGGTTCATTTTAACCATCCATGAAATTGTAATACCTTAGAAGTATTTATTTGTCCTTAAAAAATATAAACCGTTAAAATGTCGTATATAAGGAAGTATAAAAATTGCTTCCCGCAAAAAGGTCGTAACATTGGTGGCGCATTGAAACAGGAACGGCGTAAATATTTTTTAATTAAAAACACAAACTTCTTCAAGTCGTATCTCCAAAAAGTATAAATACACAGTTTTGTGGGCAGTTACACCAAAAAAAATCATCATATTTTTCAAAATTCTGTCTTATTTTTAAATTTTATGTCGTCGTAGAGCAGCCAGACCCAGATCAATCGACGCAGAAAAAAAAGCTGATTATTACCATATACGTAGTCTAGTTACGACCTTCTAACGGGATACGCCCTTATTGTTTTCCATCGTCGATATGTCACTCATTTTTATAATATAGATTTACCAGTTACCAATACATAAATTAAGATCAAATGCAAGTCAATAACAGATAATAACAAAATCCAAACACTAAACTATTTACTATTACTAATAACTATGTCAATACATTACAATCAGGTGTCAAAGGGTTAAAATTATTATGTCATAGTAATATAATAAATTAAAAGAAGGAAAAAATCTAGATACTGGATTATTTATGATTACTAATATTATATTATGCCAATATTATAAATTAATTACCTACAATCAGTTGTCAAATGGTTAATATTAATAAGTCATAGTCATACCTATTCAAATAAGAAAAATAAAATCTTAACACTATACTACTGCAGCTACTTACTATGTCAATTAATTCAAGAAAAATAAAATACATTAAAGTCCGGTGTCAATTTTAAAAATGTCTACAAAATTTAGGTTTGTCTTTTAAATATTTTCTTTTTATATTATCTACATTAATGTCATTGATTCATTTATTATAAGAATTCATTCACAGAATAGTAACATTTGTTTACCAACCAATTGTATAGTTTTTTCCTAAAAATTGACAAAGGAAGTTCTTTTAATTCTGTAGGTTATTTGTTGTAAATTTTTATTGACATGTTGTAGCATCCTTTGCCAGCAAATGTTGTTTTAGAATTTGGTAAGACTAATTGGTTGGGATATCTTGTATTTCTTTGTAGTACCTGACACTTTTTTGTATAAAATTCAGACATATGTTTTTTAACAAATATGCTCATTCATATATGTACAAACTCGGTAACGTAAGAATTTTTAATTTCCTGAAAAGGGGACGACATGATTCCATTGGATGAGCTCCACAAATAGCCCTGATACATTTCTTCTGTCCAATAAATAAGCGTCCTATGTCAACGGAGTTCCCCCAAATAATCAGACCGTATCGAAGCGTAGACATAATGAAAGCATGGTAGGCCATTAACGCTGTTTCGGCAGTGGCTGTTTTATGTAGTTGTCGAAGGACATGAACATACTGATTTACTTTCCTGCAAGTTTTTTCAATATGCGGTTGCCATGACAAATTATTATCTATTGTTATACCTAAAAAATTTATAGTCTTAGCCTCTTTTAATATATAATTGTCATGTTTTACGCATAGATCTCTTTCCTTGCCCTTCTTATTATAAAACTGCATATACATTGTTTTTTTTAAATTCACATTTAGATTATTGGAGTTCAACCATTCGATTACGTCATTCAATATATTATTTATTTCTGTATTATAAGTTAATTCATTTATATAATTTATTACAATAGAAATGTCATCAGCAAATAGTCTACAATTATAAGCGGTAATTCTTGGTAGGTCATTAATATAAATAATAAACAGTAGAGGGCCTAGGATGCTTCCTTGAGGAACTCCTTTGGTATTGCATTTACATTCAGAGCTAACGCTTACGGTCTCGTGTTTATTGTTAACTCTAGTAATTTTTACAAACTGCAAACGATCTGAGAGGTAGCTTTTCAGCCATTCATTTGCTAGACCTCGAATGCCGTAATGGTTACATTTAATTAAAAGTTTCTCGTGATTAACATAAAAAAAGAATTACAAAAAAATATTTGACCCTGATACGAACCATAGTCATCATAGAGTCGAATTTTTTTATTTGTGAATCAATTTTTCCCTTTATATATTTTTCAGGGATTTTTCTCCCCCAAATCTTCCCTCATACTAAATTTCATGGTAATACTTGCAGCCGTTATCGAGAATCCGTTTACCTATATAATAATTATGATTTATTGCAACGAATCTTATTACACTCGGTATTAATAAAGACATAACGAAAGAAAATTACGTTTATTGATATAATTAAAGATAATGATAATGAGATAGTACTATTTGCCGATGACACTTCACTCATTTTTAATGTGAAGCGACAACAGTCAAGTTACGACGAGGTAAATAGTGCTCTCTCGAAAATGGTACATTGGTTTAATGTTAATAATTTACTTTTAAATTCAAATAAAACAAAATGTTTAAAGTTTACTTTGCCCAATGTTAGGTAAGTTCAAACCAATATACTATTAAAGGACGAGAAAATGAACTTAGTGGACACCACTGTGTTTTTAGGTATAATACTAGATAGTAAATTACAGTGGGGTCCTCATGTTGCGAATCTTGCAGATAGACTCAGTTCTGCAGCATGCATAGTCAGAAAAATTAGGGAAATTTCTGACGAAGAAACGGCGCGACTTGTTTATTTTAGTTATTTTCATAGTAGAATGTCTTACGGCATTCTTTTATGGGGAAATGCCGCCGACATTTGTGCTGCAGAAGCGAGCAATACGTTCTATTTACAAAATGTCCTGCTTTGAATCTCTGAGAGAAAAGTTTAAAGAAATAGGAATTCTGACCGTCGCTTCTCAATACATTTTAGACAATGTGTTGTATGTTAGAAAAAATTTAAATATGTTCAATACGAAAAGTAATAATCATTGCATGAACACTAGAAATAAACACAAATTAGACATTCCGGTGATCAGACTAAGTAAAGTTAGTAAATCTTTTAAAGGTCAATGTATACGCCTATACAATAGAATCCCAGAAAACGTTCAAAGTCTGTCTATTAATAAATTTAAAAAAGTAGTTAAAGAACGTGTGTGTGCTAAAGGTTATTATAAAGTCAGTGATTTCATTAACGATTGCACACCTTGGGAATAAGATGGCCCCATGCGAGGCTGCTTTTATGAACTTAAGTATGTTTTATGTACTTATGACTAATGTTATATAGATTAAGTTACAACATTGTAAAAATATTTTTTGAAAATAACAATTTTCCCATCTTTTTGCTAAAAGGTGGCCCCGTGCGAGTTTCTTACGCCGGTTCTTCCCGGCGGGCTAGTTTCCGAACCGGTGGTAGGCATCATGTAGGACAATTCTATAAGCGTTATATTATAACCTACATGGAAATAATAAAAAAAAAAAAAATGTGCTACCGGTCACAAAAAATATAACACAACTTTCGGATGAGTAATTATTATTATTTTTTAAATTATAGTAGGTACCTATAGAATATAGATATTAGATGTATTTTAATTACAAATGAAACTTAACACATAATTGAGCCTTATTGTCAATTGACACCGAAACGATACGGCGCTGCATTTTTAAGACAGCTATTTAAAATTGAACTTAATTAATTACACAAGAAGATACATTACATTTTTTTTTTTTATGAAATAAGGGGGCAAACGAGCAAACGGGTCACCTGATGGAAAGCAACTTCCGTCGCCCATGGACACTCGCATCATCAGAAGAGCTGCAAGTGCGTTGCCGGCCTTTTAAGAGGGAATAGGGTAATAGGGGAGGGTAGGGAAGGGAATAGGGTAGGGGATTGGGCCTCCGGTAAACTCACTCACTCGGCGAAACACAGCGCAAACGCTGTTTCACGCCGGTTTTCTGTGAGCCCGTGGTATTTCTCCGGTCGAGCCGGCCCATTCGTGCCGAAGCATGGCTCTACCACATATACAAAATATTTACTATTACAATACATTGTTAGTTTGAGAGCTCCGTGGCCTAGTGGGTAGACCGTTTGGTTCGCACTCGAGAGAGTGCAGGTTCAAATCCCAGGTTGTGGCGTGTACCAATGAGACTTTTTCAGATCTCAAGTACATCATACGGACGCTCTTACGGTGAAGGAAAACATCGTGAGGAAACCCGCACATAGTTGGCCCCAGACGTATTGACTAGTTCATTCCTCTGGACCAGGCTGACTATGTTGTGAGAATGCCGTATGTGCTTGGGCAACCATACGACATTTAAAAACCAACTGTCCCAGGCACTACAGTATTTCAAGAGTGGTTACTTCGCTCGGAGAATACTGTATAAATCATCCATTAACGGATGTAAAGGCCTAAGTTTTTTAGTTAGTTTGAATGTTAAATTGCATCGTGATGCATAACACATTTTTAGTATATGACTGATGTCATATGAAAAGTATCTTTTTGTATAGTAAATAAAGTACGATTTTGAATAACTATCTTAAAAATTCATCGACGCGTATCGTCGCGGTGTGACCGACCCTTAGGATTAATATTCTGGTTTTACAACTCGGCTTTACTTCAACCCCCTTACTAATAAACGCTGTAAAAGCTTTGAATAGTTATACAGTGTTTTGTCTTCTTCTATCGAATTAAAAATGTCACTTGTGTGACGAGAACAAAACACTGTATAACTATTCAAAGCTTATACAGCGTTTATTAGTAAGGGGGTTAGTATATATTTTTTAATTTGCGCATAATATTAATACATCACTACTGCAGCTAGTCGATAAACTCCGCGTCTTTATTTCCTCGTGTTGACGGGACGTTTAGTTCTAATGGCCCATAACGAAACAAACGTGCTCTCTTATTGTGTCAATTAAATTTTAAAACCCAATTCCATATCCTGGCATTTAACATACGTAAATGAGTTAATCCAGAAAGCTATTTATTGAATTACGGATATCTTTTAGTTAAAATGGTTGCTATGATAATGTTTTATTAGAGGTTATCTTAATAACAGTAACGTTGATCAAGAGCCTTAACTGTTCAAATATATAAAAAAATGCGTTTCTTTATTAAATACTAGCTTTTGCCTGCGGCTCGGCCCGCGTAAATACAGTATCCCACGGGGATCCTGTACTTTTCGGGATAAAAAGTAGCCTATGCTTTAATCCAGAGTTTAAACTACTACCATACCAAATTTCATCGAAATCCATTCAGTAGTTTTTGCGTGAGAGTGAAGCGAACATCCATCCAACCATCCATCATCGTTCATCACAAACTTTCACATTTGTAATAGTAGTAAGATGTTGTAACTGTCGATACTTCATAATCCTCCTTCATTTCTTCTGATTAATTTCGTTAAGATCCAAAACCCACCCTTGAGAATGATCTCTAAATTTGGTATGAACCAAACTTGGTAGTTTTCCAGTGTCGATCCTGGCTACACAGGAGTTGCAGTAATGGGAACGTCTCATGTGCCAATTGCCTGTATAAAAAACGGCCAAGTGCGAGTCGGACTCGCGCACCGAGGGTTCCGAACAAACCTGTAGTAATTTTGTTACAGCTTAAATGTAAAGAACGGAGTTTGATATGAATTTCAATTTAATACTCGTTCATGAGGTAAGGGATAGTAAGTTTAAAATTATTTAAAATATTTTTATTATATTATGATGTAACTAAAAATTTACGGTTTTCGCAATTTTTCCTTTATCTGTGCGATAAACGTTGCTTCGTACTAAATTTCAAGATTCTGAGTTCACGGGAAGTAAGAAGGCGCTATTAAAAAAATTAAACCGACTTCCAAGTAAAAATACACAAAAAAGTATGAAATAAAACTTATTTTATAAATAATTCCCCTTTTAAATTTGTCTATTTCTCTACTTAATCTTCTTAATTTTGAAGTCGCTACCAGCCCAAATGATATCCTACAATATTTTATAGAACTCACATTCATATTTGCTGGTACCGACTTCAAAATTAAGAAGATTAAGTAGAGAAATAGACAAATTTAAAAGGGGAATTATTTATAAAATAAGTTTTATTTCATACTTTTTTGTGTATTTTTACTTGGAAGTCGGTTTAATTTTTTGTTTAAAAATAATAATTTCACCCTTTTTAGTGATATATCTTGTGAAGTTATTATTAATACGTCTTAAAAACGTCTAAAACAAACGATCGAATGTATAACTGAATACGCGCCAAGCTTCCATTAGGTATTGTTATTAAGATGATGATGATGATGATTACTGTAAGTTACAAAGTGGCATATGCTTGCAGTTCTTTAAACAATTCCAAAATTTCCTAACGCATATCTTTAAAGACTAAGGAGTTCTGTTGAGTGCTTTTGGATTCAGGGTATACCTTGGTACAACGTCTTGATCTTTGGTAGCATATGCTTGAATTACTTCAGTAAAAGTCAAAATCACTATATGTGTCGATATAAATTTCGAGGAGTTCCCTCGATTCCTCATGGATCGCATCATCACGTTTCCACTTTAGTGACTAAAGGACCAATTTCGAATTAAACCCTTTACAACAACAAAATAATTTTGCAAATAGGTTCATAAACGGCAGAGTAATGTTCAAAGATCTCCGTGTTAGTGTAAAATACTATGAGAAGTACCTTCTATATCATCATAATGTGATGATGTATGCTGTGATAGTGGTGGTGATGATGATGATTACTCTAATTGACAAAGTGGCATATGCTTGCAGTTCTTTAAACAACGCCAAAATCCCCAAACATGTATCTATAAGGAGTCAGGAGTTCTGTTCTGTACTTTTTGATTCAGGGTATACCTTGGACTAAAATCTTACTTTTTGGTTGCATATGCTTGGATTACTTCAGAAAAAGTCGAAACCACCATATGTGTACATATAAATTTTGAGGAGTTCCCTCGTTTCCTCATGGATCCCATCATCAGGTCACCAATTTTCTGAAAATGGGACCAACTTCGGATTATACCTTTTACATCAAAAAAAGAATTTTGAAAATCGGCCAACAGACGGCGGAGTTATACGCGAACATACAAAAAAAAAATATATATATATACAGCCGAACGTATAACCGCCTCCTTTTTTGGAAGTCGTTTAAAAAATTGAACTCTATACGCTACAAAAAAAGGTACACGTTACATTGCAAGCAATCGTTTTGTGTAGTGAATATGTCACCGTAAAATTGTAAAATAACTAACAAGATTGTGAGAATATGTCGAAAGATTAAAAACTATATAATATATATAAAATGTAACGAAAAATAATGTGTTAAATTATAGGCAGCATAGTGGCGTCGGCGTTTATCAACATTTTACAATTTCACTAGTTTTATTACAATCTAACGGTTTTTACAATTTTACGGTGTCAAATATAAAGTTAAATTTTGAATAGCTACCTTAAAAATGCAGTGCCGTGTCGCGTATCGCGGTGTGAATTGACCCTTATGAAACATGTCGTTACTGTCGTTAGTCATTCGCATTTAGGGTTACCACATCTCAGGATTTGTCCTGAGATTTCAGGATTTTTCGACTCTTCTCAGGATTCCGGCCGGATTTAGCAAATCTAGTGATAGCTCAGGATTTTCAATAAAACACAGGTTACATTTTAAAGATCTCTCTTATTAAACTACTAAAAATAATTTTCTTTTAGTAACAATTGCAGTTAAAATCAATACTTATTTATCAAAGTGAAACAAACTAAAAATAATCTTCTTTTGGTAACAATTGCAGTTAAAATCAAAAAAGTCGCGTAAAACGCGTGCGCAAGATAATACGTTTTTGAGAGAAAATTCTCAAGCTGTAGAAAATCTCAGGACTTTTCCATGGAAATCACGACTTTTCTCCGGACTTTTGATTTTTTCATCTGGTAACCCTATTCGCATTCGATAAGCCATATAAATGCCTCGCTACATCTTCGGTAATTCGTCATAGCGAAATGTCTTTTCTATATAAATTATCGAAGTTGGATGGCTTTTACTCATCCGTCCGATCTGATATGACGTTTCAATTAGAAGCCGACGAAGTAAAATGGATCCCACCAAAAACATTCTGTAAAAAACTAGCCAAGTCTCGATGGAGCTGCTTGTTTATCTCTAAAAAGTAATGAAATCTAGACAAAGTCGTGCCAAGTCTAAGGATCCTTACTGCGATTTATTTATTATTATAGTTAATGTTGTGTGACTTGGCCGTTGAAAATTCTTTATACGTTAGTGGGTACAAGTCAATTTTGTTTACACGTAATGTTATATCAGATTCTGTTGTAACTACCTATGTTTGTTAAGCGAGATAATAGCCCATACTGGTATTGGTAATTGGACGCTAGTGTCTTATTTTAGGCGTTGTTGATTGTATAACACATGTATTGGAGCAATGGTGTCATGGAGCCCCTTTTGTACCCTTGTGTACTCTTCAACGGCCAAGTCACACAAAATTAACTATAATAATAAATAAATCGCAGTAAGGATCCTTAGACTTGGCACGACTTTGTCTAGATTTCATTACTTTTTAGAGATAAACAAGCAGCTCCATCGAGACTTGGCTAGTTTTTTACAGAATGTTTTTGGTGGGATTTCACTTCTTTTTGTAGAAACGTAGGAATATTGATTTATTTTACTAGATTTTAGTGTAATTTGTTTATTTAATTTGTGTAATGTTCGAGTAGAATAAAGTTAATTGTTCGACTATTTCTTCTTGTAAACTTGTAAGTATAAGTATAAAAGCCAGTCCAGTCTTAACCAGAGTTTTCCTTTAATTTCATTTATATGCGTATTAAAAGCAGAAGGGGAGGCATTCGCCCAGCAGTGGGATGCTAGGGCTAGATTAAATTAGAAGATGTGTCCTACTTCACTGGATTTTTGCAATGACAGTCGATTTTTTTATGTACCAATAGTAGAAGGGGGCATTACCATATCTCTAATCAGCTGAGACCAGCTGAGGGTTCTTCATCAGATACTTCAGACCTTCGATTTTTGACATCAAATGAAGTGGCCCACCAAGTTGAATATTTTTTTGTAAAGGCAGTATGTCGATCTCTAATAGTTTGGTTGGGCTCTTGTGTTTTCTAATAAGGGTCACCAGGTACTCCAGATCTTCGATTATCCTAGTTTTTACAGTTTTCCCTTTATGTGGCCATTAAACCTTACCTCTGTACCAAATTTCAGCTCTCTGAGTTTATGGGAAGTACTAGTTCTATTCTGATGATCATGAGTGAGTGACTGGGTGAGTGTCATAAATGCGAAACTTTGCTGTCGTTTAACTTCGGAACTAAATGACCTACAGACTTAAAATTTTGGATTTTAAGTATGTGATTATACTTTACTGGATGACGAAAATTTCTGCGTTCTGGTCTTATCCAGAGGTTCTCAAATAAGGGCCTGAAAATGCGGCGAAATGGTTCCAGTAAATAATGGTACGGCAGTGTTTGCTTCGCGCTCGACTTGGCGGGGGCACTGCCGTGCCCCCAGATCGACGTTCTGGTCTTATCCAGAGGTTCTCAAATAGAGGCCTGAAAATGCGGCGAAATGGTTCCCGTAAATAATGGTACGGCAGTGTTTGCTTCGCGCTTGACTTGGCGGGGGCACTGCCGTGCCCCCAGATCGATTATCCTAGTTTTTATAGTTTTCCCTTTATGTGGCCATTAAACCCTAAATCTGTACTAAATTTCAGCTCTCTGAGTTTATGGGAAGTACTAGTTCTATTTTGATGATCATGAGTGAGTGAGTGAGTGAGTGAGTGTCGAAAATGCGAAACTTTGCTTTCGCTTAACTTCGGAACTAAATGACCTACAGACTTGAAATTTTGGATTTTAAGTATGTGATTATAGCTTACTGGATGACGAAAATTTCTGCGTTCTGGTCTTATCCAGAGGTTCTTAAATAGGGGCCTGAAAATGCGGCGAAATGGTTCCAGTAAAGGATGGTACGGCAGTGTTTGCTTCGCGCTCGACTTTGGCGGGTGCACTGCCGTGCCCCCAGATTTGTGGATTAGGCCGCACAATCACCTGCGATAGTCTATGTATATGTCACCGTAAAATTGTAAAAAACCGTTAGATTATAATATATGTAGTGAAATTGTAAAATGTTGAAATACTGCGGAAATTGATTTAAAACATTATTTATCGTTACATTATAAAAATATCATTGCAAAAGGCATTTCGACATATTTTTACAATCTCGCTAATTATATTATAATCTAATGGTTTTTACAATTTTTCGGTGACTATACTAATAATAAACAGTAATGACGTCAAATAAATATGATATCTTGCGGGAATCGTACATTTTGCTGCAATAAAAAGTAGCCTATGACCTTTCTCGTGGTCTACTCTATATCTGTGCTAAATTTCAAAACCGATCCAGTAGTTTTGGAGCCTATTCGATGCAAACAAACAAACCTTTCCTCTTTATAACATTAGTATAGAAGTATAGATAATGTGTGGAGAAAAGTAATAGACATTAAAAATATAAGTAACCTGTATCCCCCACTCCTAATTAATTGTTAAACAGCTAGCTAGCTAGCTTATGATGATGATGAATTATTATTATTATATTATTTTATTAAAACATTTCTACTATTAAAACATCTTTTTTATATATCACTAGCTTTTGCCCGCGACTTTGTCCGCGTGGAGTTCGGTTTCCATACAAAATTTTAACCCCTTTTTCTCTCCCTTAGAGGGCGAATTTTCAACAATTATTTCTTAGCGAATGTACGTTATTACAACTATCTGTATCCCAAATTTCAGCAATATCCGTTCAGTAGTTTCGGCTGTGCGTTGATAGATGAGACAGTCAGGTTTGCCTGTTATATAATTATTTATATAGAAGATAAAAACATCATTAAAATATCTCTCGAAACGGAAAAACAAAATTGTCCAGTAGAGAGTGGTATGTTTTATGACTGAGCTTCACAATTTAGTATTCAAAGCCGCCACAAAAACTTGTAAAATATAAAATAAACTAATTTTCAAAGAAACAACATTTACGCTAAACCCTACCTTTTTATAAATTAAGGGTTTTGCCTTAATAGAAAAGGCTTTTTAAACATATTTCCGACCACGAAAGGGTACGCTGAGTGTTTCTTTCACGAGAATTTAAAACATGAATTAAATTATTTACATTTATTTGAGGCAAATAATAAAAATTATCATTAGAATAACAAATTAATTAAGCAACAATAATAATTCTACTTCTATAAATAAGTACTAGTCTGGTAAGAATATTAGTTATCTACATTAATTTACAAAGAGGAAATATTTGCTCGTTTGTTTGCATGGAATAGGCTTCGAAACTACTGGATCGATTTTGATCTAAATTGGTAAAGATATAGGATAGACCACGCGAACGGACATAATATTATACTACTTTTTATCGCGACAAATATACGGTTTCCGCGGGATTCTTTTTCGCGCACGAAGTCGAAGGTAACATCTAGTAAAAAGAAGATATTCAATTAATAAATAACTACAATTTTTATAAAAACTATAACCCGACCACATAAATTGCATTATGTATAGCCTTAGATGTTACCCGGCCTATAAATCTGCAGTTTAGGTGCTAGGGTGGAAAAAACATACATACATAGAGAGCCAAAATCATTACCTTTTCTTTTGGCTTCTCCTTAGGTAAAAGTAGTAACAATAATTTGGTTGAGGGTTTGGTGCTTAGCGAAATAAAGTAGAGAGAGGCTTGGGAATCGCCCAAGATATATAAGGTTTGGTAAAATCAATTACGAATACTTCGGGCACATGATCTACTGCTTATGTAAAGACGTTTGGGCAGAAAAATAATTGTCATACTCGAAAAAAATTTTTTTTATATTGGCTAGTTTGCGTTTTGCGGCGAGCCACCCATACATGAGATGATTTTTTAGTTTGAGTATGACGATTATTTTTCTGCCCAAACGTCTTTACATAAGCAGTAAATCATGTGCCCGAATGAATCGTAATTGATTTTACCAAACCTTATATAATTAATCGATTACTATATAAATCAAATCAATCATTTATATAAATATACATAGACTTGTTATACACGCAAAAACCATACATTCTGCTGCGATAAAAAGTCCTACTAATATATTATAAATGTGAAAGTTTATGAGGATGTATGGATGTATGGATGGATGTTTGTTATTCGTTCACGGAAAAACTAGGGTTTTGATGAAATTTGTTATGTATCTTAGTAATTTAGGCTCTGGATTAAGACAAAGGCAACTTTTTATCCCGAAAAAATACAGTGTTCCTGACGGATACTGTATTTACGCGGGCAACAGCTAGTAGGCTGTGTTATGTTAATCTGTAGTCAAAATTAGTAGCAACTAGTAGCAAAAACGCTAGTAGCATACCAAATTACATCAAATCAACTCAGTAGTTTTTGCGTGAATGAGTAACAAACATCCATCCATCTATCCGTTCTCACAAATTTTCACAATTGTAATAGTAGTATACTAGTAACATTATACAAGTTCTTTGCTTTTTTAACAATTAACATGAATACAATTTTCTTTAAAATATTGCTTATTGATGGAAATTGTTTTATAGCAAGGGGCACAAATGAAAACTTATTCATAAATAGCCCCTTTTTTTAAGATTGCTTGTGCAAAATCGAATGATACCCTTTTTATGTTTAAATTATGTGTGAGGGCCATTTACCGTCGTAGTCTTTTATGGGCAGAATGTGCCCCTTGGCTCTTAGCGAAAGGTTCCAAAATTTATTTGGAAACTGCACGTATTTTCGATGTTTTTCACGTAACATTTGAATAATACGTGTGTAAAGAAAAGTGATTTCTTTACATTTTTCACGACCAAAGTGGGACAGTGGTTGAGCGGGTTGGTGCTCAAGTCGGGGTCGCGGGTTCGAATCCCGCCGAAGGACAAAACGTTTCTCTGTTTGTGGGTCATAGATGTGTATTAAATATGTGTATAATATATTTAAAAATCTTAAATATATATATCATTTAAAGTACTTATTAAATCTACTTTTCGTTTTCTTGTCCCCGTAACACACGTTCTATTTTAATAGCACGGGATCAGATTAACGTGGTGTGAATTGTTCATAGATAGGTATTATTATTGAAATTTATCAATTTTATTATCTTACTTATGTTGAGTTTGTGATTGAACAGTTTCGTTAGATGATCATTTTATTTAGTCTGTCCACTTTTAGGAGTAACTTCTCGATTTTCTTGCCATATTGTTGTTCTATGCTTTAAACTTGATATTATAAACATAAAATTTGTTTGTGTTGAATAGGCTACGAAAGTACAGTCCTGATTTTGTTGAAATTTGGCACGGATATAGAGAAGATCACGGAAAAGAACGCAGGTTACTTTTTATCGTAGAAAAATACACGTTTCCCGCGAAATTTTCAAAAAAAATCCCGCGAAAAAAATAGCGGCAACATTTATGGTACATTTTATTATTATAAGTGGCAGTACGGATTAGGTATTAATTAACTAATTAATAGGTACTAGGTTATCTGTAGTACAGATCTCGTACATCAGGGGCGTGCGCTCCTTAAAGGCAGAAATGCAGTGCATTACTAAGCATTCACAGATATTTTAATAAAACGTTCGTACGTTTTAGATGACTTTAATTAATAGTAAATAAATGAATACATAAAATATAATAACTTAAAAACGCCTAATATTTTATAATAGCACCTATTTGCATGAACATTATGTTTCCCAGGCGTATATTGGTGATGCGACTCATGAGTCATACCTTGTGGTCTCGCAGGAGATTTGTTCGCATGTGTGTAGTAATTTTAGTGTCCGTACACAGTTCGCAAACGCACACACCTATGAATATCCCAAGGCGCGAGTCGTCCAACTCCTACGGCATGCTTATAGACTTCGGCGAAGTTCGGCAGTTGTCGGGACACGGAAGTAATCGGGTATATTCGTGGCACGGTGGCCTATAATGCGAGTAATTATAATTGACGTAAAATCTAATTACTCACTACGCACATGATGCGTTTTTGTTTTAGTAAGGTTTTATTTGTTTAAATATCAGATTCAAAGAAGCCATTTTTTCATGTGAAAACGCATTGTTATTTTTCGTTTGCTATTATATTTAATATTTACAGTTTTCTTAAAAGATTTTTCATTTTAACATTTGAAAATGTGTACATTTAACAGTTTATTACTGAAGTTCTATAAAAATTGTAGTGATTTGCTTTTTAATTGATTTGATTTTTTAAAAATGTTATTTGAAAATGTTGTGTTGAAAATGTGTGTTTATTAAAAATTAAAAATAATAAGTTCTCACAATTGTCATTCAGTGGAAAGATTCAAATGGTGTCTAAAGGTAGGTGTGTGTCTAAAGGAGTTACAACAATTAAATCAGCAAAAAGGGAATGTAAGTCGAAAGTTTCATGTTAAAAGTTATGAAGTTCTGTTAGTTCTGTTGGCATGGTTTCCGACTTAGAGATCCGTCGCTTGGCTGTGGCTATGCTAAATATCTATAAAAAAAAAGTTTTTGTGACCGACTACTCCGCTGCATACCCAGTGTCATAAACTTGCGCACGCCGCTGTCGTACATAGGTACCTACTAGGTACCTAATTATCTTATATCTACTGCATTTTGAACTTTTTCCTTTTTTATGAAAAACAACACAATAATAATAATTAATAAACTGTTTTTTGTATTCACAAATTTTTTACTATATCCTAGCATTAAAAGGCGCCTCAAATGTCTTTTTAATGCCAAATAATAGGATTAAATGTCTATTATTTATCCGTGATTCGGCATCGGTGTCAAGAATCGTGGAAATAGCCCAACAGCCTGTTACTTGGACAATGAGACCCTTGACATTCCCCGAACTGCCGATAGTCATGACTTCATGAGTGTATTTAATTACCAAAGCATTTTCCGATTTCGAGGCGGCCTTTTAATTCTTATCTTAACTCGATTTTAATGTAATCATTTTAATGTAGTTCAGTCCACAAGATTAAATTAATTCTTGGGTTGGGCTCTGTATAAAACTTACGTTTGTTGTATGAGAGCATCCCCTAAAATATTTTATTCTACTTTTAGTATTTAAACGAAAATAATATATGCCATTAATATGCCTCTATAATACTGTATACTCCGACACATTTCGCCGTGACGCGCTGTTTTTTTTTTGGAATTTTTTATTCGATTTAGCCTTCTTTTAATTTAATACATCTATGTATTTAGCCGTTTGTGTCTATCTTTGAAATTCAGTTGTGTAATGCGTATTTACGTAGCTGCGTGCCTACCCCGACTGGGCCTTAAGTTCTAACTTTAATAACCCCTCACAAAAGTGAACAAAACCACTTGTCAGCGCCGCAGTTTGGCAATTTGTCTGCGTGTTGCCTGCGCGTGACGTTGACGGGCGATGACCACGAGTGATGGGAATAGTATCGATATTAATTATTTATATAAAATATATCTTATCAAAATAATGAGTAAAACTAGATGTTGTCATAAAATTTCATACAATTTCACGAAATCCTTAAAGGATGTCAAACTCAAACTCAAAATTTTTATTTCCATGTAGGTTATAATATAACGCTTGTAGAATTGTCCTACATGATGCCTACCACCGGTTCGGAAACTAGCCCGGCGAGAAGAACCGGCGTAAGAAACTCGCACGGGGCCACCTTTTAGCAAAAAGATGGGAAAATTGTTCTTTTCAAAAAATATTTTTACAATGTTGTAACTTAATCTATATAACATTAGTTATAAGTACATAAAACATACTTAAGTACATAAAAGCAGCCTCGCATGGGGCCATCTTATTCCCAAGGTGTGCAATCGTTAATGAAATCACTGACTTTATAATAACCTTTAGCACACGAACGTTCTTTAACTACTTTTTTAAATTTATTAATAGACAGACTTTGAACGTTTTCTGGGATTCTATTGTATAGGCGTATACATTGACCTTTAAAAGATTTACTAACTTTACTTAGTCTGATCACCGGAATGTCTTATTTTATGTTTATTTCTAGTGTTCATGCAATGATTATTACTTTTCGTATTGAACATATTTAAACTTATTCTAACATACAACACATTGTCTAAAATGTATTGAGAAGCAACGGTCAGAATTCCTATTTCTTTAAACTTTTCTCTCAGAGATTCAAAGCAGGACATTTTGTAAATAGAACGTATTGCTCGCTTCTGCAGCACAAATATTGTATTGATGTCGGCGGCATTTCCCCATAAAAGAATGCCGTAAGACATTCTACTGTGAAAATAACTAAAATAAACAAGTCGCGCCGTTTCTTCGTCAGAAATTTCCCTAATTTTTCTGACTGCATATGCTGCAGAACTGAGTCTATCTGCAAGATTCGCAACATGAGGACCCCACTGTAATTTACTATCTAGTGTTATACCTAAAAATACAGTGGTGTCTACTAAGTTCATTTTCTCGTCATTTAATAGTATATTGGTTTGAACTTGCCTAACATTGGGCAAAGTAAACTTTAAACATTTTGTTTTATTTGAATTTAAAAGTAAATTATTAACATTAAACCAATGTACTATTTTAGAGAGAGCACTGTTTACCTCGTCATAATTTGACTGTTGTCGCTTCACATTAAAAATGAGTGAAGTGTCATCGGCAAAAAGTACTATCTCATTATCATTATCTTTAATTAGATAAGGTAAGTCATTTATATAGACGAGAAAAAGAAATGGGCCTAAAATGGATCCCTGTGGGACACCTAATTCTATTTTGGTCCCAGTAGACCTTTTACTATTTATTTCTACCCTTTGAGTTCTATTTTTAAGGTAAGAACTCAAAAGGTCGAGTGAAGAGTCCCGTATACCATAGTGGTGCAATTTTCTGATCAATGTAGCATGCTCAACACAATCAAATGCCTTGGAAAGATCGCAAAATACACCTAATGCATCCTGCGACCCCTCCCAAGCTTCAAAGATTCTACAAAGAAGACCCATACCAGCATCCGTAGTGGATCGACCCTTGGTAAAACCGTATTGATTATTGTGTAATAAATTATTCGAATTAAAATGTACTAGTAACTGTCTTAAAATTATTCTTTCAAAAATTTCACTAAAAGTCGGTAGGATCGATATAGGCCTGTAATTTGTCGGATCAGATTTATTTCCAGCTTTGAATAAAGGTATAACCTTGCTATGCTTCATTAAGTCAGGGAAAACACCACTTTTTATACAATCATTGAAAACCATCGCTAGATAAGGAGCTACGATGTCAATTATTGATTTAATAATTTTTGTAGACATTCCCCAGAGATCAGCAGTGTTTTTAATATTCAACAACTTAAATGTGTTAATAATGTCTCTGGAGTCAATTTCTTTAAACTTAAAATTGACATCACATTCCTTTACATTGTCTCTGAGTAGTTTTTCAGCAACTGCAGGTGATGAATTTAAATTTTTTGTAGTTGAGACCGGAATGTCAGCAAAAATTTTTTCGAAGACCGTCGCAACTTCTAGGTCAGTGGTTATCTTTTTATTTTCAAAAAAAAGTTCAAAATCGGAGCTACGACAGGTGACGTTTCCAGTCTCACTAGCTATCACCTTCCATGTAAAGTGCGCGCCAGATAAGTCTGCGTACAGTCAAAATCCCCGGGCCGCACTACCAAATTTTATGTATACTCGTAGTGCGCGCCAGATAAGTCTGCGCACAGTCAAAATCAGATACTAATTTTTCCTATTAGAATTTAGAGCTTAGAACAAAAGAAAGTACTGTAATAAGCAAAGAAAACACCCCAGTCACGCGTAGAGTTATCTGACACGCACTCTAGTTTTAATTTTATTGTTAGAATTTTTAATCTTATTCTTTATATAAAGAGCCTTAGCGGCTTTACATACTCTTTTAAAAGTTTTTGAATAATTTCTAACATATGTTTTAAAGGTTTCACTATTGTTAATATGTTTCTGTTCATATAATTCATGTAATCTTTGCCTGCTTATTATAATTCCTGCAGTTGCCCATTTAATAAAGTTGCTTTTTCTATTTTTAAAACTAACAGTTTTAGAAGTAAATATCGAATCAAATTGGGTTCTTATTATCTTAAATAATTTGTTAAAAGCTTCATCTGTGCTATTTGACCCATCTAACAATTGAATCTTTGAATTTAAGTTACTTCTAAATTTCTCAATACGTTTTGTATTCACAGGAACAAACACATGCTTGTCCTTGATGTTACTGTCACAAATGACATTAAAAGAAGCTAACTGTCCTCGGTGATCAGAGCTGAGCTTATTAATTATTTCCTTTTTACTTGGAGTAATATTAGTAAATATATTATCAATACAAGTGGCCGTTGTATCACATACTCTTGTCGGTTCATGAAACAGATTAAAAATATTATACGATTTTAACAAAGATGTGAATCTAATGGTAGTGGAGTTCAAGTCTAATAAATTAATGTTAAAATCACCACATACTATAACCTTTTTATTAGATGCACATATTTTTGTCAATACTTGTTCCAAAGTTTGTTCAAAGGAATCGTATAACCCTGATGGAGGCCTGTATACGCTTACAATAATAAGTTGACTCAACTCTATGCAGGCTACTTCAATTATTCGTTCGGTGGAGAGACTCACAACATCTTTACGTTCTTTGAATTTCAATTTGTTATTAATTATTATTAATGAGCCGCCCCTAATGGCATTTTCTCTACTGAACGAACTTGCTATCTGGTGCTCACTGAAATTGAAAATGAGTTCATGTTGTCTGAACCAATGTTCAGATATACAAATAATATCAATGTCAAATTCCTTTAAAAATAACTCAATTTCAAGTTCTTTACCTACCATTCCTTGTAAATTTTGATGCACCAGATTAATTACATATGATTTATTATGTAATACAATGTGATTTTTTACATTATTGGTAGGATTTTGTATTTTACATTTAAAACTTAAATTATTTCTGCAAGAGACATTCTCTATTGTCTTATTATCTAATTTAAAGTAATATTTGGAACATATTCCAATTCGTTAATACTATATTTAGTATTCTGCTCAATAAAAGCAGTAGTCGAAGAAGCCAAATTCTTGGCTTGGGAATAAAATAAAAAGTTATATAGCATACTAGCTCTAGTCTTTTACAGAAATTAGATAAGAAATACTTATCTTTGTACATATTGCTTAATTTAAAACTTAAGTTATTTATGTCCACAACCTGACATTTTTGTGGTTGTAGGTCGCTTATGACTATACAATTATTGTTCACAGCACTATACAATAGGCTGTTCAACTCATGTCTATATAAATTTTCTTTTACATTACTCTGTGGCAACATTTTTATATAAGGAAAAGTAAACAATAATATACTTTTTACATTTTCAATATTAAATAAACATTCTAATAGTTCTGTCATTTGTTTTTTGTTTAATTTTCCTCTTCTCCCAACTATAATTATTAATGTTGTATTAGGACAATATTTCTTAATTAATGCCCTATTTACTATTTTTTTGTAAGTGGCTCCGGGCATACAAAAATTAGAAAAAGATTGTCCGTTACACATTCTACTTAAATATGGACCTAATTCCTTACCTAACTCATCACTAAATATACTAATATGTGACTGGCATTCAGTATGAGCCTTCCCAGTGGAACATATATCTGGTATACTATTAGACACTGAATGACTTACTTTGTCCGAGGAACCGCTGACTTTCAATATAGAATTGACACATTCCTCATTGTACCGAATCACTTCAAGCAAGTCATCCATTGCTGATATATGTGCCTGTATTTCCTTTTGTGACAGCTCATATTTTTTAGTTAAATTATCTAAAGTATGCTGTAAATAGGAAATTTCTGTCTGAAGGCTGGATACATCGGCCTCATAATCACACTTTGTTTGTTCTAAATCAATTCTACAATTTAGCAAGCTATTTTTTGACAATTGCTTTTCTTTAATTGCTGTAGATAATTTATTCATAATTTTCTTATTTTTCATTGAAAGTTGACTGAATTTATTTATACATTTTTTAATTTTTATATATTTCTTTAATTTTTTTTACTGTTCATGGTAAATGATGGCACCCTATCATCACTAGTTAAATCAATTATAGTAATGTCATTGTTAGGCACTGATAAGTTTCCATTTGGAATCAGTTTTTTAAAGAGGTCTTGCGTTTGACATTGATTTTGATAGTTAAGCTGGTCTTCTAATTTCATGATGTGCTCCTCCGCATTATTCAGTTTGATTTGGAGGGCAGCCGAGTTCTTGAGTGTGCTCTCATACTCCTCCCTACACTGGGCAAAACTATCAACAATGTTTTGTAATTCCAAATTTTGTTTACAAGTGTCCTCGTAGTCCCGACTTAATCTTTTCAATTCTGACTTAAGTTCTGTATTTTTTTGTAGTATATTTAACATTTCTTTTTCATTGTCATCTCTTTCCTGTAGTTGTGTTTGGCACTGGTCTTTGTGAGCCTTTAGTTCATTGAGAGCCACCTGAAGTTGTTCTTCGGTACGGCGAGCCAAGGCTGAACGGGTCATCATATTGCTTTTATTGCTCGCAGTCACAGCTGAAATTGATATAGAAATTGAGCTACTACTTAATGAGTGAGTGTCACCTATCTGCTTTTGCAGTTAAGTCAGCCTTAAATTAGTTATGCACGGTTAACAGTAATATTTGGAAAAAAAAATATAGGAAAGAGATTAAAGAACAGTAAGTGAAATTGAATAAAGTTAAAAGTTATTAGGACAGATAAGCAGAGGACAGTATAAACAGATTTAAGTATTACTCTAAAACCTGCAAATAACTGCACAATTTATATTTACAGATGAAATTTTGTAATAGCAATAAATATTATGAAATTTGAGGTTGCCTTTGTACTAGTGTAATGAATGTGAAGAATTTTGGTGTTATGTATGTCTGGGCAGGTGTTTTTATCCTCAACTTCGCTTCCACAGTAGGTCAAGCCAAGAGAGATGTTAACTATTGCCAAATGTAATTCTTGGACGTGGCTCACAAGAGTGAGCGGTGTTCAGTGAATTTGTATGTGTTTTGAGCAGATGGTGACTCTCAAAGGTGGTAAATAAACACAATACTCCCCGGGATAGCAGAATAAATCCAGATCAAATTTGAATTAGTCCAGTCGTTACTTGACAGTTTGTACTTGGCTCGACGTCGACTCGGAAAATATGATTATCACTATTTCTGGCAAACACTACTACTTCACAATAATTATACACTTATATTTTTCTGTTCTTAGTAATTTACAATGTAAATAAACGTTTAAAAACAATTAAACTTAATTAAATAGTCGGGAGGTTACAATTTCAAATTAAATAGGACACGTACCTATTTAATTTCCAGGCATAAAGTTATTCAATCTTATGCAGAACCAAGGTTCTGACTCTACACCCGTTAACTCAACAAGGCCTTACGTCATCAACTCTGCATCAATAAATGACAGACTAGCTGACCCCGACAGACATTGTTCTGTACCTACACCTTAAAAAAAGGTCCAATAACCTTCTCTGGCTCATGCACAACAAATTTGCTAAAAATCATCACATGCTTTAATCGAAGCACGTCCAAAATGAAATGACCGCATGAATGACATAACAACATGCTTGTACTGTCAACACTGAAAAAAGTTTCAATTTGACAGCAATTTTGCTGTCAATTGCCCAATTTAACAAAACGATCCGCCATTTATTGAATTCCTTTGTTACAAATAATGTGATAAATGAAGAACCGCTCGACCGATTTTGTGCAAACTTCACATAAACCATCTACTAAATAGTCATTTTTGTGTACTTAGTGAATAAAGTTAAATTTTTAGTGGTATTTAAAAATGCAGCGACTTGTCGTGTATTGTTTCGTTTCAGTGTGATTTGGCCCTTATATTAAAAATTATCAGTAGTGAAAATTATTTAGTTACGTAAATTATTTCCTGTTAGATAAAAAAAACTGTGATCATTGTAGTAAGGACGAGAAATAAAAATACGTGTAAAGGTCTACCAGAATCTGATGGCATTTTAAAAAAAATAAAAAAAATGATTTTCATATGGCAATGTCAAGTATGACCCGTCAAATCAAAGTACGTGATCTGTCAACCGCTGCTAAAATTTTGTGATTATGTTCTTGGAATTTGTTGTTTTTGTGAAAATATCCAAAAAGGCAATTCAATCTCAAGCGAGAAATATTGTTTTCTATGTCTATCGTAAAATACAGAAAGAAGAAGGTGTAAATCGAACTCAATATTATAATTTAAAGCTCGTGGTAGAGTTGACCGGTAAGTTAGAGTGAGTTGTTTTGATACTTTTAGTTTTTTTAAATTTTCTTAGGTAATTATTGTGACTTTTTTAAAGGTATTTCCAGTATTACTATACGGTGAATCGTAGCTGATGGCACATTGAATGATGGTTTGTTTTCCATGCCTGGTAAAAGGAGGAGAGGAGGAAAAAAGAAAATCAACATAAGACAATTTCGATTTATAGTTGATTAGGAATAAAGTAAACGAGTTCTATACAATTCGGAAGGAAATTCCAACATTAAATAAACTGTTGCCAATTAAATTGTGTGTTATTCGTAATAAATAAGTATATAAAGTAATTCATGATTGATTTATTTTTCATGAAATAACATTATCATTAGGTACATAGTATAGTATATCATTACAAAGTCCCTTTTTTGTCTGTCCCTATGTAAGCTTAAATCTTTAAAACTACGCAACGGATTTTGATGCCGTTTTTTTTTAACAGATAAAGTGATGTAACGGGAACGTTTTTAGGTATATAACATGCATGACATAGTAGAGGTACACAGATAATTTTAGAGGTGTTAAAGTCCTAAAAAATCACATATTTTGCGCTTATATTGAAAATGCTCGCTGAACACTACGAGATAGATCAAAATTATGTACTACAGTTTTATTATTCATCTGAAAAAGCCTACAAAAAAGTCCGCGATGGCATATGTCTATCTCTTAGGGATAACCCACAATAACCATTTTTCCCATAGGGTCCCATTTTTAACAATTTGCATTGGGCAAACCTAAAAACATTTTCAATATTGTATCAGTAGTATATTGCTCTAAGTAGGTAGAGAATTATTCGCCGAAGTAGTTTTTTCTCCAAGAACACTATTCCACGCGGGCAAAGCCGCGGGCAAAAGCTAGTTTTCTATATTATACACCGAACATTCTTCATACAGTCTTATTATAATTCATGTTCAATAATACTAAAGATATAATTAAATATTAACCAGTATCAAGATCGTTTAATCCAATTTCCCCAGTATTGCACACTACAAAATTTTATTTCCCTATTTGCCATGAGATTCTGGTACACCTATAGTTCGAATTAGAATATGTATTCCAATATATCAAGATAAAATTATTGACAACAATAAGTCAAAGTATTAATTCACTTTTTAAACTGTTAACAATATAGAGGTTTTATTAATTGGAGTTTTGTAGATACTATATAATAATTATGCCATCGTAAACAGTATTTTATGTGTATGTGGCGAACGTACAAACTATGATTTTAATATATTAAAATATAAATAAGTACATAAAAAATATAATAAAGTAACCCCTGTCAGTCAAACATGGCCTGATGAAATGTGGCTGGGCCTTATCCCTTTACCATAACTCTGTAGGGCTCGTACATTATGGTTTTGTCAGTTTAATTACTATTACAGGGTTCTGTAGAACCTATTTTCAGAAATACCAAAGTTTTTTTATATGGTCTCTAAAAAAAAAAAACATTGCAAAGATATAAAAATATCAAGGTCGACATTCTTAGTCTGTAATATTAAAAACAATTGTAGGTTTGAAGTCGCAAAAGAAAAAACTGTTAGAATAATTTTAATTATTTTTGTGATGTGCTCGGAAGGTTTTTAATAAAACTTAAAAAAAGCCAATGTAAAGCCATCGTGGATAACTGATGGATATGAAACATCGAAACTGCCTTTAATTATATTATTATAATAAACAAATAAAATATTATAATAAACGTAATCAACACAGAATAACGTATAGAAATTATATTGGCATGTAATATTAATGTTATTATACAGAATGGTAAATATTCACAAGTAGGGCTCCACCTTGAAACGACTGCAATTTTTTTTATTGCATATTTTTATTATAAAACAGTCTGTTGTGCAATAATAAGGTGGCGGAAGACAAAAAAAAAATGTAAAAAAAAAATACCGCCCCGAAGACGTTTTTAACGTGATAAAAAAGTTCTAACCTAACCTAACCCAAAACTACACACAGGTTATTTCACGCCAGGTTTTTGTGAGGCCGTGTTACCGCCCCGAAGACGTTTTTAACGTGATAAAAAAGTTCTAACCTAACTAACCTAACCCAAAACTACATAAACGTTATTTCACGCCAGGTTTTTGTGAGGCCGTGTTACCACTCCGAAGACGTTTTGAACAATATAAAAAAGTTCTAACCTAACTAACCTAACCCAAAACTACACAAACATTATTTTACGCTGGGTATTTTTAGGTTGATATGTTTTTTACATATTTTTTTTTACATTTTTTTTTGTCTTCCGCCACCTTAATATTGCATAACAGACTGTTTTATACTGCAAAATATGCAATAAAAAAAAATTGCAGTCGTTTCAAGGTGGAGCCCCACTTGTGAACAATTACCTACAGGGTATTTTTTCAAAGACAAATCACATTTTTACAGGAGGTTCAGATTTAGTAGTAAAACCGATAATTTGAATGAAAGCATATCATACTTATTATCATAGCATATCATACTTATTATCATATTTTCAAAAAAAATATAAAATTTTATTCCATAAAAAACAGAAATAACCAAGAGACCATAAATCACGAGTTTTGTTAGATATTTTCAAATGGAATTATTTACGGCATCATAAGCTTTTTTAAATATTTTTAATTTTTTTATATATAACACATTTTGTGTTCAGAAATACATAACAAAAATTGGATACCTTTTGAAAAACCGTCCTGTTAAATATATTGGCATACAGCCTGTATTTTTAAGGAGCGTGATCAGTATTCAACTCTCGTTCCAAAAATATACTATTTCAAATATAATATTTATACATTGACGAGATTATCCATGAAATGATTAATGTTGATTCATAGACGAGCCCATAATGAGAAGCGGTCGCGTGACTTTCATAGTCAGCGCGGTATATTTTAGCGCAAGTGTGTCATATTACGATACGTAAATGATGAAACATTTTATTTAGACATAGTGCATAGTACTGTCATAACTTAGTTATAATTCGGCCGACGGTTGTCGAAAAATAATACGATTCGGATAAATACACCCTGTGTAATATTAAACGAGAAATCATTCAATACTCATAGCACTTGAGCGCTCATAGCTCCTAGCTCAACAATATAATATTACCCGAATCCCGATTAGATATCGAGGTAATTACTGACTGGACTATGAGGTAAACGAGCCGGTAACGGACACCACAATTTCTGAAGTTGTGATTTCCGTCTTATAATGTTACTTACTCGTCCTGCTATATCCTATTATCCTACTAATATTATTAATGTGAAGGTTTGTGAGGATGGATGGATGTTTGTTCCTCTTTCACGCAAAAATTACAGAACGGATTTTGATGAAATTTGGTATGGTAGTAGTTTAGGCTTTGGATTAAAACATATTCTACTTTTTATCCCGGAAAAGTACAGTGTTCCCGCGGGATACTCGAAACTATATTTACGCAGGCGAACCCGCGAAGATGGCGATAAATGTGAAAGTTCGTAAGGATGTATGGATGGATGGATGGATGGATGTTTGTTATTCTTTCACGGAATTTGATGAAATTTGGATTCTTAGTAGTTAAGCTCTAGATTAAAACATAGGCTACTTTTTATCCCGAAAAAAATACAGTGTTCCCGAGGGATACTGTATTAACGCGGGCGGAGCCGCGGGCAACAGCTTGTAGTTTATATACTTACAGTCGCCGATAATATATCAGATGTATTTTATGTATATTTTTCGATCTCGTTACTATTATATTCACAAGTAGTACACCGGGTTTGGCGACATTGGTGGGTACGTACAAGTAACTATACTTATTGAGTAGATGATGATGATGATGACGATCACGATTATATATTTATTTGATGATGATTATTATTATAAGAAGTGGGCTGCAGATTTTGGTTGCTTCTGCTTATTTACATTTTTTTATTAGATATATTTTTGTAAACAAAAAAATACACCATAATACTACTAAAGTAAATCCCTTAATAATTTATTAGTGTTGAATTTTTTTAACGATTAAATCTGTATGGATTATAGTATCAGAGGATCAGAGTACCTACCTATACAATATTTGGAAATAGACGTAAGCATGAGCATGTATGGAATTTTCAACATGTCCTTTATCGGGTAGATTACATTATTGTGTTAATTACTGGAGCTTGCACGTTTAATCAATTCTACGTGAACATTTAATATTGCGGTTATTACGCTAACGTATAATTTCTATCGTTATACTCCGACACGTTCGCAAACTGAAACGTATTAGTCCAATAATGGGGACTTCACGACGAATATCTTAAGGGGTTCCGAGCAGCTTAGTGGCAAGCACGTAATTTTTGAATTTTTGCTCAATTTCATACGGTTATTTACACCTGTCAAGGGGCTTGATCAATCTAGACCTATTTTTCTTTGTTTTGAATCGTCCGCCTTTCAAATCATACACCATTATTGCTATTGAGCTATGCTTGATCAAGCCGACAGCGAACACTATCAAAACGTCACGTCAAGCAAAAAATGAAAAACGATCAGTCGCGGAACAAGAACGTACTGCTTGGCTCAAAATACAGGCTTGTAGATATAGACGGTAACATGCTTGATGCGAGCAAAAAACTACGTGCTTTCCGTCAAGCTGCTTGAGCGTCTTGCGACCCCTTTACGTGTTTACGTTACAAGTTCTATATTAAGGTGCGGTAGTTTGCAATGTATGATTTTACCGATGCCGGCTTTCGATGCGGACGGCGCGGATAGTGGACGCACCTCTATTGAAAATCATACATAGCAAACTAAAATCCGCGGGCTTATTACGTATCTTGCAAAGCTAAGCAATAGCAAAAATTGCGCAATTTTTGCTCTAAAATTGCAAATTCGTTTTACGTATCTGCAAAAACCTAGCGACAGTACTGCCCCTACCGAACAATCGAGGAACTATAAATTGCAATCAATCGTTCGAACTCTTCACTGCTGTCTAATTTTTCGTATAACGTAAGACTTTTACAGCAAAGCGAAAACAATCAGCGAGCGATTTGAACTGTCAGTTAGCAATAATAAGCGAAAATGAAGCAAAGTGCATTCAAACACAACAGCGAGCGATTAGCAATCGATCGCATAGGTAGGTAATACGATTTTAATTGACGTTCAGAAATCGATTGTGCGTTTATCGCGCGATGACTGCAAGATTTTTGCTAATCGCTATTTTTACGTAATACGGAGGCTGTTGCGTGACGTGCGGCGCGGGCCAATGGACGCGCACCTACGCCGTTTTCAGCTGTGCGATACTTTGTCAGCCATCGGCATGCGAACCCCAATATGTCTGTTTCCATTTTATATATTGTTTCATGAACACGACGATCAAAAAAGTTTATTTATTGTTCAGGCCTTAATATAGTTTACGTAATGCTTATGTTTGAAAATAGCCTAAGACATAAGGGCATCCATTATAATTATAGTCCATCTGTAAATAAATAATTAAATATCTGGCTAGACGATAAATCGTCAGTAAAAGCACAGATGGTTTAAACATTCCATACCATTATAACAATATTTAACATACAGTTTACTTATTACTTCGTAATTTTTGTACGAAGCTTTCCAAGTAAGCGCATTTTACTCTATAACTCCTAAACTAACAAAGTTATGAAAACCTTATTTATAGTTTTCCTTTAAAGTTCATCACATGGACAGCCATCAAGAATTTTTTCGACGACGACGGAAAATAATTGTAAGGTGAAATTTTTATTTGACAATCTGTCGAGATATTACAATATCTCTAGTAATATTACAATCTAACGGTTTTTACAATTTTACGGTGACATACACACATATTATCCATGCAAAGTTTCATCTTGCTAGCACTTACCGTTTGGACGGTAGGATGGACGGACGGACATGACGAAACCATGAGGGTTCCGAGATATAAACTACGGAACCCTAAAAAACGTTACAAAATGGAAATATGTGTACAAGTCGTTTTGTTTCGCTTTGACAAAACAATATATTCTGCAAAACGACATACAAAAGGCTAGAATCTCTTTGATTTTTCAAACACAGAATAATGGCGAAATATCTGAAACGTACTAATAACGTTTAAAAATGTTTTTATTTTATGTTATTTATCTAGCACCACGAATTGGGTTTGTTGTAAAAAAGGCGGGTTGATAACCTCCGTCTTTTTTACAAGGGACGTGAACATATTAATCTATATACATATTATATAGGTGAAGCTGATTATAATGTTCTTGCAATACTATAATTATTTTCTAATAAATTACTTTTCAGCTTTTTGTTGAAAGTTCTTCGGATACTTAGCACGGGGCTAGCTATTAGGTACCTGACGTGTGAATCGTCCATTCTTATCGTCAAACATTCTTATCAGCTACAAATTAGCTCTCCAGGTAATAGTTATATGAATAACTCAACTTTTTACGTAGTTGTGCGTATGAAGTTATTATTAGACAATATTAATTATTGGAACGAAGTTCCTTATCGCGCGTGTTGTGAAAGGGGGCTAGACGGAAAAAATTCTTACGAAAAGTTGTCACGACACTTTTTTAATTACAAAAGATAATTTTATTTTTTATAAAAATTAAATATTTACGCGTATACATTTATTATATTATAGGAGTTCACCCTTTTCACACTTTACTTAGTCATAATAGGTCCCATAAATAAAAACGAATGATCAACTTAATTGGCCTTTTATTACCCCGAAACTAAACACTCGTATATTCCCGACAAGGCCCGTCACAGTGACTGACTGTCGTCACAAACATGCATCGCCTCTCAGACACAAAACCGCTGACACTCGCACAATCACACATACATGGTCCCTACACTACACCCCCCAAATTTTTACAAAACACAAAAAATTTCAAACGGATGTTACATGCAAAGTTACAATACACAATACAAACACAATATGTAATATTATCTTATCCTACATACTTAGAACTAAGGGTAAGCACTAAGCACTGTTCACTGCACTATCTTCCAGCCCTATCACGTTACCCGTCATAACATCCTGCAGGTGGGCGGTGTTTAGACTCGCACCTGCGGTGGCGCTGGCGCTGGGCTATTGCCGCCCGCCGCAAATCTTGTAAACATTTTTGTTACCCAATTCTTTATACGATAGCGACCATATATCACCAGTGCCAAAAATATCATGATCCCCATGATTACACATATAATCGTAGTAGTAACATTTTGCTTATTTAACTCTGCCTGTACTGAGACATTTTGAGCAACGACAACTTCTTCCTTGCTATATGGTTTTCCCATGTTGCTGCTTTAATCTGAATAAAATGAATACTATGTCCGAACTTACGGAAAGTAAAGGTTAAAATGAACACAAAATATCGAGTTTAAATTAAAACCTATACTTCACAGTGAACAACGCTTATTGCAAAACTGCTCTCTAAGCAGTAACTTAATCGCGTTCCATTCCTATGTAACATAAGGGCACATACACACAATTAAATTTTAATATGACATAAATATAATTATGATATAAAACACACATAATATGTATAAATGTATATATATTAACAATCAAAACGCACAGGCAACTTTACCGTACGGCCACTTTTTGTTACTTTTTTTACATTACAACTTACATTTTTACTAATTTCAACTTGCTTATTAACGTTTTTACCGCAATTAGGGTCACTGTAACTACCTTCCGATTGCTCGTTATCAGATTCATTCAAAATAAACGTCGGTTTCAGCCTATCTATTGAAACAACAAGTGTCCTATTGGGCAATTGTAGTTTAAATATCTTGCCTTTTCTACTTATAACTCTATATGGTCCATCATATGGCGGTGTTAGCGGCCGACGAACTGCATCATTTCGTAAAAATACATAATCGCAATTATTCAAATCTTTATGAACAAATATAGTGCGCGAATCTCGTAACTGTTTCGGCACTGGTTTTAAATTTCGTAAATTTATCTTTAATCTATCCAAAAATGCATGTTCGCTTAAATTTGGCTTGTCTAAAACATCATAAAATTCTCCGGGTAGACGAAGCGTCTGTCCATAGACATACTCAGCAGGGCTTACTCCGTTATCACTCCTACCAACTGTGCGCAAGCCTAAGAGCACAGTAGGAAGCTCATCGTACCAAGACGCGTTATCAGTGAGACGCGCTGTCAGCGCTTGTTTCATGCTCCTGTGCCACCTTTCAACAACCCCGTTACCTTGTGGCCTGTATGGACTACTTCGGCATTTTTTAACTCCTAAAATTTTTAGTAATTCCTGAAATAGATTACTCTCAAATTGGCGACCTTGATCGCTCGTTAGCAGCTCCGGGGCCCCAAAACGCGTTATCCAGTTATCATAAAATACCTTAGCGACTACTTCCGCTGTAACTTCATGACTCGGCACAGCTTCTGCCCAACGTGAAAACCTATCTATCATCGTTATCAAGTACCTATAGCCCTCCTTCGTCGGCGGTAGCGGACCTACTATATCTACATGTACATGTGCAAAGCGCGCAGCATCTGCAAAATGTTCGAGTTCTGAAACTGTGTGTCTACCAATTTTCGATTTTTGGCAAGATACACAAGTTTTAGCCCATATTCCGACATCTTTATTTAACCCTGGCCAGAAAAAGCGCTTAGCCACTAGCTTACGTGTCGCTCTAATTCCTGGATGACTATTGGCGTGTACTAATTTAAATACAGTTTTTCTATAACTTTCAGGCACATAAGGTCTACATATACCAGTCGAATTTTCACAATAAATAAGACTTTCACAGCTAGGAATGAGAACTTTCTTTAAAGAAATATTATCATTCCTATCATTAATTAATCGTATTAATTCCGAGTCGCATTCCTGCGCTTTGGCTAATTCTGAGTATTGGAAAACCGTGGGACATTGAATTGTTTCAATCCTAGACAGCGCGTCAGCTACTTTGTTGCTGTCGGCCTTGATGTATCTAATATCACTTGTGAATTCGCTTATGAACAACAATTGCCTGGTACGTCTAGGCGTTTCTGAATTACTTTCGATTTTTTGCATTGCATAAATTAATGGCTTGTGGTCGGTATAGATAATTAATTCACGACCTTCGAAAAGTGGCCTAAAATGCTTTATAGCCATAAAAATTGCTGTCAACTCTCTGTCGTAGGTAGAGTATTTTTGTTGGGCCGTTGTGAATTTTTTAGAAAAATATCCTAATGGAGCCCACGCGTTATTCACCCACTGTTGCAATACACCACCTGCACATTTATCTGAGGCGTCTGTCATAAGAGACAAAGGTACACCGGACACGGGATGGGACAACATAACTGCTCTTTTTAAACTATTTTTACATTGCTCAAAGGCATTTATTGATTCCTCTTTCCATAAAATTTTTGTTTGATCTTTTTTCTTCGCTCCCTTTAAAAATGAATTTAATATTATTTGATGCTCTGTAGCATTAGGTATATTAGTTCTATAGAAGTTAATCATACCTAAAAATTTTCTGAGCTGATCAACCGTTTCAGGCCTCGGATAGTCTATTATAGCCTTAATTTTACTTTCAAGGGGTTGAAATCCTTCTGATGAAACCCTATATCCTAAAAATTCAATTTCGCTTTTTCCAAAGTCACATTTCGATAAATTTATTGTAATACCGTATTTCCTGAAACGTTCAAATACCTTTTTTAGATGAATCTTATGCATTTCCAAATTTTCGCTGGCCACTATTACGTCATCAATAAAATTAAATAAAAAATCTAAATTTTTTAATACGTCATTATTCATAAATCTTTGAAAAGTTTGACTAGCATTTTTAAGACCAAAATTCATTCGCGTAAATTCGTAAAGTCCAAAAGGTGTTATTACCGTCGTTTTTTCAATATCTTCGGGGGCTATTTTTACGAAATGATATGCTCTATTAATATCTATTTTCGTAAAAATCTTTTTACCTGCCAGAATATACGTGAAGTCATGCAGTCTCGGTACCGGATACCGGTCCGGCTTGGTGATGGCATTGAGCCGACGGTAATCGCCTACGGGCCGAATATCCCCATTTTTTTTAGCAACAACATGTAACGGGCTAGCCCATTCACTTTTAGATGCTCTGCATATGCCCATCTCCTGCATTAACCTAAATTCATTCTTAACCTTATGATACCTATCCGGCGGTAACGGCCGCGCTCGGGCATGAACCGGTTTTCCCGATGTCTCGATATGATGATATATATCATTGTCTGACACACGGTCTAAATTTGTAAAGGAGACTGGCTTAGTTATGTCTGAAAATTCGGTCAATAAATCTAGATAAGGGTGACTACTATCGATTGTGCTGACAGTAGGTTCATTACAGTGAACCATTCGGCCAAACGTTAATAAGCTAGTCGTCTTATCTATAATCTTCTGCTCCTTTAGATCAACTAACAAATTATGATATTCTAAGAAATCGGCACCTAATATAGCCTGGTTCACATCTGCAATAACAAATGTCCACTGGTACGGTCTACGCAACCCTAAGTTCAAATTAATAGTTCTAGTTCCGTATGTTTTAATTTCGGTATTATTTGCCGCAAACAATCTATAGTCAGAACACTCACCACTTAACTTCTGCTTACGTGTAACTGGAACCACAGACACATTCGCCCCCGTATCAACTAAAAATTTTTGTCCACTTTCTCTATCAAAAACACTAAGACGGTGATTTTTTATTGGGATGCAGCCGCCCACCGCCGTCGAATGCACCTCTTCTAGTTTTCCGAACGATTTTTCCATGCGCAGGGACTTTCGCAATTATGCGCTCTATTACGGTATCTGAAATGCCATCGACATAACCAGTCTGGATCATTGGGCGTTCGTGACCTTGACCTTGGTCTAAAGCCATTTCCAGTGCGACCTCTTCTGCTTGAGCTTCGACGATTTACTTCTACTCTAAGTGCGGCTACTTCTAAATTAAGCCGTTGTACTTCTGTTATTAAATCATTCAGTGGGGGTTGCGCGCTGCTCCCTGATGTTGAACTCGTGCTAATTTCATCGACCTCGCTTCCTCGCATATTTTCCATCACCTTATCAGCTATATTAGCTAGATTATCGAGATTTTGATCCTGACTAACAGTGAGCACCGCTCGTACAGAAGTGGGAAGTCTCGTCATCCATAAATTCCGTAGTGTTTCCTCTGAAACCTTTGCATTTATTCCTAATTCACGCATCCGTCGCAATAATTGTGACGGTTTTGACTGCCTAATTCCATGCCACTGACCAGCTTTTGAAACTGTTTCATGGCACTTTCTTCGTATACTTCCAGTAAACGATTTTTCAGAACTTCGCACTTATTTGTTTCTGGGGGTGACATAAGAATATCACTTACTTGACGAAGTGCTTCACGTCCTAATTTGGTCACTATAAGGTCATATTTGGCCTGATCCCCCATTTTTTGCGGTGCAAGCATGCTCTCTACTTGCACAAACCATAATCTTGGCATCTCTGTCCAAAAATCTGGTATTCGGGAGGTTACAGATATGGCAGCTAATTGTGAAACATTTCCTGTCCAACCTTCCATCGGTTTTGCTTCGCCTGAATTCTCCATTATACTTAACTGATAGTGTCACAGTAAACAATTTATCGATTTTGTAGAAAAAATGTTTAATTTTTTAGACAAATCACGTCGGGGTCACCACTATAGGAGTTCACCCTTTTCACACTTTACTTAGTCATAATAGGTCCCATAAATAAAAACGAATGATCAACTTAATTGGCCTTTTATTACCCCGAAACTAAACACTCGTATATTCCCGACAAGGCCCGTCACAGTGACTGACTGTCGTCACAAACATGCATCGCCTCTCAGACACAAAACCGCTGACACTCGCACAATCACACATACATGGTCCCTACAATATTGATGTATGTATGTATGTATGTGTGTATGTATGTATGTATGTATGTAACTATGTATGTATGTAATGTATGTATGGATAATATCGGTTCGGATATTGTATTATTATTTATTTTATATATATACATGTACAATTGTCTGTCTGTATGTCTTTTTTTTTTTGCTATAGTAAGCTATTGTAAGCTGTGCGGCGTCGCATGTTTCTCTGTCTGTCTCTCTCTCTCTTATAGAAAGCAAGCGAGATATTTTCATCCGGAACTTCGTTCCATCCGGGTGTCCCTTGACACCTCTCAAGTTTTTTTTGTCAAATTATTATAAAAACAATATTTTTTGACAAAATTCGGTCGGATTTTGGACGTGACACTACTCAATAAAAACCCTACATTTAAAACAGTGCTTAGCTTAGTAAAACTGTAACATTGTAGTAACAGTTTACATAAAACTTAATAGCACAAATGTTGAGAATGCCAGAAAGTACCTTACCAGAATTAATTATCTTTAATAAGGAAAGTAATTTCCGGCGTAAGAAATAATGATCTCACGTATTATTAAAAACCGGCAAAGTCCTAGTCGGATTCGGGGGTCGGAGTCGGACGAAGGGTTCCGTACCAACAGGCAAACAAATCACGTTTGTTGTGTAGGACTAACTTAAATATTATATTTACTTTATTCTGTTTTTTTGTTGTTATAGCGGCAATGAAATACAATATAGGTCATCTGTGAAAATTTAAACTGTCTAGCTATCGCGTTTCATAAAATACAGTCTGATGACAGAGAGACGGACAGATGGAGTCTTAATAATAAGGTATGGAACCCTAAAAAGTAATTAAATCCAGAAGAAAGTTAAATTAGGTCAGATATTACCATTAGGGGCTGTCATTCAAATTGTAAAAGGACGTACATATTAATATTATTCATTTATATACTAATTGTTACAAAAACCTCCGTGGTCCAATGATTGAGAGCTTGGCTTTCGACTCGGGAGCTCGTAGGTCGATTCCCGCTTTGGAACAACAAAAATTCCGATCACCTGATTATCTGACAATAAAGACGATCCGTCGCATAGGCATAAGCCGAACGTATAACCGCCTCCTTTTTTTCGAAGTCCGTTAAAAACTTATCATTCATTGCTAGACTACCCACTAATTAGAAAAGGATGATTTATAAAAGGATGCGCCTATTATGCACCCCTTTCTAATTAAATAGAAAGGGATGTAAATATCACACATCCTTTTCTAATTACGGCCTCAATTTCTCTTTAGTAGGCACTCAATCGTGTATCGTTTGGATGGAATTTGTACCCGTATTTCACTGTCAGCTAACTGTGCCGCCTGCCAAATATTTTAGTTCGACCGACATCAATTCGCCGATAAGTTTTATTGGAAATGCAATACAGCTAAAAAAAACTAAACATGACTAAAGTATATTACTCTGGTAAGATCAGCAACATGTGGACTTTTTTGAGATCTCTTAATGGAATTTAAGGGAAGTAGATTGTACCTAGCAGTACCGGGGGGTTCCTATAACTCTATTCCTATCGGCTTCGCTTATCACTTACTTTTTGAAGATGCACATTCAAATCCCTACTACCTATTATACTGACTAGGGCTTTCCTATGAAGGAGAACCAGTCTTCCATCCACCACGTTACTATTTCTCAAGAGTTTCTTAATATAAGTAACTATAAGTAACTTGAGCGTCTGTACAATATTTCTATATTTTGAGAAATTAGAAAAGTATCACTGGCTTACGCCAACATCAGGGAAAATACCTCAATAAAAAGTATGTAAAGTATTAAAATAGTAAAGTTATAAAATATATTTCTAATAAGATAATTTTACATTCTGGCAAGCAAAGCGAATGTGTTAAAGAAACCTAGTTATTGCAATTCCAATCTCTTGCAAAAATTCGAGAATGGCTAGACCGATTCGGCAAATTATTTTGGTCTTTTGGAAGTTTTGGAAAGGTTTAAGCGATAAGAAATATTGTAAAAAAATGGAAAAATACTACAAACTACTTTTGAATTTTCTCATATTTTGAAAGCTATCCAAAAGTTAAAATATAAAGATGCGCTGATTTTTATCAAAATTTTAAAAGGGTTGCGAGATGGGAATAAGGCCAAATGGGAAGGAGCCCGTTCTGTAGTACTGTTCACTGTGTTTAATTTGTCACTTGACTCTCAAATATTTGTAAGTGCATTCAGTTTTTACCTGTTTGGTGTATTTAAAAAAATCGATCGGCCCTTGTTGGTTGGTAGGTGTAGGTATACCTAGATGTAGGTGTACGTTGTAGTTGTAGTTGTAGATGTTGACGTAGGTTGCAGGTGTAGTCATTTATTTATCCCAGTTCATATTTAAGACTGAACAACGTCTGTCGGGACAGCTAGTACTAGATAAAATATTAACGACCGCCTTGTACATTGAAGTAAGAAATGATGGATGAGGTAATTTGGTGCTAATGTATTCAAGGGGCTATTCAATCAGCATTCGTCATATCCACAAAGCTTTGAGTGAAGCACTAATGACAGATATTTGCACGAATCTGAAGGTAGAGATACAATAGGGAGGGAGCATACATTTATTTAAAATCAGCAAAATTCTTATATTTTCCGAATGATAACATTAATATGAAAAGAAAAATGCAAAAAGTACAATAATCAGTTACTAAATTAAAAGGTTACAGGACTTAAAGTACGAATTTATTTTGCTTTATTTGTTATTACCTATTCTTGTAAAAATGTATTTAATTTTCGTTTATTCATGTTATAGTTATCTTATTAATTTTGTTTTTATACTCTGTATATAATATTAAGTTTTGTAAAATTGATCCTACAGGCAAATTGTAGAACAGTTTTGTAAGTATTTTTATATTTTGTTTTCATTGGTATGGATTAATAAATAAATAAACAAATAAAAAACGACGATTTTTTTGCTTTGATTGAAAAACGAAAATAATTGTTCATATACATAATTATATAGTTAATCAACTTATTAGTAACATTTTTTTGGTAATCTCTGCCTATCCCTACGGAAAAAAGGCGTGATTATATGTATGTATGTATCAATGATATACATAAATACAGTATTTAAGTTAATATAATTTTAGTTTTTATTTTAATGCATTTTCAACTGCTGTGACGTCACTCGTGCATTATTTCTTGTATAGAGAGCTCTCCAACGACCTCACTTTTGTGATGACTGTATGACGGTTGATCGTAGATAATATGCCATGGTAAAGACAGTATTTCTTGGCTTATTTTGAATTTGAACTAAACAGAGGGCCAATTCTCTTAATTAACTTAGACTTTCAACTTACCATCAATTCATTATAAATTTATCATCCCGTTACCATAAATTGACCGAAAGTCGCTATTCTACTACACTATTTTCGTAAATTTAAAATCCCAACACAGTCGTTTTGCAATGATATTGACTACAATTTATAAATAAAGCGAGCACAAAGCATGTACAAAGACAGCTGTTGCTTGACGTTTGTACGATCCAGTGTTGCCAATTATTGTCAATTAAGGCGTGTCTCCTGCTCGTGTTTTTTGAAACATTACACAAAATCATCGAATTTGGGGCATGGCTATGCACATTTTTGTACGCATACACGATTTTATCCTCTTCTGAGACGGACGGAAAATTATTTCCCACGTGGTTAGAGAGGGGAAGGCAAAAAAAGATATTTTTGCGTAAAATAAATATTTTTATGTCATGGCATCCCCACATGTCAAAGTGAAAAAATATCCGGCTGACGGATCGGTTCGAGTCAAATTGGAGTTAAGTTTATAAACATACGAGAATACCATTTTCTATGGATAAGTGGTTCGCTTAATCTATAATCAAGCTGTGATACAATGATAATCGCATCGCGGTGTAATTCGTCATTTGACGTTTGTTTGAAGTTTAGTTGAATACCATTTTGCTGTTTGATAGGTTCCGGACTGTATCGAAACAGTAACGAAGTTGCATTATTGTTGGATTAAAATAGCAGAATCGACCTTCAGGTTTTGATGAAATTTGGTACAGGGACAGATCGGGGCAGAACGCTTCCTGCGCGATATACGAATTTTTGCGCAAACGAAGTTGCGGGTAGCATCCACTTTACGCAAAAAACTTAAAAATTTAGGCCTTTTCATCCGTTAATGGATGATTTATACAGTAATCTCCGAGCGAAGTAACCACTCTTGAAATAATGTAGTGCCTGGGATAGTCGGTTTTTTAAATGTCGTATGGATGCCCAAGCACATACGGCATTCTCACAACAAAGTCAGCCTAAGTCCAGAGGAATGACTGGTCAATACGTCTGGGGCCAACCGTGTGCGGGTTTCTTCACGATGTTTTCCTTCACCGTTAGAGCGTCTTTATAACGTACTTAAGATCTGGAAAAGTCTCATTGGTACACGCCACAACCTGGGATTTGAACCTGCACTCTCTCGAGTGCGAACCAAACGGTCTACCCACTAGGCCATGGAGCTCATAAAAACGTGCTAACATGAGTTCTTTTTAACTGCACTATAGCAAATCTAATTTAAAGGGTACAATACCTGTGTTATTAAATCACACCTTCAAGTGAGGCTCTGAATACGTCTTTACAAATTCTCACACACTGCTGTGTTAAAGAGCTCTTTAGAGAGGGTTTATTTTTGTCATTTTTCTATAAAGTAGGGCAGAGTTTTCTTAAAGAAACGTATGCAAAGCGTAGGAGTGCTATCCTATTGATAGTCATCACTTTTAAAGCCTACATACTACTAACTACATAGACAAAAAGTCACATATCAAAAACGTAAATACACTATCCCACGGAAAGACTGTACTTTTGGATGATGATAACGGATGACACAAATCCTACTAATCCTACTAATATTATAAATGTGAAAGTTTGTGAGGATGGCTGGATGGATGGATGGATGTTTGTTACTCTTTCGCGCAAAAACTACTGAAAGAATTTTAATGAAATTTGGTATGATAGTATTTTAGGCTCTGGATTAGCCTAAATTTTATCCCAAAAAAATACAGTATTCCCGAGGGATACTGTATTTACGCGGGCGGAGCCGCGGGTAACAGCTAGTTAAAAATAAAATATGATAACCTTTTTCATCATGCATCATAAGGTTTTATTGTACAACCTTCATACACGATGTCAGATAAATTTGCATTGTATTACAAGGTCCAGATGTTATGAACATGACTTTGAGGGGGGAATTTTTTAGGGTTATTTTTAGAGGTTTGTATTATCTGTTTTTAATTAAATTAAGCAATTCAACTGGTATAGCGACATTTGACATACGATTTGAAAAGTCGACCTGTAAATTTAACTTTTGGAAGTATAAAAGAATACTAGAATCAGTATTCTAGTATTCTATAATGTATAAAAGATCATGGATAGAGTAATATACTGTTATAAAAAAACTTAAACAAACTGTTATACATATTACATATAGATAAAATATAATATATTATGTTCTGTAGAACATTACTTTTTAAAATTATTTGTAAAAGAGTTTATTTATGTTTGGGGAGAAATATTTTTGATAGTTGCAGGAACACTGCACAAAATCGGAATCAGGAATGCACTGTAAATAGAATTCTGTGCTAATACAATATAGCTGAAAATCAAACACACGAGTCGTGCTGACATAATGGTCTGCTCCAGACCAAATCGGTACGTGTGTCATTCTAAGATTTCATTAGAAGAATCGGCCTACTGATTTTGATTTTCTATACGATGCGTGACGTAGGAGGTATGTAATTAATAACTATTGGGACACGAGAAACAGAAGGCACTGTCCAAAATATAATTGTGTGAAATATGATATTATTATAGAAGGAAACTAGAAAGTACTATAGAGTAGGAAGATATTCAAAAGCTGTGTTATAAGTAGGTACCAGAAAACAGAAATAGTTTAAGATATTTCATACCTCAGGTACAATTTAAACTAAAGATTATCCTTTTTGTAAGAGTATACTGTTTCATTCATGCTTATTTAATAGGCTAAAAAATACGCTACATAAAGGCGGCTTATAGAAAGATTCCATCGCTCACATTAAATATTATAAATCTGCGCGCTGCCTAAACATAAAAGGCAATGCTCATGTATTTATGTTAAAATATTTAACGTGGTAGGCTCCTTGTGGGCGTTGTTTAGATTGTCTTCAATCGTCAAGTCGTCAGGAAATAATAGTTCTCATACACTGTACCGGTATATTGTTCGAGAAATAACAAAGTTTCACACTAAAATATTCACACACGACGTTGATGCAAACGGATTAATATCGAGACGTGGCGAAGTCGGAAACAACTTGGCAATACGTGCAACGCTCACGGTATCTTCTCTCAGAGTTCTCCAGTCGACCAGCGTTATTCTCCCATCGTTGTCAAAAGTGACATTGACTATCGAGCTGTCAACTGCCAATTGCATCCGAACTCGTCAAATCAGTTGCAGATTTTACGTCTCAATTCCGTTCTCAGCTGTGGTTCTTCGACATATTTTTATTACTTTTACACACAAAACATAAAATATTTTATATTGATTCAATTACAATTCTGTTTCCTTAATTTTTAGTAATGAAATCGTACCCAAAACCCTTGGAGCAAATTAGATAATAAAAGTGGACTTTTCCCACTAAACCTTCGACCCTCGGATATATAACAGCTAGGACTAATTATTCCTAATAACTTTCATCATCAAAGGGCTTAAAATAAAGCCCAGAAAATGTAAAACTACCGACCCCGTGACCTAATAAAGTTATTAAGCCTCTAACTTCGTGATAATGTTAGCTAGTGGCTTGTGCTATTATTTATTGTGTGCTAGTGGTGTGTCTTAAAGGGGTTGCTAAAAGTATTTCAAAACATACAAATCTTATCTAAACTAATACTAATAATGTTATAATGAGGAAAAGTTTGTTTGTTTTTATGTGTGTTTATTTATTTGCATTGAATAGGCTCCGAAACTACTGGATCGATTTTGATGAAATTTGGCAAATACCGAAAAATTAAGTGGAAACTGTACTTCCTTATGATACTGTATTAAAAAATAAAAGGTAAAATCTAGTTATTTTTAAGATTCAAGATGGCGCCCGCGACTTCGTGCGCGCTAAAGTTAATCTTGCGAAAACCGTACATTTTTCCGTAATAATAGGTTGGGGAAAAAGTCTTTTCGCATTATAGTATGTATGAACTTGTCATAAAATATCTTGGGCTATACCAATTGTATCTGGCTGATTTTGGTATCATTAAAAAGTTCTAATTTTACAGAAGACAATTCCAAATTCAAATTAGGTAAATTTGAGATTTTCATTTGTTTTTCTTATTGTAAAAATGAGTGATTCTTATGAAGAATTTCGATACATTTTAAAATTTTATTACAAAAAAGGTAAAAATGCAACACAAGCCGCGAAAAAAATTTGTGATGTTTATGGACCTAATGCAGTACTTATCTGTGAGAGTAGCGCAAATTTGGTTTAAGCGTTTTCAATCCGGAAATTTTAATATCAAAGATGCACGTCGCTCTGGTCGCCCTGTTACGGACAAAACTGTTGCCATTTTTGAAAAAGTGGATGTAGCTGAAGAACTGGGGATTGACCACGAAACGGTTTTGGCGCATTTGAAAAAAGCTGTGTACACAAAAAAGCTCGATATTTGGGTGCCTCATGAGCTCACTGAAAGAAACCTAATGAACCGTGTACTCATTTGTGATTCTTTATTACGACGTAATGAAACCGAACCATTTTTGAAGAAGCTGATAACTGGTGATGAAAAGTGGATCACGTACGACAAGAACGTGCGAAAAAGATCGTGGTCAAAGGCCGGTCAGGCTTCACAGACTGTGGCGAAACCCGGGTTAACTCGCAACAAGGTGATGCTGTGTGTGTGGTGGGATTGGAAGGGCATTATTCATTATGAGCTGTTACCGCCAGGCAGGACCATCAATTCTGAACTGTACTGCGAACAACTGATGAGATTAAATCAAGAAGTTGAGAGAAAGCGGCCGGAATTAATCAACAGAAGGGGTGTGGTTTTTCACCATGATAACGCTAGACCTCACACATCTTTAGCCACTCAGAAAAAAATACGGGAGTTTGGCTGGGAGGTGTTAATGCATCCGCCGTATAGTCCTGACCTTGCACCTTCAGATTTCCACCTGTTTCGGTCGCTGCAGAATTCCTTAGGCAGTGTCAGGTTGACATCACAAGAGGACTGCCAAAACCACTTGTCGCAGTTTTTTCATCAGAAGCCCCAAAAATTTTATAGCAATAGGATCATGTACCTACCAACAAGATGGCAAAAAGTTATCGAACAAAATGACACCTATATACTTTAGTCACTTGTAAATAAACTTTATAAAAAAACCTTTTGAATTTTTATATAAAATGCGAAGAAACTTTTTCCCCAACCTAATATAAAGTAGCACATGTCCTTTCCCGTGGTCTACTTTACATCTATGCTAAATTTCACAGAAATCGGCCCAGTAGTTTCGGAGCCTATTCGACGCAAACAAACAAACAAACTTTTCCTCTTTATTTATTATATTAGTGTGTAATATACTTTATATAGCCGTTATAGTACGGCTTATATAACTTTGTTCGGTCAGGAGTTACCTAAGATATACTTAACTTGTAAATGCGCTTTCTTGGAAAACTTCATACAACAATAAATGTAATTAATAAACATGTAAAATATTGGTATAATGGTACGGAGTCCGACGTGCGCGAATCCGATACGAACTTGTCCAGTTTTTATTGAAATAAGTATTTAATGTTTAATAGCAGTCTTTTAAAGACAAAGAACTTTTAATAATTTTAAATTTGTTATCTGTCTTTTAAGTAGACAATGATGAATCTGTAAAATAAGCTGTGTTTTCCATTTTAATATTGACTAGCTGTTGCTCGCGACTCCGCCCGCGTAAATACAGTATCCCACGGGAATACTGTACTTTTACGGGATATGTTTTAATCCAGAGCCTAAACTACTACCATACCAAATTTCATTGAAATCCGTTCAGTAGTTTCTGCGTGAAAGAGTAACAAACCTCCATCCATCCTCACAAACTTTCACATTTATAATACTAAGTAGGATACGAAAGGAATACCTTGGCATTGACCTTATTTATGGCAGGAAATTCAGTTCCTGGTTCCTACTTAGGTGCATAGGAACACGTCACATAGCGGAAGAGAGGAGAATGTATGGAAATGATGTATTGCCCGTACGAGTTTCATTATACCCATTATACCCACAAAATGTATAATAAATAAACAAATATAATATGCAATAAGTCATCGCTTTATGAGTATGTATTATTTCCTGGCAAAAATCATTACACCATGTGGTTTGGAGATAAGGAAACTTTGTGGTCTGAAAGAAGATGTAGTGACAAAAATTGAGAAAGGTATGCTGAAATGGATTGGCCATGTCGAGAGAATGAATGAAGAACGATTTACGAAAAAAGTGTATAAGGCGAGTGTGAATGGAAGTGTTGGAAGGGGTAGACCTAGGCAGACGTTTCAAGACCAAATAGAACTCAACGCTATTATTTATAGTAAGTTTTTTACTAAATAGTGCTAAAAATTGAACACACACGTGTCAAAGCAAATCACTCGACACTTCGAATTTCAACTCTTATTGTATTTAGCACAAAGTTCTACTTTCAGTGCTCTGAATTTTCCCTGGCCTGCCAAGTTGCGGATCATAATATTATAGTCCCAACCTTAATAATGTGAGAATTTCCAATTTTTTTTTAGAATCAGAATATTTTATTTCAAGAAATTCATACATATAGCTGATGTCATATTGTATGTAATTAGGTCACAATTTTAGCCCCTAGGGCGTGAAAATATTGTTATTAATATAAATAAATAAAAATCGTGAGATATTAAGAACGTAGAAAATTATTAATTTACTAGCGAACCCATCAGACATTGTTCTGCCGTTGGTATATTATAAAAATTATTGTTAACACCGTATTCACAGACCTACCAAATATACACAAAAAATCTATATTAATAATAAATAAGAAATATTTAATTTGTTTGTTTCCATTGATTAAAGGCTCCAAAATTACCGGACCTATTTTATAGAAAATTGGCAGAGATAATATAGAGTACCTAGACCACGCGGGGAATGAAATAGAATACATTTTATTGCGGCAAAATGTAATGTGTCAAACCGTTTTGGAGGAGTAGGATTACAAAGATACAAACACTGTGACACGAGAATTTTATATGACTTATTAGAAGAAGAGTTTTGCCGGGAAAGTCAATCAGCAGTGTTGTGTTTCTGTATTATTTTTCTAAATTCGTGTTAATTCGGTTTTTAATGTGTTATAGTGGTGGAATATTAACCATTAATTATTCGTTGAGGTGCATTAGTGTGGAAAAGTGATACATTCTACAAAATGCGTGCTAAATTGGGTTTCCCGCCAAAACTCCCTAGAAAGTTTCAGTAAAGCGTCTACCACTTTACTGAATCGACTGACTTGACTAATTGACTACCCTGACTACTTATTTCGACTTTGACTAGACTTTGGACTTGACAATTTAGAAATAAGACAAAGAAATACCTCAAACGACAGACGAGGCAGTATGGTCTAAGACCTTAGCCTGTTCCATTTCGGGACGAATTAAACAAAAAAAAAAAAAATATTAGAAGAAGTTAATGCGAAGTTCTTGCGTCGATAAAATATGAATTCTGTGTAACGCTTGTCATGAATTTTAAGTTAACATTACATAACATTTCTTTGATAAACAATATTTGTTTTGAAAAACATGTCCTGCCTATTAATGTCATGTCGAAGACATTGATTTTAAACATTTCATAGTCAAATTTCTGTTATAGAGGACTACAAGATAATATAATAAATAGACATGTTTACTAAAAATATTTTTCGTCTATTCAATGTTAGACATATAAATAAATAATTTTACAATAAACAATGTAAAACTCGATTCTGTAAATCTTTAAAAATACCGAAGAAACAAACAATTTAAATTTACATTATGAAAGAGAGCCTCATTGGCCTGTGACTTACTATGTGCTACCGCCATATTTTTTTTATTAATAATAACTCCCACACCGATCTCGATGACGGTTGCCGGTTTCATTGAAACCAGGCCAGTTACGCAGAAGTAATTTTTTTGTGCCCAAGTGTGTGCGCAGTACACAAGAGCACTCTCTTCGTTTACTCTCATAATCCAGTAGGACGGATAATCGACACGACTGACGAGAGATCAGGCGCAGATCCGACTTTTTACATGCCCATCCGACGCACGGATAATCTTTTTTGTCAGACAATCAGGTGATCAGCTTACGTTATCCTATTCAAACATGGACACAACATTTTTTGTTGTTCATATGCGGGAATCGAACCCACGACCTCCGAGTCGAGAGCCAATACTCTAACCACTAGACCACGGAGGCTGTTATTGTCACTATACAATGTATGGCAGAAGCATATTGTGAGTTGTGACATCACAAATCGTTTTGCGAGAAAGAGATGGGCAACATTTGTTTTTGCTTACACCTTTTTACTACTTACTACTAATGGCCCACCTAATTACTCAAAGTATAGGAAAAAAATAAGGCAGTAAAATACTTACGATCTGTTTAATTTAATAAAATTATGGATTTTTTCACATTTTCGTCTATTTTTTACTTTGGCTTGACTTAGCTGGAATCCATGGGGCCCTGGGCTGAAGCCCAATCAGCCATATGGTGGATCCGGCCCTGTCTCTATTCAATAATTTTGAAATTTAATTTGTAAAAATGTGATATTAGATACTAGGCAACATTCCTATTCACTGAACAAAGTGATGAACTATGACAATTCACTCAGAGTGTTTCCATTTGTTACAGATTTATGGAGAGAAGGCGGCGCGAGTTAAAAGGTTGCCATGACGCGCGATGTAACATACAGTTATGATGAATGTACCCTTTTTCAATGTTTCGCTGCCAGACCTGAGATGCCAGCTCGTCTCGGGACAGACCTGCACCAACACCACCGCAGAAGGTCTAAATTGCTCCACATCTGGCACCACAGTCGATTACTCCTGCGACCTAAATTCCGGATACAACGACACGACGTACACATGCAGCAAGTGCAACAACTACACGGAATGCGACTCAGAAATTGAGTTGAAAATTATGAGCGCGTTCGACGAAGCTTTAAAATATTTATGGTTGAGGATCCCCGATATCGACTGCAGTCGGAATGTGCTGGAGTGCAAACCGAATAGGACGTTTTACATCGACGGTTTCGATGGCGCACCAAATCGAACGGTGCAAGAAACTTTTCAGTGTAGTTTCAGTTTCGCGAACGATACGGATACAGTGACGAGTGCGGGGTACGAGTGGAGTTTTCTGTTTGTGATATTGTTCATAGTGGCCGGCGGGGTCGGCAACATTTTAGTGTGTTTGGCCGTGTGCTTGGATAAGAGACTTCAAAATGTGACCAATTATTTTCTCCTATCGCTCGCCATTGCTGACCTGTTGGTCAGTCTTTTTGTAATGCCGATGGGTGCCATACCCGGATTTTTAGGTAAGATAAGTTTAATATCTTTATTGAAATTTATAATATTAAGTTTTGAATGAAATCATAAAGAATTTGCAATTCCGAAACAGCTTGCAGACTTTTGCTAAAAATATACTATAAATAGGTTCATTAAGCTTGATATAAGGCTTGAAACTGTCCAGTATCTAAATACTGTATCCTGTGTCATGTCTCTTTGAATAATGGACAGCCCTAGCGCTAATAAATGTCAGAAACTAAGCCCGGTAAAACATTTGATAGTCGAATAAATCTTATTAGGGATCAGAGCGATTTGGTGGAAGAGCTCCATGTTTAGAAGTAAGATATATTTTTCTTGCTTCATTGGGCTTCGTCGACCTAAAAATAGGTTTTTAAATAAATAAACGGGCCAATCTTTCTATATTTCTTGTTTGTTAAACTTTAACGTTAAATTAAAACCGAATAAAAAAACGACAGATTTCCGTCTGTGTTAAAAAATTCAAAGTGCAACATTTACTTTTTAAATCAATAAATGTTTCAGACTTTGTATAATTTTATGTAACAAAGGGAGTTCCCATAGGTAATCAGAAAAGCAGTCGTAAAATTCAACTTAAATTTAAATCCGTTGGCTATCTTCCATTAAAAAAAAAAAACAATTAGAATTATAGCAGAGAAAATACCACATAAAGTTTCTCTACTTTAATGTTATTATCACAATGCACAAAAATAAATAAAAAAATCCTAAATAATAAAATATAATATACTTACCTACCTAGTAGGTACCTACCTAATTTTTACATGTGTATAAAAAGGCCTTTAATATGGTCCAAAATAAAATATGTACAAAAACTTTGCAAGGTTATTTATTAAGTAATTAATGCTATTCAGTAATTTTTCATCATACTTCATTACTCAAATGACTCTCGTGCATTAATTAATAATGGCTTTATGTGCTCTTTTAATTAAAAATGAAATGAGTTGCGACTGAATTTAATGTTCTACGACATGCTAGAATGCAAGATCTTGTTAGTAGGTACAAGATCTTGCATTCTAGAATGTTAAAAAAATCTAGTACGATAATAATTCCCCCTGCCACATTGTTTTCTCTTCTAACTTGAGCTCGAAATAAAAGCGTTTTGCCTGTGATCGTTTGCCCACTTCTACCAAAAGTGGACAAACCGCCGCGATAACCGTCGCTCTAGGCAACATCAAAACAATGGCAGCCCTTAGGCTGGGACTATATTATGCTTCGGAATCCGGAAGGCCGTTAAAAATTTTAAGCTTTGAAAATAGAACTCTTCGCTAATACAATAGAGTTGAAAATGGAAGTTTCGAGTGTTAAGCTGTCATATATTATGACATTAACATTTGACTCGACACTCGTGTGTTTGATATTCAACTCTATTGTATTAACACATAGTTCTGTATTCAGTGCTCTAAATCACGGGCGTTCCGGATTCCGTAGCATATAGTCCTAGCCTTAAACGTGCCTTTTCTGGTAGCTTCCATAAGGGGTTCGGTCTCCGGTTTTCTTACTCTACGAAATTTGCAATGAACTTTCGAACAGAGCCACGCAGGAAACAGAAATTCAAAATAGTTGCGGTGTTAGTCCAGCAGATATTCCTTAGCAGTCAGCACTAACGAACCGCCTACGCTGACTGCTAAGGCATGTCTCTCCTAAGATCCTCTGGTTGCAGGCTACTGGCCGCTGGGCGTGGTGTGGTGCAACGTGTACGTGACGTGCGACGTGCTGGCCTGCTCCGCCAGCATCATGCACATGTGCTTCATCAGCATCGGCAGGTAAGGACAGCAGTGGCGTAGAGTTCCTATAACTCCATTCCTATCGGCAGTAGTAAGTGCCACTTAGCTTTTGAAGATCCTCATCCAAATCCCTATCTATTCAACAGGCTATGTACCCTATGAAGTCTTTATCACAAGACAGTATGCTAGCATGGCGACTCAGACCTTGTCGGGAGTTCGAACGCGCCGCGATTTTAAGCGCGTTAATTGCGTGCAGGTCAGAACCTCGATACGCACCTAGTAGTGCGAGTCGATATACTAATCCGTATTTTTTTTTTATAAAACTAGGGGGCAAACGAGCAAACGGATCACCTGATGGTAAGCGATTACCGTCGCCCATAGACACCCGCAACATCAGAGAAGTTGCAAGTGCGTTGCCGGCCTTTTAAGAGGGAATACGATCCCTTCTTGAAGGTTTGCAGGTCGTACTGGTCCGGAAATACTGCTGGCGACAGTTCATTCCAGAGTTTTACAGTGCGCGGCAGAAAGCTTCGGGTAAAGCGCACGGTGGAGGACTGCCACTCATCAAGGTGATGAGGATGATAAATATTTTGTCGCATGGAATGGTGGCGAAAAGTTGCAGCAGGTATAAGTCCGAACAACTCCTCGGAGCACTCCCCGTAATATATACGATAGAGGATGCAAAGCGATGCTACATCTCTACGTAGCTCTAAGGAGTCAAGCCTGTTTGAAACACTATGGCATTCGACAATTCGAGCGGCCCTACGTTGGATACGATCCAGAGGGAGAAGCTGGTACTTTGGTGCCCCTCCCCAGAGATGAGAACAGTATACCGTTTCGCGACGAATTCACATTTTCTGGACAAGTTCAAAATTCTACACAAGTGATATTGCCCTAGACCAGTGCCGATAGGTTTTGAAACAAAATAAATTTATATTTGGATGAAACCCATTGGAAAAGGAAGAGAATATTAATAATAACTAAATTTATCACTAATTATCACTAAAAAAGGGTTAAATTTTTATATTTAAGTAGCGACTTCAAAATTAAGAAGATTAAGTAGAGAAAATATAACTAAATTTAAAAGGGGAATTATTTATAAAATAAGTTTTATTTCATACCTTTTTGTGTATTTTCACTTTGGAAGTCGGTTTAATTTTTTGTTTAAAAATAATAATAGTAAAACTTTTTGTATTTGATGTAAGTAAACTAATTTTGTAGGTTTTTAACACTAAAAAAATATTCCAACTTTTTGTGATTTTGGAATGCATCTAATAAGGAAACTAGATCAAAACTTAATTCTTTTCCCTTTTATCAAGTTGTAATAATACCTTATCATTTTGAATGTTTAAAATAAACAAAATTTTAATATGTAGGGAAATACCCAATTGCTTATTCTAATAGTAATAGAAAGGTTACTATATATTTATCATCCACAATTTTCGTTGAAAAAATGTTATTCCTAAATAATTATAATAGACTAGCTGTTGCCCGCAGCTCCGCCTGTGTAAATATAGTGTCCCTCGGGAACACTATATTTTTTCGGTATAAAAAGTAGCCTATGTTTTATTCCAGAGCCTAAACTACTACCATACCAAATTTCATCAAAATCCGTCTAGTAGTTTTTGCGTGAAGGAGTAACAAACATCCATCCATACATCCTCACAAACTTTCATATTTATAATATTAAGTAGGATAGGATAATATTAGTAGAAAGTAGGATATTATCTAGGAGCTTGTAATGGTATCGTATAATTTGACATTACATAAATAAAATTAAGGTACTCATATATATTATATTAAGTTAACTCAACTAAAATATTATTATTTCGATTTCAACGAAAATCTCATCAAAAATTATACCTTGAAATAAGTCGTCATGCAAGATTGTCTCACAAGATGTCGCATACATTTCCCTCATTAACGACAATACTTCCTTTGTCGTGAGATCTCGGCTTTGTGAGTTAACGATTATTCCCGAACCTATCCTGAATAATCGCTTTTCGCAACATCATCGCAGCCTCCCTAATGGTTAAGGCTCAGCTCACACAATCTTTGCCAAATAACAACTTTTCAAG